>JAKSZT010031676.1:15096559-15263075 GCA_026826555.1 Tolypeutes matacus
TAAGTCCTCCCTGCACATGGTTCACCAGTCCCTTCTATTCAAACCTACATGTGATGCTGGAGTTTCTTAGGTATACTTCCAGAGACTGGAGCCTCCCACCTACCTATGTGCCAGGTGTGCATGAAATCTAGGTGGAGCTGCAACTCCTACCCTACAGCTCAATGGACTCATCCAAGTCACCTGGTGAGGAGACAACGATGGGAAATGGCCATCCCAGGGAATGGAGAGGGCCTGCATCTGCAGGCAGGATCATCCCACCCACCATATCCATGGGATATAAGCCCTCTCTCACTTGGAGTTGGAGTGGACATCACTATCCCAGTCGCCTCTGGATTGGGGGAAGAACTATGGACTAGAGTGGACTTGATGGTATTCTCTTGCTCACATATGGTGATTCTTGCAATGCAAGAAATTATAACAATGAGGTGGAGCCAGTGGCCACTTGACAGTTTTTGGGTAGGGAGGGGATGAGCAGTTGAAATACAGGGGCTTCTTTGGGAGTTGGAGGTTGTCCTGAGTACTGTTGTGGCAATGGATGTAGGCCATTTTAAATCAGCACACACCACTCAGAACTAAGTGGGAGAGAGTGTGGTCTACAGTGTGAACTGTGGTTTATGGTTGGTGGCAAGGTTCCAGGATGTGTAAGTTCATTGAGGTTGGTGGGCCACACTGTGGGAGATGTTTGTGTGGGATGTGGTGGGAGGTGTGGGAGGTGGGCAACATGGGAATCCCAGTGGGTTCCGTGTAATATTTTAGGTAATCTAAGCACCTCTTAAAATATATGTGTATATATATATAACATTTTTGTTATTTATACAAAATATATGCTTATATGCTTATATATTTATATATAGCAAATACACATATATGCTTATATATTTATATATCATTTTGCAAATGTTTGTATGTATTGTGAGAATTTTGATTTTTACCCATAATAAAAAAAAAAAAAAAGGAAGTAAGATCTTAAATCAGAGTTTACCTCACAACTAGAAGATCTACCACAAAACAGAGCAAACTAAACCCAAAGCAAGCAGATGGAAGGAAATAAAAATTTAGAGCAGAGATAAATGAGAGAGAGAGAGAGAGAGAGAGAGAGAGAAACAGGGAAGGCAAAAAAACCAAAAGTTGATTCTTTGAAAAGATCGATAAAATTGACAAACCTTTAGCTAGACTGCCAAAGGAAAAAGAGAGGACATAATTTCTAAAATTAGAAATGAAAGGAAGAATACAATTATTGACCCCACAGAAATAAAGCAATCATAAGATTATATTATGAATGACCTGAAGAGTAAATCAAGTAAAAAATTCCACTTACAATACCAATTTAAAGAATTAAAAATCTGGAATAAATTTAAACAAGGATATGAAGGACTTGTATACTGAAATCTACAAAACTATGGTAAAAAGAAGACCTATATAAATCTAAGGACATTTCTGTGTTCAAGGATTGGAAGACTATTGTTAAGATGTCAATTCTATCCAAAGTGATTTACATATTCAATGCAATTCCAAGAAAAATTCCAACAGTCTTCTTTCTAGAAATGGAAAAGCCAATCATCAAATTTATATGGAAGGGGGTAGCAGATGTAGCTAAAGTGGTTGAACGCTTGCTTCCCTCATGGGAGATCCTGGGTTCGGTCCCCAGTGCCTCCTAAAAACCGAAAATAAACAACAAACAAAACAAACAATAAAACCAATTCAGGAGAGCCAATGTATCTCAGTGTTTGAGTGCCAACTTCCCATTTATGAGGTCCATGAGGTCCCGGGTTCAATTCCCAGTCCCAGGACCTAAATATCTATATATGGAAAGGTAAAGGGCTCCAAATATCCAAAACCATCTTACAAAAGTAAAATGAAGTTGTAGGATTCACACTTCCTATTTTAAAATTTATTAAAAAGTTAAAGTAATTAAAACAACATGGTACTGACACAAGGACAGACATATAGACCAATGGAATTTAGTTGAGAGTTCAGAAATAAGTCCTCACATTTATGGCTAACTGATTTTTCACAAGGGGTAAAGGCCATTCACTGGGAAAGAACAGTCTCTTCAACAAATGATGCTGGGAAAATTGAATATCCATATTCAACAGAATAAAAGAGGACCCCTAATTCATACCATACACAAAAATCAACTCAAAATTGATCAAGACCGAAATTGAAGAACCAGATATATAAGAATACCTAAAAGAAAACATAGGGAAGCATCTTCAGGACTTTATGTTAGGCAATGTTTCTTAGACTTTACACCCAAAGCACAAGTAACAAAAGAAAAATTAGATGAATGGGTCCTCATCAAAATTAAAAACTTTTGTTCCTCAAACGACTTTATTATGAAAGTAAAAGGACAACCTTGATGATGGAAGAAAATATTTGGAAACCACATGACTGATAAGGGATAAATTTCCAGAATATAAAAAGATATCCTATAACTCAACAACAAAGAGACAAACAACCCAATTTAAAAATGGGTAAAATATTTGAATAGGCAAGTCTGTAAACAAGATACACAAATGGACAATAACACATGAAAAGATGTTCAATATCATTAGCCATTAGGAAAATGCAAATCAAAACCACAATGAGATACCACTTCATACCCACTGCAATAGCTACTATTTTAAAAAACCTTGAAATTTACAAATGTTATAGAGGATGCAGAGAAATATGAAAACTCATTCATTGTTGACAGGAATGTAAAATGATGTAGCCACTGTGGAAGATAGTTTGGTAGTTCCTCAGACAGTTAGTATAGAATTACTATATGACCTATAAACTGACTTCTAAGTATATACCCAAAAGAATTGAAAGCAGGGATTCAAATAGACATTTGCACACCAATGTTCACAGTGGCATTATTCACGATTATCAAAAGATGGAAACAACCAAATGTCCATCAGCTGATCAATGTATAAACAAAATGCAGTATATTTATACATTGTAATATTATTCAGCCATAAAAAAGTAATGAAATTCTGATACATGCAACAACATGGATGAACCTTTAATTCCTCATGTTGTGTGAAGTCAGCTGGACCTAAAGGGTCAGATATTGTGTGAACTTACTAATATGTAAATATGTACAAATTTCTGAGTCTATGAATAAGTAAATTCATAGAGTCAGAAATTAGAATACAGGTTACCAGGGACCAAGGTGGGGTAGGGAATGGGGAGGTAATGCTTACTTGGCACAGAGTTCCTGACTGGGGTAATGGAAAAATTGGGGGAATGGATGGTGATGGTGGTAGCGTAGCATTGTGAATGTTATTAATATCACTGAATTATATTTTAATCTGATTAAAAGGGGGAAATTTTAGATTGTATATATGTAATATAATACTAATTTTTAAAAACCATAGAAATCTATCATAATGTAAGCTATGGACTACTGATAATAGTATGATAATAATTTTTTTCATCAGTTGTAAAAAGGTATCATGCTAAAGAAATGAGTTAATAATAGGAAGTGTGTGTGTGTGTAATGGGGTATATGGGGTCTCTGTATTTTTTGCATGAGTTTTCTGTAAACTTGGAACTTCTCTAATAAAAATGTTTATTCATTGAAGAACCAGGATACAAAATTGTACAATTTTAATATACAGGTAGATCAGAAAGAATTATGTCTTACTATTAATGCCTGAGTGTTGGGTTATTTGGTATATTTTCATTTTTCTTTATTCTTTATCCAGAAACAGCAGACTATAATGTAATATGAAAATATTAATATTTACTCTTCTAACCTCATAAGGTCAGCAAATACATTAGTATTTGCTAAAGGGTTCTATCATTCAGTTGTGGTTGGTATATTAAAGTTGCAATAAGTTCCAATTTGTCAGGGAAATATTTACTACGAAAAGAACTTGGGATAACTGTAATTCAGCAAGTTGCCTCTTATTTTTGAGAAGTCCAAGAAAATTATGGGATAATTGTATATGGAGGAAATACCACCTGAAAAGTGTCATGGCTAAAGTTAGACAGACAATTTGAAAATTCAAATTATAGTAAATCAAAATTCAAATCAGTTTCCATTCACTGCTGTAGGTAACATTGCAGGGCTTGCCAATTATCCACATTTCTTCCCTGTCAATTACAAGTACAAACATGGGGGAGTGTTCCAACCTGCAAAGATATTTTTTTGTGTTGGTTGTAAAATGAAAGTTGCCTATTAAAATTATTAGAGAAATTCCAAAACAAAATATAATTGTCTAAATATGTGATGCAGGAAATTGAGTGCTAGGAAATGCTAGGAAAGAGTGAAGATATAAACATTTATGAGGCACCTCCAATATGCTATTCATCGTGCTGTTAACATATGTTTATCTCCTGATTTGATCCTCTCAGCAACCCTAAGGAGTAGCAACTCCCCCTTTAAAAGATATCCCCATTGTTGGCTCAGGGAGGTTAAAGCTTTTTTTTGTATAGGTTCTTATCTAGCTAATTTATTAATCTCTCAGAGTATTACTTTGATTTTCATGAAATTTGTAGTATTCCATAGTGTCAAACACAATTGCTAAGTTCCCTACTATTTTATTTAAAAAGCGATACCACTTATGCCATTATTATGTATTTCTGCATTAGAATATATAAAACAATGCTGAGTAATAGTAGAGACAGGGCACAGCTTATTTTTATTTAAATTTTATTGTTAACTCTAACAGTTTCACTGTTAATTATATTGTTCATTGTTGCTTTCAAGTAAATGGTCTTTATCATTGTGGGAAATTTTCCTTTAATTGTATTTTACATAGAATTTTTAAAAAAATAAGAAATGGCTCTTTACTTTCATCAAATGCTTTATTTTTAGAATCCAACTATAATCACAAAGTTTTCTTCTTAAGTTTTATAGAAAAGGAATTATGTAGACAGATATTTCCAATGTTAAAATATCTTCATGTTTATGGAATATCCTGGTATTTCTTGGTTGGTGTATATTAATTTTGGGCGTAATGCTTCTTTCCAGGTAAATTTTGTTGCTTCTTTGTAAATAATCTGTTTCTATAATTTTCTTTTTTCCATATCTTACCAGGTTTCAAAATTAGGGATAAAATAACTTTGGAGAATGAGTTGGAAAGTTCATTTTACTATCCTCTGGGGTAGAGTCAATGAAAGAGGAATTATCTGTTTAAATAAAAGATAAGACGCAAGGAGTTCCAGGAAGATGGTGTTGGAGTAGGTAGTCAGAGCTCAACTCTCACAAAAACAATGGAGAAAGGGCCAAAAGCTGTCTGAGGGAACTGCTTTGGAGGTTAGAAGACCAGGACAGTGCTGTGCAACCCCCAGGAGTGTGAGGGACAGAGATGAAGAACCCAAAACAACAAACGTGAGTTACTAAATCCTTGTGGTGGCAGGAAGGGCTCCCATCCCCCATCCTCAACACATTAAGCCTGGATAAAACCCCTGACTCACTGCAGTAGATTAAGAGGGGAACAGACATCTTCCTCCTGGTCAGCTGTTACAAGGGAAAAGGGAGTAAGCCAGAGGGTAGAGAATGGTTTCTCTTTAGGAAATTTGGCCAGCAGAGACTGCTTTGAATCTCAGTTCTGGCCAGACCAGAAACACTGGAAAGGTGAGGTTGAAAGAAGCACCTCCATGGAGAGGGTCACCAGTGAGTGCCATCTTCTGGCCAGTTGGGAAACTGCAAGGAGAAAAAACGCTCTTATGTCTCTCTTTAGCTCCAATCCCTAGGAGAAAATTTGCCCCACATTAGTGAGTGCCTGGACTGATTTTGATAACTTAAGCTGGGTACTTTTAAAGGCTCAGAATAAGTTGAACCAAAAATCAAAGTAGAGCTGTGGAAAAAAAATTAAAAAACAGTAGGCAAGAGAGAGAAATTGACCATCAGAGTAAATTCACAAATACCCAGATGCCTAGACATGAACGAAAAATTACAAACCAAAATAGGAAACAGGAATAGATAGCCCAGTGAAAGGAACAAACCAAATATCCTGAAGAGATACAAGATTTAGGACAACTAATCCATGATAATCACACATATCTCCTAGATCAATTCAAAGAATTGAAGGAACATATGACTAAAAATATAAAGGATATTAAGAAGACACTGAGGGAATTGTGGGAATTTAGCATCGGACTAACAGGCAGGGCTCAAAGCTCTCACAAAAACAATGGAGAAGGAGCCAAAAGCTGCCCAAGGGAACTGATTTGGGGTTCAGCAGACCAGGACAGTGCTACACAGCTCCCAGGAAGGTGAGGGACAGAGAGACAAAGAACCCAAAACAACAAACATGAGTTACCAAGTCCCTGCAAGGGCTCCCCTCCTCCACCTCCAAGATATTAAGCTGGGGTAAAATCCCTGGCTCATTGCAACTGACTGAGAGGTGACCAGACATTCATCCTCTCCCCCCATCAGCTGTTTCAAGGGAAAAGGGAGAGGAATTCGGGGATCTTTTCTTCAGTGAATTCAGCCAGCACAGCCTACTTTGAATCTTGCTCTAGAGATTCAACACAGGAACACAGGGAAGCCAAGACTGAAAGACCTCCATGGAAAGTGTGCTGATAACCACCATCTGCTGGCTAGTCTGGAAATTGCATGGACAAAAACGTGTTAGTTCTCTCTGTATCCTAACACCTGGATAAAAATTTGTGCTCCATTAGTGAGTCCCTGCACCAATTTTGATAACTTAAGCTGGGAAATTTTAAAGACTTAGAATAAATTGAACCAAATATGAAAGAAGGGCTGTGAATAAAAAAAACAATAGGCAATAGAGAGAAATTGGCCATAAGAGTAAATTCACCAATATATTCAGATGCTTAGACATCAGCAAAAAATTACAAGCCATACTAGGAAAGAGGAAAAGATGGCCCAACAAAGAAACAAACCAAATATTCTGAAGAGAAACAGGATTTAAGACAATCAGTGATAATCACACAATTCTCCTAAACCAATTCAAAGAATTTAAAGAAAATATGACTAAAGAAATCAAGGATATTAAGAAGACACTGGGTGAGCATCAGGAACGATTTGAAAGCCTGCAAAGAAAAGTAACAGACCTTATGGAAGTGAAAGTGACAGTGGATGAGATTAAAAGTACATTTAAGGCTTATAAGAGCAGATTTGAATTTTTCGAAGTCAGAATTAGTGATTTCGAATACGGAACATCTGAACTGGAAAAGATAGGAGAACAGAAAGTGAAGAGAATGGAAAAAATGGAACGGAGCCTCACAGAACTGAATGATAATGTAAAACACACAAACATATGCATTATTGGTGTCCCCAAAGGAGAAGAAAATGGAAAAGGGACAGAAGGAATATTTGATGAAATAATGACCAAAAACTTCCCAACTCTTATGAAAGACATAAATATCAAAATTCAAGAAGAACAAAGTACCCCAAACAGAATAAATCCCAATAGACCTATCCTTAGACACCTACTATTCAGAATGAAAAATACTAGAAATGAAGAAAGGATTCTGAAAACAGCAAAAGAAAAGAAAAGCATCACATACAAGGGAAATTCACTAAGATTAAGAGCCGATCTCGCATTAGAAACCATGAAGGTGAGAAGAAAGATGTATGATGGATTTAAGGTACTGAAAGAAAAAAGCTGCCAGCCAAGAATTCTGTACCCAGCAAACCTGTCCTTCAAAAATGAGGGTGAGTTCAAAGCCTTCACAGTAAAACAAAAACTGATAGAATATGTTACCAAAAGACCAGAATTACAAAAGATACTAAAGGGAGTGTTGAGACTGAAAGAAAAACACAAGGGTAAGAGATCTGGAGATGGGTGTAGAATGCAAATTATTAGTAACTGTAGACTAAAGGGTAAGAAGACAGACAATAGAACTATGTGACAACAGAGAGCTGAAGGACAAAATGGATGAAATAAGTAATGCGTTTACAGTAATAACATTAAATGCTAATGTCTTGAACTCCCCAATAAAAAGATATAGACTGATAGAATGGATAAAAATTTAAGCCATCTACACGTTGCCTACAAGAGACCCACCTCAGACTTAAGGACACAAGCAGGTTAAAAGTGAAAGGGTGGAAAAAGATATTCCATGCAAATAGTAACCAAAAAAAACAGCTAGAGTAGCAATACTAAAACTGGACAAATAGATTTCAAATACAAAACTGTTATAAGGGATGAAGAAGGTCATTATATATTAATAAAAGTAGCAATTGACCAAGAAGAAATAATAATAATAAATATGTATGTACCTAAACTAAGTGTTTCAAGACACACGAGGCACACACTGGCAAAACTGAAGGGAGAAATAGCTGTCTCTACAATAATAGTTGAAGACTTCAATACATCACTCTCAATATTGGATAGAACATCTGGACAGAGGATAAAGAAACAGAAAATTGAATAATATGTTAAATGAACTAGACCTAACAGACATCTATAGAGCATAGCACCCCAAAAGCAGCAGGATATACATTCTTTTCAAGTGCTCATGGAAACTTCTTCAAGATGGACTGTATGCTGGGTCACAAGACAGGTCACAATACTATTTAAAAAGATTAAAATTATACAAAACACTTTCTCTGATCATAACAGAATGAAGCTGGAAATCAATAATGGATGGAAAAAGGTTAAATTCATTGATATATGGAGATTAAAGAACACACTCTTAAATAATTAGTGGGTCAAAGAAGAAATTGCAAGACCAAGGACATAAAGGACCTGTGTTAAGAAAACTAAAAATCATTGCTAAAAGAACCCAAAGACTTAAATAAATGGAAGGACATTCCATGTTCATGGTTTAGAAGACTAAACATCATTAAGATGTCAATTCTACTCAAACTGATTTACAGATTTAATGCAATCCCAATCAAAATCCAAACAGCCTTTTTTGCAGAAATGGGAAAACCAATTATTAAATTTATTTGGAAGGGTAAGGGGCCCCAAATAACCAAAAATATCTTTTAAAAAAAGAATGTAGTTGGAGGACTCTCAGTCCTAGGCTTTAAAGCATATTATTTAGATTCATTGGTAAAAACAGCATGCTACTGGCATAGACAGACATAATGACCAAAGGAACCAAATCGAGAACTCAGAATTAGACCCTCACATCTATAGTCAAATGATTTTTGACAAGGCTGTCAAGCCCTCCCAGCTGTGCCAGAACAGTCTATTCAAAAAATGGTGTTGGGAGAATTGGATATCCATATCCAAAACAAAGAAAGAAGATCCTTATCTCACACCTTATACAAAAATTAACTCAAAATGGATCAAGTACCTAAAAATAAAAGCAACAACCATAAAACTCCTAGAAGAAAATGTAGGAAAACTACTTCAAGATCTTTTGGTATGTGGTAGTTTCTTAAACCTTACACTCAAAGCCCAAGCAACAAATGAAAAAATAGATAAATGTTAACTCCTCAAAATTCAACACTTTTGTACTTCAAAGGACTTTGTCAAAAGGGTGGAAAGGCAGCTGACTCAATGGTAGAAAATATTTGATAATCACATATCCAATAAGGGTTTAATATCCAAAGAAGAAGTACAAATGGTAAAGAAACACATGAAAAAATGTTCAACATCACTAGTGATTTGGGAAATACAGATCAAAACTACAATGAGATATCATTTCACACCTATTAGATTGGCCACTATTAAAAAGTCAGAAAACTGTAAATGTTGGAGAGGATGTGGAGAGATAGGAACACTTATTCACTGTTGGTAGGAATATAGAATAGTGCAGCCACTGTGGAGGACTGTTTGACAGTCCCTAGTAAGTTGAATATAGACTTGCCATGGAACTCAGCAATACCGTTGCTGGGTATATACCCAGAAGAACTGAGAGCAGTAGCACAAATAGACATCTGTACACTGCTGTTCACAGTGGCGTTATTCACAATTGCCAAAAGTTGGATACAACCCAGGTGTCCATCAATTGATTAATGGATAAACAAATTGTGGTGTATACACCTGATGGAATATTATGTAGTAGTAAAGAAGAAATGAAGTTGTGAAGCAGATGACAACATTGATGAACCTGAAGAACATTATGTCGAGTGAAGCAAGCCAGATGAACTAAATATTTTGTGTAAACTCATGGGGTTAATATTTGAATATAGGTCACCAGAAAACAGAATGAGGGTAGAGAATGGAAAGCTGAGGGTTAATCTATGCAGAATTGGTAAAAAGGTTGTTTGTAAATATTTGGATATGAATAGAAATGGTGAAAGCATATCATGGTGTTTGTAACTAGCAGAGCTATTATATGGATATGACAATGGTTGAAAGGGAATATCTAAGGTCAAGTATATTACTAGAAGGAATGCTAAAAACTGTAACATGGACTGTAACGTATTTTCATGAGATAGTAAAACTTCATGAAAACACGAATATGGGTGATATTGCACATATAAGATTATTTTTACAAAATATATATGCAAGTATACTAGAAAAAAGGAAAAAGAATAGCAGTTATATATGGCAGGGGAAGCACAGAGAGATTGAGAGGTGATGAGGGTTTTTTTGTTTGTTTTATTACTTATTATTATGGAAATAATGAAAATGCTCTAATAATGATTGAAGTGATGAATGTACAACTGTGTGATTATACCAAATACCATTGCTTGTACACTTTGGATGGATTTATGCTATATTAATATGTATCAATAAAATTTATTTGTTAAAAAAGATAATAGTCACAGGCAGTTTAGTAGGAACTATAGATTTTCCATAAATAAAAGTAGAACACTTTATATAAAAATTTATGTGTAGTGGTGGACAAGGATTGTGGTTAATAGAAATGTAAGAATGTTCTTTCAGGATCTAAAACAAGATTTTGTCACAGTCAAACCATGATCAAATAGTTTATGTAATAGTTTTCTTGTAATTTTAATCTTTTACTATTAAAAGAAATAATGTATAGTTATTTCACCTCTCTTATTCCTTATATATTATTTTCTTAATCAGATTTGGCAGTAGTTTGCTATTTTATACATTTATACAAGAAAATACTTTGATATTTTTACTTTATTGTGTATCATCATTGACTTTCTTTTGTTTATATTCTCCTGCATTAAATTCACCTTGTATTTATATTTATTAATTTTTCCTGTTTCTTTTGATTCATTTTGTTCTTCCTTTCCCGATATGTCCACAAGAGTGACTCCCTCATCTATGTGAGGTCTTTGTTCAAATGTTACCAAGTGAGGCCTTCTTTATTTCACTTGAAATTACACGTCCAAGCACTTCTTAATCCTCTTTCCTAGTTTATTTTCCTCTTTAGCATTCATGCTATATGTTTTATTTATTTATTTTCCTGTCTCCCTCCACCAGAATTTAAGCTCTAGGAATTTCATTTGTCTGTTCACTGCCATATCCCCAACACTAGACTATGCCTGCATACATATCTTAATACTGAATTAATTAATTAATTAAAAGAGATAATGTAAGAAAAGCACTTAGAGCAACTAGCACAGTAAACAATCAAATATAAATATCATATTATTTTTTTCAATGAGAGGCTACACATATAGAAATAAAATATTTCCATTATATGGCATAAGTGTGGAAAAATAAATGCCAATGATAACCAGTAACAACTTCAAAAACAAAGTCCTTTTTCATTACATAAAATGAGCTTTGAATAATTCCCATGCCATTTATTATCCACCAATTCATTTATTTAAAGAGTATATTGTACCTGCCCTGTGGCTTTGGCACAAAATCTGTCTTCCCTAGCTAAGAATTTGTTGAAGTAGCATTCCTTGGGCTCTACATGGCTTATATTTTAAACAGAAGTTTTATTTGGCCGCTTTTTCTGTTCTGATCATCTAGAACAGGGATCAGGAATTTTTACAAGGATTTACCAAGCTACCACATTTTCTGCAGAGAAGGGAGTGCTCATCATCCACAAACTACATACTTGTGACACAATAGAAGAGAAGGTTGCAGGAACATAAACTCCACAAGGCCTTTTTCCATGTGTTCATGGAGGTATCCCCAAGACTTAGATCAGTACCTGGCATGTGATAAGCAATAATTTCTTAATAAATGAGTGACTGAAAGCAGAGCGATACATGCCTGTCAGCTCTTCTGGAAGCTGATAGCTACCCTCTATAGCTACAAGAAAAAAATTGTGCTTCTGTAAACCAGCCTACCTGAGCAATAGTTTCAGCATGCATCCACATGTTACCATCTCCTGGTCTTTGCTCCCTTGCATTCACTGGATAACTAATTATATATTTAAAAATATCATTTTGCTGTGGTCTGCAGAATCTTGCTATGGTGGAAATGAACAGGCTTTGTAATTAAGCAGACATGGATTTGAGTCCTGGCTCCATTACTTATTTTACCACCAGCTTTTAACCTCTTGGAGCTTCAGTGTCCTCCTCAAACGGTTATAGGCATTAAATAGGTGCCATATATAATGTGCCTGACACATACTAGGGGCTCAATAACATTGGTTTCCTTTTCCCTGAGTTACTGGATTTTCAAAAACTTAAACAATATTTGCAGCCAAGCCAACAGTTGGACCTACTGAAGGCAACACAGCTGATTACTGACGTAAATTTAATGGGGTGGACCTCTTCAGGTACTTTGCCTTTGTTTCAGACATAGATTTATCTATACTATACTCTCCTGACATGACCTCAGGAGAGTATGCTGACAGCATAGAAGTGTTAGTATTAGGTGCTATTAATACAAATATTGTTTAAATAGTGCTTCCAGGAAAAATTAACATGGATGTTATTTTAAAATTTAATCCCAGTCTTCACTGTATACTTAAAAAGAAGATGACTTATTTTTTGGAACTTATTTAAAGAAATGTATTTATTCCCGACAAAAGTAATTTGGGAAAATAACTTTACCCCACTTTAAAATATATGAGAATCTTAAAATTAACTGAAATTTAGGAGTGGGTGAAGGAGTTTCTAAAATAAGTAAAGACATGTTCACCTTGTTCATTAAAATAGACTAAATATATGTCTGAATATATAATAGATATAAAAATGTCAAATAATAATATGGATCATGGCTGGGTATGAGGCATGTTGGGCATAAGATGATTAATGAGTAAAACAGTGTTCTCAGACACCAAATATTTATAAGCACTGTACATGAAACAAAACCTCTAGGATCTAATTTAAAACCTTGCAAAGAAGAATCTGAGTCCTCTGATTTGCCTCTAAAAAAGATCATACCAATGCGGGTAAATATTTTCTGTGTAGAGAATGTATACGAATGACAAAGAGACAAATTCAAGGACATGAATGCTCATAGGGTATGAAGATTCACTACTTGGAAAAGCCTGGGAAACCATGCCAGCTGTCAGCCACATATTTAGGGAAAATAAAGATTTCCATTTCACGCATAAAGGAGGAGTGATGCCCACTGATCAATCACAGCACTACAGAAATACTGAATCTTGTCTTTTTGAAGATCCTGGAGATAATTTATGTGAAATCACTTAATCCCAATTTCTGTCAGAGTAGGGATGTGACCACATAGTAGTAACATATTCCATTTAGTATAATAGTAGTTGCTACCTATCCATCTCTGAACTGTGTAGATGCATTCTCACAGATTATTTCATTTAAGCCTCATAACCTTGTGAGAAAGGTATTAATACATTCCATTTATAGATGAAGCAACTAAGGGAGATACTGAGCTATTTAAGCAGAAGGAAGAATCAGGATTCACACTCACTTGTGTCTTTGTCCATATCATGCTTCTGTTTATATTATAAATAATTCTAGAACCATTAGGAACCATTATACCCTCCCTCCACAAAAAAACACAAATTATTGCTTGAGGACACTGTAATTTTAAGTATTGTTTTAATTAATTTAAAACAATTTTCTAATACCTCAAGAGGAATGTCTCAATCAGGCAAATTTTTAAAGAAAACTACTGGCAAGATAATCCTATAGGAGTTTCTGTAAAGTGGCCACTATTGCCCAGAAAGTTACAGGTTGAAAGAAGCCTGTGAAACATCCTTAGACAACATTTAATTAAATTAGAAACTTGCTATCTGGTTAGAAAACCAAAGCAGGGTCCAGTGTGTCCTTTGGGATAAAACGTCAGATATTTCTGATACTACAGTGAAAAAAAAACCCAGCATTTTGGTTTGGCCAGCATATCCCGGAACACTTGAGTATTGTTCTAAACGGAATTTGACAACCTATGCTTGTTACTTCCATAATACTACTGTAAAAAAATAAGGGTGTGTATATATTTGCATAACTTTTTTCCCTTTTCCCTCCTTTCTCACTCTTTTAAAATCATTATGTACGGGAAACAGATGTGGCTCGAGTGATTGAGCTCCCGCCTACCACTTGGGAGGTCCCGGGTTTGGTTCCTGGTGCTGTCTAGAGAAGCTGAGCAAGACAGTGAGCTGAAGCAACAAGGTGATACAACAAGGAGACACAAAGAGGAAACACAATGAGAGATACAACAAAGCAGGGAACAGAAGGGGCTCAAGCAATTGAGTGCCTCTCTCCCACACGGAAGGTCCCAGGTTCAGTTCCTGGTGCCTCCTAAGGAGAAGAGCAGACACAGAGACCACACAGCAAATGGACACACAGAGCCGACAGCAAGCCCAAACAATGGGGGAGGGGGAATAAATAAAAAATAAATAAATCTTTAAAAAACAATCATTATGTAATGTGATTTTATTGTAAATAATCATTCCAAATTTTAGCAAGTAATCAGAAATTGCTTACTCCCCAGTTTGTTGTCAGGTTTTGGTTTACTCAGATAAAGGGAGCTTAGTGAGAGGATTTTTCTCCCCAATAATTGGTCCTCCCTCCTCTAACTTTAGAAACACCCAGGAACCACAATTATAGCTCCAACCGCATCTCTAAACAAGTTCCACCTAAATGCCATGATCCTGCAAAGTGTGTCATCTCCTGCATTCACTAGTCAGTTTTGGTAATTGATCAGCAATGATAAAAGACTTCTTCAACTATTATAGCCAAATGTAAGATAGTATATCTTAGTTATAAAGAACAAGGTCTGGTCTTGGGCTTTAACTTATTTTCTACCACCACCTAGTTGTATAAACTTGAGTAGGTTGTGTAGTCTTTCTGAGTCTTGGTTTCCTCATCTGTAAAACAGGGATATTAATAACACCTTCCTCATGCACAAATTATGAGATTAAATAAGTAATGTACATACTAGCATTCTAATGATGATGATTATGTCTGCAACACGAGTGCTACATTAATGCTAACAATGATGGCAGTGATGATGTTTAAATTGGCACCAGAAACAAATGTTAAATAAAATAAAACTGGAAAATGGAAGAAAGTACAAATATAAGATTTTTCTAATCATATTAAGCTATCTAATTTTATCAATATACTATAAACTCCTTAAAGGAAGGTGTCACTTCTTATTTGACTTTATCTTCAACATCAAGCACAATGCTTAGAACATGGGTAGGCCCTCATTAAATTAATGTTGGTTGAATGAATTAATTTATTAATTCTCTTAGATGTCTAATTAACCTTGGCAGTGCTTAGCAATCAAAGAACAAGAACTACGCTTATGACTTTGCTCACTTGGAAAATGGTGAGAACAGTTGGGGAACGGAGTAAGAAAGGGGAAAGGCAGCTGAATCAGAGTTCTACAACAAAATCTTGCTATATATCCTGAATTCAAATTTTGCTCTATAACTATGGCCTTGTTGTTCTGAGAGCTTATTCAATTTTCAGTTTCTGAAATAGTTCCACAGGCTATCTTACTTGAAAAAAGACCATAGATTCTAATCCTATGGTAGAGCAATTCTCAAGAAACTGGGTAGAATGTTCCCATTGAAAATTACCAAAAAGGAAACGAATTGCTTACTTCTCCCCAGAGAGGGAAATGTTGATTATAATTTTTAACCAATTCTTATAACATTGCTCAATTCAAATATAGTGAATCAATACAAACAAATGCATATGATTCAAACATGCCACAAATACCTATTTCATTGCTCACTGCACCATAACTAATCATGTTGTGCTTCTTGCAAAACTGAAGTACAAGTCACATCTGATTATGTATGATTCAAACCAAGATATCTATTTATGACATGATGATACATCTGCAACACAATGATATTGCCAAAAGTGTGTTTCAGAGTATTACCAGAAAGTGACACATTCTTGAGTGGGGGCAGGGAGGACCTCATAATATGAGTAGCAACTGAGATATTTCTAGCTATAAAGTTTATTCAACAAATCCTGCAGCTATTGCTTTGCCTTGTGAATTTTCATAACTTTACTGTGTTATGGACACCATGAATATTGTAACTGACAACTGTTTAGAAGCAAATATATAGCTCATCTCTCTTTGAGTTACTATATATATGTTAACTCATTTAATCCTCATTTTTCACCCTGTTATATCATTCTGTTCAGCATACCAATGTGCTGAGAGATGTACAGTGCCTGAAACCTGGTTAGTGTCAAATATAAGTATCATTATTAGCCCTATTTTATAGGTAAGAGAACTGAATGAGAGAGAAGATAAAAAATGTGCCCATGGAACAAGAAAGGGTTCCCACTGTCACTACTGTTATTCAATTTTGTGCTAGAAGTTCTAGCTAGAGCCATGACCCAAGAAAAAGAAATAGGTACCCAAATAGTAAAGGAAGAAGTAAAACTACCACTAGTCACTGATTATATAATCGTATACCTAGAAAATCAGGAAAAATCCACAACAAAGCTACTAGAACTAATAGATGAGTTCAGTAAAGTGGTGGGATACAAGAGTAATATGCAAAACTCAGTAGCATTTCTATACATTACTAATGAGCAATATGAGGAGAAAGCCAGAAAGAGAATTCCATTCATAATAATAACTAAAAGAATCAAATATTTAGGAATGACCTAAACCATGGACTTAAAGGACCTGTATTCAGAAAACTACAAAACATTGCTAAAAGAAACCAAAGACCTAAATAGATGGAAGGACATTCCCTGTTCATGGGTTAGAAGACTAAATATCATTAAGTCAAATTCTACCTAAATTGACTTATAGATTCAATGCAATACTAATAAAAATTCCAATAGCTTTTTTTTCTTTCACAGAATTGGAAAAGCCAATTATCAAATTTATTTGGAAGGGTAAGGAGCCCCAAATAGCCAAAAATGTCTTAGAAAAGGAGGAACAAAGTTGGAGGAGTCTCATTTCTTGACTTTAAAGCATACTACTTGACTACAGTAGTAAAAAGAGCATGGTACTGGCATAAAGATAGACATATTGACCAATGGAACCAAATCAAGAATTCAGAAACAGACCCTCACATCTACAGTCAAGTGACTTTTGACAAACCTGTCAAACCCTCCTAGCTGGGTCAGAACAGTCTATTCAGCAACTGGTGCTGTGAGAACTGGATATCCATAGCTAAAAGAAAGAAGGAGGACCCCTATCTCACACCTTTAACAAAAATTAACTCAAAATGGATCAAGGACCTAAATATAAAAGTTAGAATAATAAAAGTCCTAGGAGAAAATGTAGGGAAACATCTTCAAGATCTTGTGGTAAGTGGTTGTTTCTAAACCTCATATCCAAAGCACAAGCAATGAAAGAAAATAATGGATAAATGGGGCCTCCTCAAACTTAAACACTTTTGTCCTTCAAATGTCTTTGTTAAGAACATGAAAAGGTAGCCTACCCAATGGGAGAAAATTTTCAGAAACCACATATCTGATAAGAGTTTGATCTCCAAGTTATATAATGAGGCCATACAACTCAATGATAAAAAGGCAAGCATCCCAATTAAAAAATGGGCAAAAGAATTGAATAGCTATTTTTCCAAAGAGGAAATACAAGTGTCCAAAATCACATGAAAAGATGCTCAACATCAGTAGCTATTAGGGAAATGCAGATCAAAACTGATGAGATACCATTTCATGCCTTACAGAATGGCCATTATTAAAAAGGTGGAACACTACAAGTGCTAGAGAGGATGTGGAGAAATGGGAAAACTCCTTCACTGTTGATGGGAATGCAAAATGGTGCCAATTCTGTGGAAGATAGTTTGGAAGTTTCTCAGGAAGCTAAATATAGAGCTGCCATATCATACTGCAATCCTGCTACTAGGAATATATTCAGAAGAACTGAAAGTAAGGACTCGAACAGACATTTGCACACTGATATTCATAGCAGCATTATTCACAAATGCTAAAATATGGAAACAACCCAAGTGTCCATCAACCTAGGAATGAATAAACAAAATGTGGTATATATATATATGATGGAATACTATTCAGCTATAAGAAGAAATGAACTTTGGATGCATATGACAACATGAATGAGCCTTGATGGCATTATGTTGTGTCATATAAGCCAGACACAAAAGGACAAATATTGTATAGTCTCACTAATATGAACAAAATACAATGAGTAAACTCATGGAGTTAAACTATAGAGTATAGGTTACTAGGAGATAGTATGTAGGTTGAGATGGGAGAGCTGATGCTGAATGTATGTATAATGTTTAGTAAGAGGGATTGTAAATGCAGAGGAATGGTTAGAGTTGATGGTAACACATTATAGTGAGTATAACCAACACTGCTTATTTATAAATGTGATTGTGGCTGAAAGGGTTCATCTAGGGAGGATAATGTCAATTGAAAGAAAGCTAGAGGATAATCTAGGGACTGTATAATATAGTGATTTCAGTGGTAGATGATGATTGTCGTTAATAGCACAAATATAAGAATGTTCCTTTATTACAAGGTGTTAAGAATATGGAGATATATGAGGAAAATATAACTAATGTAACATATAGACTATAGTTAACAGTAATCTAATATTTTTACAGCACTGGCAAAGAAGGTACTCTATCACTGCTAATTGTCAATTACAAAGGATATAAGGGAGTGTGGGAATTTTCCTTTTGGAGTAATTAAAACATTATGAAATGGATTGAGCTGATGACAGCACAACTCTGTGATGAAAATGAGAGCCACTGAGCCACTTTGGATGGATTGTACAAGGCAGGGGACCATATAACACAGCAAACCCCATGGTGAATAATAGACTACGGTTAACAGTACAAATATGAGAATGTTCAATCATGAATTATAACAAATATACAATTCTAATAGATGGTGTTAATAATAGGATGGTTTGTGGGGAAAATGCACCAAATATAAACTATGGACTATAGGTGAAGGTTTTTCATCATTTGCAACAAATGCATCACAACAACGTAAGGTGTTTGTGGTGGGGCAATGTATAGGAATCCTGTATGTTATGCATGATTGTTTTGTTAACTTTCAACTTCTCAAATATAAAAATAAATTTTATAAAATAATTTGCCATGATTTGCCAGCTAGTAATACATAGAATTAGTTTGGGCTCTTACCATTATATTATACTGCAGCCCAACTTCATGGCATGCATTTTGGGGGGTTCCTTTTTATCTAGGTAATCCGCGATCCCTAATTCTATTTTCCTTTTTATCTTATATTTATTACTTACTTCTAATTAATATTATCTTGCTAAATTAATCTTTATGAAGAACTTGGAGGGTTTAAATAAACTTTATTGGTGTAACAATAGTATAGAAGCCGAAGTATTGTCAAATGCAAAAAGAGCCATACTCCTTTGAAAGGTGGCAAGTGATGAGATTTCCTTAACAGTAGCAAGGAGAAGATATTATGTGAATAAACACTTCTCAGTTGCTGGATTTTATGTTTCCAAGTTTCTGCTCCATCAGCCTACCTGATTCACTGTCACTAATGCAGTATACTGATCATGACACTTTTACTTTTAGCCTTATTTCACTCACCTAAAAAATATTTAAAAAGACATGTCAATTTCATGGAGTTACTGTGAGGATTAAATAAGGCATCAAAGCATTTTTAGCTTTGCATTTAAAAAGATCACTCTGGGTGCCACATAGAAAATGTGTTCAAGAGGGATACTATAGGAAATGAAAGGATTCCGAGATAAGTGATCTAAGGGAGAGATGATGCTGGTTTGTAGTAGAGTAATGGTGATTAAGTCGAGGGGAAATGAATGGATCTAAGAAATATTTGGATGTAGAATCAGCAACATTTAGTGATAAATTAGATACAGGGAGGTAGGAGAGGAAAAGGAAGGACAGACTCTCTGTTCCTGACAAGCCTCGGAATAAAGGAAGGTACCATTTACTAAGACTAAATGAAGAGCAGATCTCAATAGGCAGAGGCAAATATGGAAGTCAGAAAGACTTCGGGGATAACCCTGGAGAGGACCAAGAGTGACATCAATAACCCACTGGATAAATAGGCTTGAACCTCAAAAGAGATTATATATTTGAGCTAGATATGTATGTTTGACAATTGTTGGCACATCAGTAATACGTAAAGCCAGGAAAATAAATAGGATTTCCTAGAGAAGGTATAGGCTGAAAAAAGAAAATGGGACCAAGCCCAAGAGACTCCAACCTTTGCTGTTGTTATAAAGGTTACTAATATTTATTCAGAATTTACTTTGCACTAGGAATTATGCAGGTGCTTTATATGGATTATCTGAATTAATCCTCAAAACAATCTAATTTTCTGTTTTGGTGGTAACTAAGGCTTTTAAATGGTTAGTTAATCTGCTTAAGGCCACATAACTAGTACGTGGAAGAGCAATACTTTGAACTCAGTTTTGCTCTTTGACAAATGACCTGGTCTAACAGAGAAGGAGCTGACAAAGGATTAAAAAAGGCATGTGAATCTCTAAAAAGAGTGCTTGATAAATAAGCAGGAAGTAAATAAATAAAGTCAATGGATTGCCTATATTCTATTAAGAAATCTATCATGTACTGTATATTTAAATATCATTCTGTATGTAAATGTTTTATCACCCCATTTAGATCGCTTAATACTTTGAAGATAGATTCAATAATTAACAATGTCTGTTCCTAATTAAAAAGTGGTAAGGTGTTTATAGAAGACAATTTAGAAAATAAAGAAGGAAAATAATCAATCAGTCCCACTGTACAATCACATCATCTCTGCATCTACTCTTGACATTTATTATTTCCTTTCTGTTTTCTATACATAGAACTTTTTGTAGAAAAATTGGAACCTTACCAAACATAATTTTATACTTTATTTTTAACATCTGACAGTAATCATAAACCTTTTTTCATTTTATTAGTCTTCACAACATGATGACTTTCATTCCTACACAAATGTATTTCTCTATTTAATCAGTCTCTCTTTTTTTTTTTATTATGGGTAAAAATCAAAATTCTCACAATACATACAAACATTTGTAAAATGATATATAAATATATATGCATATATGTGTATTTGCTTACAAAAATGTTATTTTATATATATATATATACATATATTTTAAGAGGTGCTTAGATTACCTAAAATATTACACGGAACCCACTCGGATTCCCATGTTGCCCACCTCCCACACCTCCCACCACATCCAACACAAACATCTCCCATAGTGTGGCCCACCAACCTCAATGAACTTACACATCCTGGAGCCTTGCCACCAACCATAGACCACAGTTCACACTGTAGACCACACTCTCTCCCACTCAGTTCTGAGTGGTGTGTGCTGATTTAAAATGGCCTACATCCATTGCCACAACAGTACTCAGGACAACCTCCAACTCCCAAAGAAGCCCCTGTATTTCAACTGCTCATCCCCTCCCTACCCAAAAAACTGTCAAGTGGCCACTGGCTCCACCTCATTGTTATAATTTCTTGCATTGCAAGAATCACCATATGTGAGCAAGAGAATACCATCAAGTCCACTCTAGTCCATAGTTCTTCCCCCAATCCAGAGGCGACTGGGATGGTGATGTCCACTCCAACTCCAAGTGAGAGAGGGCTTATATCCCATGGATATGGTGGGTGGGATGATCCTGCCTGCAGATGCAGGCCCTCTCCATTCCCTGGGATGACCATTTCCCATCGTTGTCTCCTCACCAGGTGACTTGGATGAGTCCATTGAGCTGTAGGGTAGGAGTTGCAGCTCCACCTAGATTTCATGCACACCTGGCACATAGGTAGGCGGGAGGCTCCAGTCTCTGGAAGTAGCCAATGAGGTTTATCCGAGGCACGATTATTGCTAATTGAAAACTTTTCCCAAGTGCCAACTGGCAACACAACTGGAAAAAGACCTTGAATAAAAGGGGGAAACGGTAAAGACAAATGAGTTCAAGTGGCTTTGAGACTTCAAAGAGAGTCGGGAGGTCATCCCAGAGGTAACTCTTACGCACACCTCAGTAGGAGCTCATAGAACATCTAAGTGCCTATCACCCCACTCAGTGGGGTTCCTGAGAGCTCCAGAGACACCCTGGTCTTATATAAGGGGGGATAGCCCCAGAGACTGACGCCTTATCAGTGGGTTCTATTTTGGAATCTGTGCTCCTGAGAGTGACAGAATTAGACTCAAATAAGTCCTCCCTGCACATGGTTCACCAGTCCCTTCTATTCAAACCTACATGTGATGCTGGAGTTTCTTAGGTATACTTCCAGAGACTGGAGCCTCCCGCCTACCTAATCAGTCTCTTCTTATTGAAAATTTAGATATTTATAATTGTAGAGCATTAAAATAATTTTGTGAAAAATAACTCGTTTTTTAGTCTTTTTTTTTTTTTTTTTTTTTTTTACATTTAAAACTATTTACTTAAGGGAGCAGATGTGGCTCAAGCGGTTGAAAGCCGCCTCCCACATAGGAAGTCCTGAGTTCAGTTCTGGTGCCTCCTGAAAAAACAAAAACAAACAACAAGCAAAACAAACGAAAAAACTAACTCAGGGGAGCCAATGTGACTCAGTGGTTGAGCACAGGCTTCCCACATACGAGGTCCCGGGTTCAATCCCCGACCCCCGGTACCTCAAAAAAAAAAAAAAAAAAAAAAAAAAAAAAAATCAACAAGTGAAAACACTATTTACTTAAGACTGATATCCAAAACTGGAATTACAAGGTCAAAGACTTTCAATTCATACCAGAATACTGATGTACTAAATTTTAAGCTTATTTTTAATCCCCACAGTGCCCCTAACAGAGTGCCATGTACTGAGTAGGCATTTTATAAATACACATTATTTAAATGATTAAGTAAATAGATGGGAAAACTTCATGAAACCATTATTGTCTCAGGTTTAATATATTTCTAAATTAAATAAAATCCACAAAGATGCCAACATCATTGTAAATATATAACAAAAGATTAACAATAAAATACTTTAAAAGTAAAATACACTATACACATGCAAAATATTGTTATTTAGATTCATGGTTTTATAACTTCTGGTTTACAGACCTTCAGCAGGACAAAGGATCTTATGGATTTCTTTACAGTTCTTTGCCAAAGACAAAAGCTAAACAAAACATCAAAAATGACAGAAAGATTGAGTTGCTTTGAATGAAATATTTTACAATAATTTTAGATCCAATTTTAAAAACTCTGTTTAATGAAAAATCACATGTAAAGTATTGGTCAATGCAGCATAAAAATGAATACTAAATGCTATTAAATAATACACTCCAATCTTGTCTTCTCACTTTAGTGCCAGTTCCTCACTTTCATGAACCAATCATACATACTCATTGATAGGTGAGAGTGTAACCTTAAATTCAAAGTTTAAAAAGGCAGTCATATTTCAGGATATTTTCAAGAAACACTGACATTAATCCAGACATTATACTAGGAACAACACTAAACTATTTATAATTTCTGAATTGTCCCTTGTTCTTCTCTTGACCTATGTACATCCTGTTTCTCTGCCCCATCTTTCTTGTTTAACTATGCAACTCCTAATTTTATTTCATTTCAAGTAGACATAACTTCCACTAAAAGCTTCCTCTTTAAGCCCCACGAATGTGTTAAATACCCCTCTGTTGTGCTACTACAACTCCTGTGCTTACTCCTTAGACCTTGGTGTCTCTCCCACTAAATGATAACTGCCAGAGGGCAGATGATTTACTTTTCTGATACATTAAAAGGATTCAAGCTATGTTTATAATGTATACTCTTGTGTGCTTATAAAATTTAACTGTCTTGAGATTACCTTGCATATATGGCACAATTTCACAACTATAATGTACTCTGTTGTTTCCTATTCATTATATGTATTCCTCTGATTAAACGGAATGCTTCCTGGAGTCAGGATTCTTGTCTTAACGTTCTTCTATAACTCCAGAGTGTTAGAGCTGAATAGTCATCAATTAATTGTGGCTGAGTAGACTGATTACACTAGATATAATCACAATTATAATATAACTACCACTGGAGCCCATTTCACAGGCAATCTAAACACATTGTTCAAACTCTTCTCTATGAACCAGGGATTGACAGCAAGGTAATTTTTATAACCCTTCAGAAGAACAATTTGTTAATATTTTCCAAGGAGCAGAAAGAGCTTATAATCAGCAGTCTCCTAAAATCTCTCCTAAAAGTATAATCTAAAAGTGAGAGACTGCTATTTTCATGAAGATGTTTACAACAGTTTTATTCTCTTCTTGAAAATAGATGCAGCTTATTCAAATGGCAAATAACTTATTTCCCACTCAAGATGTCTCTTCCTGTGGCAGAATCCTAATTGATAGAACCCTGGCCTTCCTCTACCCATTAATTCACTCTTCCCCTGGTGCGAGGGTAGAGAAGAGAAGTAAAGTGACTTGTCTGACTGTCAGTTTGGACAAAAATTAAGCTCGACATGTGTGGCCCGACTGTACCCTTCTTTCTCTTGGGAAGGAGCGGCCCACAAGGAGCAGCTGTTCTCCAGTCTTTCCAAAATTATGATCTTCCTCATGTTTGAGAAGAGGCCTAGTTCATCATTGGTTGCAATTGGAGGTGGGCAGAGAAGGAGTCTGCCTAATTCAAAAGTTTAGTGAGCAGACCCATTTGGTTTTCACAATAAACTACATGTTCCACCCTAGGCTTAATTAGTAATAAAGGTAATATTTTGGCTCCATCTGCCACTCTTTTGTTTTATTTCTCCGATCACTTGAAGCCCAGGAAGAAAAGAGGAGCGCCACTTATTGGCTCCCCTCAGAGACCAACAGATGGGAATATTCAAAAATGAAAATAGCTTTGCTGTTATGGTGGTGAAACTAGGTGATGCTTCCCTTCTACTTTTCTAAATTGTCATAACGGTGCTATACTGTCTTTATTTTTTAAAAAGGGGAGGGGTATATGGTAAGAGAGTTAGTACAACAGAAACAAACCAAAAACAAACCAACAAAAACATATGCTTAGTACCAGTTTTATGTTTCATTACTGCACCTGCTTAAATAATTAGGTTGAATTTCAAAAGTAAAGCAATGTATTAAAAACACCGAAGTTTGTCAACCCAAAGTAAAATTGCAAAAACAAATGCCTAATTTTAGAGTTCAAAGAACCTGAGTTTAGGTGCTATAGATAGCCTCAATTTTATAGAAAAAAGAGGAAAAATTATAACTTTCTTCAACAAATCCATAGGGCAGGCTGTTTGGAAAAAAGGACCACTTCTCTAGAGATATCTACTATTTTCTACAGGATTTAAAAGGTCCTTATCAGTAATTGGCAGAAAAATGATCCAATATGTTCCTGGAAAATATGTTCCCTGAATGAAGCAAAGGATAGCAGTGAGAACACAGCCCAAACTTACTATTTGGCTTCCTTTGAATTCAATATGAAATTATTTTGTGGAGGATTTTTACATCGTATTTATATGAGAAATTGGTCTATAATTTTCTTTTCTTGTGATATCTTTGGCTTTGGCATGAGGATGACTTCAAAGAATGAATTAGAGAGTGTTCCCTTCTCTTCAATTTTTTGGAAGAGTTTGAGTAGGATTGGTTTAATTCTTCCTGGAATGATTGGTAGAATTTCCCTATGAAGAAATCTGATCCTTTCTTTTTTTGGGAGATTTTTGATAACTTATTCTATCTCTTTATTTGTAATTAGTCTGTTGAGATATTCTATTTCTTCCAGAGTCAGTGTTGGTTGTCTCAAGATATTTACTGATTTTCCTTGCAATTTCTTTTTTGACCCACTGATTAAAAGTGTGTTATGTAACTTCCATATATTTGTGGATTTTCAAGTTCTCTGCCTATTATTGATTTCCAGCTTCATTCCATTAAGGTCAGAAAAGATGCTTTGTATAAAACCATTCTTTTTAAATTTATTGAGACTGTTTTGTGTCTGAACATGTTATCTATCCTGGAGAAAGATCCATGTGCACTTGAGAACAATATATAAACTATTGTTTAGGGATACAAAGTTCTATATATATCTGTTAGGTCTAGTTAATTTATCACAGAATTCAAGTTTTCTGTTTCCTTATTGATCTTCTGTCTAGACATTACATCAATTGATGAAAGTGGCATATTGAAGTCTCCAACTGTTATTGTACAAGTGCCTATTTCTCTCTTCAGTTTTGCCAGTATTTGCCTCATATATTTTGATGTAGTATTAGGTGCATAAATAATTATGATTGTTTTTACTTCTTGGTGGATTGCCCCTTTCATTAGTATATGGTATCTTTCTTTGTCTCTTATAACAGCTTTTGACTTAAATTCTATTTTGTACAATATTAGTATAGATACATCAGCTCTTTTTTGGTTATTTGCATGAAATACCTTCTTCCATCCTTTCATTTTCAACCTATTTGTGTCTTTGGATCTAAGGTGAGTCTGTTGTAGACAACACAGAACTGGATCATGCTTTTGTAGCCTTTCTGACAATATGTCTTTTGACTGGGGAGTTTAATACATTAACAGTCAGTGTTATTGCGGTAAAGGCGATACTTACTTCAGCCATTATGTCCTTTGGTTTTTATATTTCATATCTCTTTTTTTCTCTCTTTTCCTTTATTGCAACCTCCTTTTCTGTATAGTTGCTCTTTTGTGATATATCCAACACATTCCTTCCTCATTTCTTTTTCTGTATATTTTTAAAATACTTTCTTTGTGGTCACCCTAGGGTTTATATTACATAACCTACATTTATAACACACTAATGCAAAAAGATACCAACTTGGCATCCATTGCATAAACATTCACTACTCCCATCTCCCTCTGTTTCCCCTTTTTTTGCTGCTTTTGTCCCACTTTACCACTTTATATTTTGCCTGACCTTTATCAGGAAATATGCCTTTTTTGTTCAATTATATTCTGACTCTTATAGGAATTAAAGACTTGAATATTTATGATATAGTACTATTGGGTTTTGCATTTACCCTTTTATTATCTTTACTGTTAGTCTTCATTTCTTCACTTTATTCCAAGCCACTCTCTCCTGTCTTTTCATTTCAATCTGCAGAACTGCCTTTAGTAATTCTTGTAGGGCAAGTCTCTTATTGATGAACTCACTTAGTTTCTGTTTATTTGTGAATATTTTAAATTCTCACTGATTTTTGAAAGGTAGTTTTACCAGATAAAACAAATTTAGCTAGAAGTGTTTTTTTTTTCCCTCAGTACCTCAAATATATCACACTAATGCTTTTAGGCTCTATGGTTTCTGATGAGAAACTGATACTTAAACTTGTTGAGGCTCCCTCATATGTGATGAATCACTTTTCTCTTGCCACTTTGAGAATTCTTTCTTTATCTTTGGTACTTGACCTTCAGATTAGTATGTGTCTTCGAGTAGGTCTATTAGGATTTATTGTGTTTGGAGTATTGCATATATGTATTGATGTCTTTCTTAAGAGTTGGGAAATTTTCAGTCATTATCTCCTCAAATATTCTTTGTTCTCCTTTTTCCTTCTCTTCTCCTTCTGGGACACCCATGACACATTTGCTTCATATTGTTGCTCGAGACACTCATTTTTTCCCTATTTTTTTTCTCTATCTGTCCTGTAAGATTTTGATTATCCTGTCATCTAGTTCATTGATTCTTTCTTCTACCTGTTCAAATCTCCTGTTGTATGCCTCTACTGTAATTCTAATCCCCATTATTTTGCCTTTCATCCCCATCATTTCTGTTATGTTTCTTTTCATACTTTCAAATTCTTCTTTATTCTCACACATTTTCTTCTTAGTATCCTTTAGCTCTTTATCCATATTTTTCTTCATATCCTTGAATTGTTAATGGAGATTTGTTTGAAATTCTTTGATTACTTGTTCCAAATTGTGTTCCCTTGATTAAGTTATATCCTTCTGTATCTGAGTATGGCTTATAATTTTTTGCTGATATCTAGGCATCTGATCCTCTTGATGAGTTAGCTCTGAAGACCAGTTTTTCCATTTTCTCTAGGGTTTTATTGTTGAGTGGCTTTGTGTTAAAGCTCTTCTTTGATGCTGGTCCAACTTTTTGTGGACCTTTTGAATAACACGTTTGACTGTTCAGATCTTCTCAGCTCTTCATTTGATTCTTTCTCTGGATATGCAGTAAAATTTTTATTGTTTCACCTCTGGGAGAAAGCTTCCTTTCCTCTCTTCTTTTTCCGGGAATCTTGATCTGTTCCATTTGCTTTTGTAGCAAATTTTCTCCCCAGCTCCTATAATTTGTTTAAATTGTCTCCCTCAGTCAATGCCCCTTTTCCTTATACTTTTCAGCCCTGTGACTCATCATGTCTTATAGCAGTTCAGACCCCACCCCACCCCCTTTTTTTCTATAAGGTTTTTTATGTCTCCTATTTCTTCCTTGTTAGGGTCTCTAGCCCCAGGGATTCTGATGGGATCAATCCAGAAAGGTCAGTCAGTTCAGAAAACTCTGTTTTGCATTTAGGTGATCCAGCAAACAAAAACTGAATTGAGTGTGTGTTGCTCTTGCCAACAGATGTGCCAGTCTCTCTCTCTCTCTCTTTTTCCTCCTGGTGGCCCTTTTTAAATGCAGCATAACTCAGCAGCTTCTGTGCTAATCAGGGTCTCTGAGGGTTTAGGTGACTGTTCTAACTCGCTGCTGTTCATGGCTCTATAGTTTGCATCTACAGGAGAGACCTGGGCTGTGTAGCTACTGTGTGAATCCCAAATTGTGTGGATCTGAGGGGGAAGGTCCAGACTGGTGGGTGCAGGATGGAAATTTCCTATCTGATCTTGAATATTCTTTTTCATTTTCTTCCATGCAGCCTTTGTGGAGTATTTCCCATCTCTATCATCCTCTAGAGTTCCAAGCAAGTGGGATTTGTCCTTTTATTACCTGATTCTGAGGATAGACTTTTCAAGGGGATGTCTTAATGTTGCCATGTTGATTATGTCACCTCCTTTACATAGATCTTTGTCTCTACATTTTAATGGGTATCTTACTTTCCTCACTGAGTCCCTTGGGCATTTCATCAGTAGAATGGATATTCCATACTATTCCACATGGTAAACATTTTGAAATTCAAGGGTAATAAAATGCTAACAAATAAGGGCAGGGTATTTCAATTTTAAGGCTTCTTTAAAAACTCAAAGCCAAGGCTCTGCAGGTCATTATACTAAAGAATGATCAACTTGAGCTTTCCAGTTTTAAGTATTCTAATTCTGGCTTCAGAGCTTTCTGGAGTGAGAAAATTTAGCCTCAACGAACACATGGATTACCTCTTAGCTGTGTGATTTACAATATAGTGTATGGCCTAATCTCTCTGTCCATCTGTTTTCTCATCTGCCAAATGGAAACAAGGTCACACGTGCCTCAGAGTTATTGAAAGAACTGAATGAAATAATTCTGTATAAGTGCTTTGTAAATGGAAATTTAAAACTCTGTACAGAAATTATTTTAAAAGAAAAATATCCTCCCAGTTTTATTTCAGGCAGAGAAAACTAAATGAAAAACAAGAACAGTCTTATAAAAAATCATCAGTAATATCAGAAAGACATTTCTTTTCTAACAGAGAGGCATTCCAATTATGAGTGGATGAAAATGCAGTACTCACTAAGTGAGATATTTACCTATTATCTTGATGAGCATTCCGCCCCTGTTGCCTTAGTGATCCCTCTTCTAGCTTTAATTCATAGTAAGTAAAATATGCAGAAGTTGCCTTGCTAATAGTCTACTAATTTATTTTACTAAAGATTGATGATAGTTTGCTCAGCTTCGATAGTGTCTTCTCATTTTTCTAAAGCAGTACCTTTTTTGACCTTCTATATATGACACAAAGCACTTACGTTTTGCTTTTTCAATAATAAAGCACCTATTGTCAAACTGTCAGCATAAAAATGAAAAGATTCTAAGATTAATGAATGCTAATGAGAAATCTAACACTCTTTTTTCCTTATAATCATCCTTCTCGGTGGTATCAGTCTTTCTCATGACATGCCAAACCACAGGCCCAAATCCCTTAATAATAGGCATATTCTACATGCAACACAGAATATTCTAGGAAATTCCATCATGTTAAAGTAAGCCTGGGGAAGAAAAGATCACCGACATTCTACTGCAGTATTTAATTTGAGGTTGACCAGAGTGAGACCTTAATGGTACTCATAGGTTCCCAAGGAAATCTGTAATCACACAATTTTCATTTCTGCTTTGTGTATTTGAAAGAAATGTGAGAAATAATTCTTTATATTTCTATGTATTGATTATAAATCAATTTATCAATTTTTTCAACTGTTGACACTAAATGTTATTCTGTAATTATTTATCCAAGCCATTCAACATCTCTGGTCTTGAGTTTTACCATGTGTAAAAAAGACAGATATTATAAATGTCTAACGATAGAGAAATGCTTTTATGAAAATTAGGTTTCATCAATACAATGGACTTTTATGGAACCATTAAAAGTGATAAATGTGAATACTCCAACAAAATGGAAACAATTTTTTTATGGGACAAAATCAGGGTAAAAAATTGCTCGCCTATTAAAACTAAGATGCATAAAGATGGACAACAACCTACAGAGAACATGGAGATGAAAAATATGTTGTCATTTTCTTTGCGTTATTTTTATAATATCTAAAAATCTCTTTACCCAGTAAGAGTATAAACAGATTAAGCTACTATGATTAGAGTTTAAAATTCAATGACTCCTTACCACAATGATATGCATGCATATAGTTGCTTTGTTCTTTAAGTGTTTTGTGTGGACATTTTCTCTATTGTGAGATTCTTGAAAAATAAAACCAGGTGTTTTTACCTCCTTTCTATCTTCAGCAGCACTAAATGAAGGCCGAGCATGTGAAGAAAAGCCAATAGACTGATGGATTCAGGATCTGCAGCATTCATTATTAGTTAAATTAGTTAAATTATTGCCAGTCCTCTGGTACCAGTTATGTCATGTCCCACAACCCAGTTCATGACCCTCCTTAAGAAAAGGCATTCATAGATGTTAGCAGTATTATGTGTTTAATGTATGTCTTCCTAAATGGAGTGTATTTCCGAGAAAGCAGACATATATCTATTGTGTTAATTATACTACCTCTAGCATCTAATATTATCTCTGCAATATAGAAGACCAGCCACAAATATTTGCTATACATTATAACAGGGTTTCTCAACCTCAATACTATTGACATTTTAATTCTTTTCACAGGGAGGGAAGGACTGTACACTGTAGAATGTTTAGCCCCAACCCTGGCCTCTACACAGTAGACAACAATAGTTCTCTGCAATATATTATCAATAAATATGTAATAATTGCTAAAATTACTCAAAACAATATTTAGTTGTGGTACATAATTGGTAGCAGAAATGCTACCAGTACTTTCCATGTGACATGAGTGTTGGAAGATATATACAGGAAAAAAAGCTTTATTAAATAAGTATCATCACCATCAGTGGTTAAGTACCCACCAAGTAGACAGGATTTAAACAGTTGCTACAAAGCCTTTAAAGTTATAGAAGTATAAAATTTATAACCAAGAATTTAAGGTAAAGAAAAGGGAGGGAATATAATTAGAAAAAAATTAGTTATCTCAAAGACTAAAAAAAGAAAAGTCATTAACAGGTTAATGTCCAATTTATTCCCAGATTGTTCCTCACCTTTCTAGTAATTTGCCTAGTATGAACCTGCACAGCGATGGTGAGAACTTCTACTTGTCAGGGATTGTTAGGAGTCCCTCTTCACTTTGGCCAGAGGTGCAGCCTTTCCATTCATCAATGTCCATGATGCTTACATTCATTTTTTTTTATTTTGTGTTTTTTAATTTTTATTTTGTTAATTTATTGAAATATATCACTCATACATGAACATACATAAACAATAAGTGTATAGTAATAGTTGTGAACGTACAAAACAAACATACATAACATCATACAGGGCTCTCATACCTCACCCTACCACCAATGCCTTGCATTGTTGTGAAACATTTTTAACTAATTATTAAAGAGCATCCTCAAAATATTATTACCAATTAAAGCATTTTCCCCCAACCCACCCTATTATTATTATTTATATCACTTATACATGAACATACATAAACAATAAATATATAGTAAAAGTTGTGAACTTAAAAAGCAAACATTCATAACGTCATATAGGGGTCCCATACATCAATCCTCCACCAACACCTTGCATTTTCGTGAGACATTTGTTCAAATTATGAAAGTATATTGTCAAAATCTTACTACTAATTATAGTCCTTAGCTTACATTTGGTGTGTTTTTCCCCTAACCCACCCTATTATTATTTTTTGAATATATTTTTATGACAAAAGTTGTAACCTTACAGAACAATCATGCACATGTGCAGAATTCCCAAACAACATGCCTCTATCAACACACCACACCATGGTGGAACATTTGTTACAGATTATGAGATAATATCATCCGATTATTACCAATTCCACAGCATACATTTGGCACACTTTTCCATACCTCACCCCCATTATCAACACAGTACATCTTTGGCATAGATGCAAGAATATTACATTATTACTGCTACCCACACTCCATAGGTCACTCCAGTTGTATTTTTCCCATGCTTCTCCACATTGCCACCACCCTGCAATACTGATGTACACCTGCTCTAGCTCACAAAGGACATTCTTGCATCTGTACCATCAACCACTATTCTCATCCACCTCTGGGTTTACTGTGCGATTCAGTCCCTAGATTATCCTCTAGCTTTCCATCAATTGGCATTTACATCCCTAGACTAACATTTTCAGCCACATCCCCATTTATAAACCAGCTGTTACTCACTATAATGTGTTACCATCAACTCTGTACATTTCCACACTTTTACAGTAAAGCTAATTAAAACTTCTACATATATTAAATATCAGTAGTCCATCTAAGTCCTCCTCTTATCTCCTTTAAGAATCCACCACCTACCACCACCAGGTTTTGAAGATATTTTCCTACATTTTCTTCTCGAAGCTTTATGTTTCTTGCTTTTATATTTAGGTTTTTTATTCATTTTGAGTTAATTTTTGTATAGGGGTCCTCTTTCCTTCTTTTGCTATGGATATCCAATTTTCTCAACACCATTTGTTGAATGGACTGTTCTGCCCATGTTGAGTGGGTTTGGCAGGCTAGTCAAAAATCACTTGACCATAGATGTGAAGTCTATTTTTTAACCATCAATTCGGTTCCATTGGTCTATGTGTCTGTCTTTATGCCAGTTCCATGCTGTTTTTACCACTGTAGCTAGGTAATACAATTTAAAGTCCAGAGATGAGAGTCCTCCAACTTCACTTATCCTTTTTAAGATGTTTCTGGCTATTCAGGATCCCTTACCCTTCCAAATAAATTTGACAATCATGTTTTCCATTAATTTAAAAAAAACTGGTAGAGTTTTTTTTATCAGGATTGCATTGAATCTGTATATCAATTTGAGTAGAATTGACATCTTAATGATATTTAGTCTTTCAATCTATGAGCATGGAATGTTCTTCCAATTATTTAGGTCTTTTTTTATTTCTTTTAACAATGAGTTGTCGTTTTCTGAGTACAAATGCTTTACACCGTTGGTTAAGTGTATTACTGAATATTTGGATTTTAGCTGTCATATTTTATTTTCACCACTCTTTTGACACTTTTAGTTACTTTTATTGATATAATCTTCATTTGTAGACTCTCTTCCAGACCTCTCTCTCCTGTCTTTTCTTTTCAGACTGTAGCATAAACCTTTAGTATTTCCTGCAAAGCAGGTCTCTTGGTTACAAACTCTCTCAGTTTCTGTTTATCTGTGAATATTCTAAACTCGCCTTCATTTTTGAAAGACAATCTTGCCAGATATAAGTCTTGGCTGGAAGTTTTCCTCTTGCAATATCTTCAATATATCATACCACTGTCTTCTTGCCTCCATGGTTTCTGATGAGAGATCAGCACTTAATCTTATTAGGGATCCCTATATGCTATGCATTACTTTTCTCTTGCTGCTCAGAATTCTCTCTTTGTCTTTGGCATTTGACATTCTGATTAGTATGTGTCTCGGAGTTGGTCTATTCAGATTTTTTCGCATGGGAGTACGTAGTGTTTCTTGGACATGGATATCTATGTTCTTCAATACGGTTGGGAAATTTTACCATTATTTCTTCAAATATTCTTTCTGCCCCTTTTCCCTTCTCTTCTCCTTCTGGGGCACCAATGACACGTATGTTTACATGTCTCTTGCTATCCTTTAGTTCCCTGAGACCTTGTTCAAGTTTTTCCAATCTTTTCTTCATCTGTTCTTTTGTATGTTCACTTTCAGAGGCCATTTCTTCAAGCTTACCAATCCTTTCTTCTGCCTCCTCAAATCTGCTATTATATGATTCCAGTGTGTTTTTAATTTCATTTATTGCACCTTTCATTCCCATAAGATCTGCTATTTTTCTATGTATGCTTTCAAATTCTTTGTGCCCATCCAATGTCTTCTTAATATCCTTAATTTCTCTAGCCATCTCATTGAATTTATTAAGGATATCTGTTTGAACATCTATGATTAATTGTCTCAACTCCTTTATGTCATCTGGAGGCTTATCTTGTTCCTTAACTGGGCCATATCTTTCTGTTTCTTGGTGTGGATTGTAATTTTTTGTTGGTGTCTTGGCATCTGGCTTACTAGAGTATTTATTCTGGGTGCAGTTTTTCTCTCTAGTTTAGGGCTTCCTGCCCTTTCTCCCTTGCTGGTTGTGTAGTAGGAGTCAAGGATGTAGTTGGTGCTATAAGCTGTGGAGGCTCACGCTACCCTCATTGCCCCAAGGACCAATGAGGCTTCTCCCCACTTTCTCCTTTGCCAGGGGTAGGGACAGAGCCACAGCTGTGTGGAATAATCCAAGTCATGCAGGCCTAGACTGTAGCTGCCCAGAGAGACTGCTGAAGCTTCACGTCTCTTTCTCCCCTACCTGAGGCAGGGATGGAGCTACACGTGTGGGCAGCAATCTATGCAGAGCAGGTCCAAGATGACCACAGTTGCCCCAGTAGATTTCCGATTATTCAGTCTGTGCCAGCTAAATGTACCTGCAGTTACCTGGATAGGCTGGTGCAGGGACCGTCAGCTTCCTCCCTGCCAGAGATAGGGCTGAAACCTAGGCTAGGGCTGCAGGCCTGTCTGGGTGAAAGAAACAGGTCTCTACCGTCACTGTGATTTTCAGTCAGCCCAGCTTCCCCTCATGCTTGGAGTGGAGTCAAAATGGCAGCTACCAGCCTCCTTCTGACTTGGAAAGGCTCAAACTTCAGATGTTTTTAGGATTATACTTTAGCCACCTGAATTGACCAATCATAGCTGATATCAGTGGCCAACCGTCTCTTCCTCCCCTGTTTTTGGGAAATGGAGTTTCCAATTCCTGTCACAGAATAGCTCCTGGGGCAGCTTGCGCTGCCAAAGTAGGATGATCACTGGCCTCTGTGCATGGCCTATAATTCCCTGGAGAGGCTGGCATAGCTCCCCCCTAGCTTTCTCCCTGCCTGGGGTGGGCCTGGGGCTTAGGCTAGAGCTACAATCTGATCTAGATGGAAAAATGCCAGTCCCTCCCAGCACTGTGATTTTCAGTCAGCCCCGCTTCCCCTCATGCCAGGCGCGGAGTTAAGATTTTGGTCACCGGCCTCTTTCCTACTTAGACGGGTTCAAACTTTAGCTATTCTTAGGATTGTACTTTAGCCTGCTGAATTTACTAATTAGTAGCTGACGTTGGTGCTCAACCATCTCTTCCTCCCCTGTTTTGGGAAGGAGAGCTTTCAATTCCAGCCGCGGAATAGCTCCCGAGGTGGCTTGTGACTCCAGTGGAGAATGGGAACCGCCTCCAGGGCATGGAGTGCTCCACTTACAAATCTTCCCTGTAGATGGGCAGTTTCCTCCTTTCATTATTTCAGGGATGTTGCAGGATGCATTTCTGCTCTCTTGCAGCCCCCAAATAAGTGTTCTAGTTAGTTGTGGGTGATCACCAACTGCCCCATAGCAGGAGCTGATTCCCGGATCACTTTACTCTGCCATCATCTTGCTAGTTGTCTGCTTACATTCTTTCTTAAAAATTTTTAAAAATATTTCAACTCCCCATTCCCTATCCCATCCCCTGGTAACCTATACTCTTGATCTGACTCTGATTGATACAGAGGATATTTCATCAACTCCAACCTTCCATGAAGGTAATCTCTATCTCTCTTTCTTTCTCTCTCTTACACACTTACACACACACACACACACACAGAGAGAGAGAGAGAGAGAGAGAGAGAGAGAGAGAGAGAGAGATGCATACATTGCATATATAACCCTTCTGGACTGAGAGTGAAAAGGTCTTTAAGTCTTTATTAAGAACAAAGAAGGAGCAAGAGGACAAGCTGAAACAGCCCCGAAAAAGATCTTCTGGGGTTTAGGTCAGCAGGTGAAGGCTGCACACCACCCAGAGGAGAGAGGAACAGAAGAGGGAAATCGTGACTACAGAACTGTGAGTTGCAAGTAGCAGCTTCTGCTGCTGCCAGCACCCTCCCCCACACTCTTCAGAATTCTCGGGCCCCTGGGACTGCGACCACAGACAAAGGGGGCTTCAGGGATCTGCCACTCTCGGAAAGAGGAGGGAGAGGGACACAGCCTTAGGCTGACTCAGGTTCGGACCTGAAGTTTGGGCTGCAGAGCCCCACGGGCCCTTCCACACGGCGGTTTGCCCTGGGAGCCCGGAAAGGACTGGAGAAATCCGATCCTCCCAACCTCCCTCTCTTCTAGCCTGGACTAATTGTTGAGGACACCACGGGAGAGGGGAGAGAGAGCCTGGGGCTGACCCTGCTTTGGACTCCCAGGATTGGTCTGCCCTGTCCCGAGAGCCCTTCCAGGCCGGGTGGGGCTGCGCCATTGTTTGCCTTGGAGCCTGCAAGGGGCTAAAGATATACAAACCTCCCAATCTCATCCTCTGCTAACAGGGACTGATAGTTGAGGATTCAGAAGGGAGTGGAAATATTTCCTAGCTGGGAAAAGGGGGGTGCTACGAGAGAAGTCTGGAGAACTGTCTCAGAAAGTTTGAATCACAGGGCTCCTAGCCCCCAGACAGGAAGCTCTATCACATTGATCTGGTCTGTGTCACAACAAATACGCTCCGACCAGGCATTGAATTGAGAGCTGCCAACAAGCGCCATCTCCTGGCAGACCAAGGAAGTACACATAAGAAAATTAATAAGTAAGAGAGGCTTTCCTGGCCTCTATAGCCTCCCTGCCCAAGGCCCTAGGAAACGACTTTACAACCAATTACTGGGTCCAGTGCCCAGTTTGGAGCAACCAGCAGAACAATCCTAACAATCAAGGTTGAGCCAAAAATCAAAGAGCGGTGGTAACTCACAGCCTCCTGCCACTAAAACCTCATAAAAGAGAAAGAGATAGAGCATCTAAGTAAAATACAAACTAACCAGACGCCTAAGCACCAGCAAAAAAATTACAGGCCATACTAAGAAAATAGAAGACATGGCCCAAGAAAAGGAATACAGCAAAGTCCCAGAAGAAATGCAGAATTTGAGAGAACTAATCAGTGAGATGAGCACACATTTCCAAAATCAAATTAAAGAGATGAAAGAGAATATAGTAAAAGAGATCAATGACATCAAGAAGTCATTGCGCGAACCTAAAGAAGAATTTGAAATCATGAACAGAAAAGTAACGGAGTTCATGGGAATGAAAGACACAATAGGTGAAGTAAAAAATACATTTGAAGCATACAACAGCAGACTCGAAATGATAGAAGAAAGAATAAGTGATACTGAATACAGAGCAGCTAAAATTGAAGACAGAAAAGAACAGAGAGAGAAAAGAATGGGAAAAAATTAGCAGGGGCTCAGAGAGTTGAATGACAACACAAAACGCAAGAACATACGTGTCATGGGAGTTCCAGAAGGAGAAGAGAAAGGAAAAGGGGCAGAAAGAGTATTTGAGGAAATAATAGCTGAAAATTTCCCAACTCTCATGATAGAAATGGACTTACATGTCCAAGAAGCACACCGTACCCCAATAAGAATAAATCCAAATAGACCTATGCCAAGACACATATTATTCAGAATGTCAAATGTAAAAGATAAAGAGAAAATGCTCAGAGCAGCAAGAGAGAAGCAAACGATCACGTACAAAGGACGTCCAGTAAGACTTTGTGCAGATTACTCTGCAGAAACCATGGAGGCGAGAAGACAGTGGTATGATACAATTAGGAAACTGAAAGAGAAAAACTGCCAGCCAAGAATTCTTTACCCAGCAAAACTGTCCTTCAAATATGAAGGTGAATATAAAGTATTCACAAACAAACAGAAACTAAGAGAGTTTGCAAAAAAGAATCCACCTTTGCAAGAAATATTAGAGGAAGCCTTAGAACCTGAAAGAAAAAGACAGGAGAGAGAGGCTTGGAGGAGAGTATAGAAGAAAGAAAAGCAGAAAGGATAACCAAAAGAGTAAAAAGAAACACAAAAATAAGATGACATATGAAAACCAAAGAATAAAAATGGAGGAAATAAATAGTGCATTTTCAGTAATATCATTGAATGTGAATGGATTAAATTCCCCAATCAAAAGATACAGGCTGACAGAATGGATAAAAAAACATGAGCCATCTATATGCTGCTTACAAGAAACTCATCTCAGGCACAAGGATACAAGCCGGCTGAAAGTAAAAGGTTGGAAAAAGATACTCCATGCGAATAGTAAACAGAAAAGAGCAGGGGTAGCTATACTAATATCAGACAAAACAGACTTCAAATGCAAAAAAGTGATAAGAGATGCGGAAGGCCATTATATATTAATAAAAGGGACGATCCTTCAGGAAGATATAACAGTCATAAATATCTACGCACCTAACCAGGGTGCCCCAAAATATATGAGACAAACTCTGGCAAAACTGAAGGGGGAAATAGACATTTCTACAATAATCATCGGGGACTTCAACACCCCTCTCACATCATTAGATAGAACAACTAGACAGAAGATCAACAAGGAAACAGAGAACTTGAACAATATGATAAACAAGTTAGACCTAACAGACATATACAGAACACTGCATCCAAACTCAGCGGATTATACATTCTTCTCAGGTGCCCATGGATCTTTCTCCAGGATAGACCACATGTTAGGTCACAATACAGCTCTCAATAAATATAAAAAGTTTGAAATTATACAAAGCACCTTCTCAGATCATAATGGAATGAAACTAGAAATCAATAACAGACAGGAAAAAAGGAAATTTGCAAATGTGTGGAGACTGAACAACACACTCCTAAATATTCAGTGGGTCAAAGAAGAAATTGCAAGTGAAATCAGTAAATATATTGAGACAAATGAAAATGAGAACACAACATATCAAAACTTATGGGATACAGCAAAGGCAGTCTTGAGAGGGAAATTTATAGCCCTAAATGCCTATATTAAGAAACAAGAAAGAGCTAAACTCAAAGATTTAACTGAACAACTTGAGAAACTAGAGAAAGAACAGCAAACCAATCCCAAAGCAAAAAGAAGGAAATAAATAATAAAGATTAGAGCGGAAATAAATGAAAATGAGAACAAAAAAGCAATAGAGAAAATCAACAAAACCAAAAGCTGGTTCTTTGAGAAGATCAATAAAATTGACAAACCCCTCGCTAGACTAACAAAGAAAAAAAGAGAGAAGATGCAAATAAATACAATCAGAAATGAAAGGGGGGAAATTACAAATGACCTCACAGAAATAAAAAGAATCATAAGAGGATATTATGAGAAACTATATGCCAACAAACTAGACAACCTGGATGAAATGGACAAATTTCTAGAAACTCATAACCAACCTACACTGACACAACAAGAAATACAAGAACTTAACAAACCAATCACAATTAAGGAGATTGAATCCGTCATCAAAAATCTCCCACCAAAGAAAAATCCAGGACCAGATGGCTTCACAGGTGAGTTCTACCAAGCATTTCTAAAAGAATTAACACCAATTCTGTTTAAACTCTTCCAAAAAATTGAAGAGGAGGGAAAACTACCCAACACATTTTATGAAGCCAACACCACCCTAATACCAAAGCCAGATAAAGATTTCACAAGAAAAGAAAATTACAGACCAATCTCTCTCATGAACATAGATGCAAAAATTCTCAACAAAATACTTGCAAATCGAATCCAACAGCATATCAAAAGACTTATACATCACGACCAAGTGGAATTTATTCCTGGTATGCAAGGCTGGTTCAACATAAGAAAATCAATCAATGTAATACACCACATTAACAAGTTGAAGGAAAAAAACCACATTATCATCTCAATAGATGCAGAAAAGGCATTCGACAAAATCCAACATCCTTTTTTGATAAAAATACTTCAAAAGATAGGAATAAAAGGAAAATTCCTCAATATGATAAAAGGGATATATGAAAAACCCACAGCCAACATCATACTCAATGGGGAAAGGTTTAAAGCTTTCCCCCTAAGATCAGGAACAAGACAAGGATGCCCACTGTCACCATTGTTATTCAACATTGCACTAGAAGTTCTAGCTAGGGCAATTAGACAAGACAAAAAAATTAAAGGCATCCAAATAGGAAAAGAGGAAGTAAAACTCTCACCGTTTGCGGATGACATGATCCTGTATTTAGAAAATCCTGAAGTATCCACAACAAAGCTACTTGAACTAATAAATGAGTTCAGCAAACTGGCAGGATATAAGATCAACACACAAAAATCAGTAATGTTTTTGTACACTAGTACTGAACAATCTGAGGAGGAAATCAGGAAGAAAATTCCATTTTCAATAGCAACAAAAAGACTCAAATACCTAGGAGTTAATTTAACCAAGGAAGTACAGGACCTATATGCAGAAAACTACAAAACAATGCTAAAAGAAATTTAAAAAGACCTAAACAAATGGAAAGACATTCCGTGTTCATGGATTGGAAGAAAAAATATCGTGAAGATGTCAATCTTGCCCAAACTGATTTATAGATTCAATGCGATACCAATCAAAATCCCAACAGCTTACTTTACAGAATTAGAGAAGGAAATTACCAAATTCATCTGGAAGGGTAAGTGCACCCGAATAGCCAAAAGTATTCTAAAAAAGAAGAGCAATGTGGGAGGAATTTCACTGCCTGACCTTGAAACATATTACAAAGCTACAGTGGTCAAAACAGCATGGTACTGGCATAAAGATAGACATATCGATCAGTGGAATAGAATTGAGAATCCAGAAATAAACCCTCACCTATACAGTCAACTGGTTTTTGACAAACCTACCAAGTCCACGCTGATGGGAAAAATCAGTCTCTTCAACAAATGGTGTTGGGAGAACTGGATATCTATAACCAAAAGAATGAAAGAGGACCCTTATCTCAACCCCTATACAAGAATCAACTCAAAATGGATCAAAGATCTAAATATAAAAGCCAGGACCATAAAACTACTAGAAGAAATTGTAGGGATACATCTTCAAGACCTTGTAGTAGGTGGTGGTTTCTTGGACTTCACACCCAAAGCACGTGCAACAAAAGAAAAAGTAGATAAATGGGACCTCCTCAAAATTAAACACTTTTGCACCTCACAGGACTTTGTCAGGAGGGTGAAAAGGCAGCCGACTCAATGGGAAAAAATATTTGGAAATCACATATCTGATAAGGGTTTAATATCCAGGATATTTAAAGAGATGTTACAGCTCAACAATAAAAAGACAAATGACCCAATTAAAAAATGGGCCAAAGACTTGAATAGACATTTCTCCGAAGAAGCAATACAAATGGCAAAAAAACACATGAAGAAATGCTCAACATCACTCATGATTAGGGAAATGCAAATCAAAACTACAATGAGATATCATTTCACACCTATCAGAATGGCCACTATTAAAAAGACAGAGAACTACAAGTGTTGGAGAGGATGTGGAGAGATAGGAACACTTCTTCACTGTTGGTGGGAATGCAGGATGGTACAACCACTATGGAGGACTGTTTTGCAGTTCCTAAAGAAGTTGAATATAAACTTGCCACGTGACCCTGCAATACCACTATGGGGCATATACCCAGAAGAACTGAGAGCAGTGACACGAACAGACATCTGCACACCAATGTTCATAGCCACATTATTCATCATTGCCAAAAGTTGGAAACAACCCAGGTGTCCATCAACAGATGAATAGATAAACAAACTGTGGTCTATTCACACAATGGAATATTATGCAGCTGTAAGAAGAAATGAAGTCATAAAGCATATGGCAACATGGATGCATCTGGAGGACATTATGTTGAGTGAAGCAAGCCAGACACAAAAGGACAACTACTGTATGAATGCATTACTATGAACCAAATATATTGTGTAATGTATTGTTTGATTCACACACAAAAAAAACAAAAAAACAAACAAACAAAAAAGAAAAAAAAAAAGAAAAGAACAAAGAAGGATTCGAAAATGTACATTAGAAAAAATTTCTGATAGGACTACTGTCCTAAAACCCTTTCTGCCGTCTTTATTACCTGAGCTGGATGAAGAAAATACAAAAAATCCTTTTTCCCTAAAGCAGAAAACAGAGGTAGTCCTAAAACCAAGCCTTTGGCATTCCTTTCCTTAGGCCTTTCCTAGACCCCCAACCTTTCAGAGTTGTAAATGTCACCTCGAGCTCCAATTTTCATGACCAAAAATTGTTCTTCTGGAAGGGAGAGAGTAACAAGAAGTAGGAAGAAAGCATTTTCAAAACCTTCTCATTCCATTTCTCTTACCAAAATTTTCAAATTTCCCTAAAGAAGGAGATAATTAGAGCTTTGTCCTTTATTATGCAGTATTCATCAGGAATATGCTTCATGAGCCCTCCTCTTAGAAAAAGCTGCTATATTGATATTACAAACAATAGATATATGATATAATGTGATTTCTAATGTCCCTAAATATTTTTTTTTATGTCACACCTGATCATCGCTCAATTTCCATCTGGATTTTAAAGTCAGATTCTTTAAATCATGGCTAAATGTCTAAAACTTAATCATGCTATTTATCCCAACAAACTTGTGGTTTGCAGGGTACCTAGCCTCTGTTTGCTCAGCATTCACATTATTGTAAGGCTTAATAATTTTCTTTTTTTTTTCTGTTTAGATAGGCCCAAGTACCCAGTTAAAGCCTCATGCCTCTAGAGGCATCATTAATGCCACAGTGATTAAGTGAGACAGCCAAACACCAGTGTAGCATGAAGAACAACAGAAGATATCAAAGTCATCAAGCTCAAGGTACTGTCATACTTCTTAAAACCGGCAAAACTGCATTACATTCCTATTATTTCCACATTCTGCAGGCAAATGAAGAAGGTGGTTTCTGGCCTGTCAATAATACCTCACAACTTTAACTACATGTTAGGACACAGTGATGGATAATTATACTATTATCAATTTCAACCCAACAGTAGTGACTTAACTTGAATAAAAATATTTTCAGTAAAACCAGGGATATCTATTTCTAACTCTGTAAGAAAGTAGACTCTTGGCATGCCCAAGGAATCTGTTTGACAACATATCAAATCCCCCAAGTTATATATCATATATATTCTCTTACATCATACATTAAATTGAAAATATAAGTTCGTTCATTAATTCACCAATTCACTCGTTCTACAATGTGTATTCAAGTTTAACTATGTGCCAAACATTATGCTAAGGACTAGGAACACAATAATGAACAAAACAAAGCCTGCACTTTTACCAACAGGAAATACAGACATTGAAAAAATATTACAAATGTGATTTGATGAGTGTTAGAAGGAGGTGTGCAAGATGATGGAATACTTGTGTAGCAGGGAATGATTGAAAGCATATTGTTAAAAAATTAGCCCTGGGTCCAAATCCTAGTCCCATAGTTTACTACCTGCATAACCTTTACTAGTTATTCTAAGTCTCAGTTTCCTAATATTTAAGATAGAGTTAATCATTATCTTCCTCCCAGGGTATGGTAAGAGTGAAGTATATAGTATATTGTGCGTGAAAGTGCCAAGGATAGAACTTGGCATAAAATAGGCATCCAGTAAATGTTAATACTCCTTCAAACCATATGGTAATGCATACTTTTTTAATGTGGCTTGAGAAATCAATAGTTTCTGTCCTATATATCTTATCAATCAAAAATGTTTAATAAGCAAGGTATTTAAAATTATAAATAATTAATGCTATATCAGCTATAAAGAGACACTTCTCAGCAGGAGAAATTTTAGAAAGAATGGCTAGAAAATTTCTCTCTTGGATCAAGAAGAAAAGATTGAGTATACTTGCTCTACGACTGAAAAATCAATATGCAGGAAAAGTGAAAAAAATGTTCCCTAGCATTGAAAATGTCATTATTAAGGCCAAGGGGGCATAATAAAGGTTCCTAAGTGACAAAAATCTGATAGGCATGGGAATGAATGGAAAAATTAAACATATAATGTCTTTAGGAGTTCATAAGTATATTTCTGAATATGAAAATTACATGCTATAAAAAAAAAATCACTATCCACAAAGTGGTTGCCTTTTAAATCAAGGTAATCCCTTTGTTTGGAACTTACAACTTGCAAAGAACTTAAGTATTAATGGACAAAAAAAAAAAAATTTAAGGGGAATATAGGATTACATAAAGGGTCATACTTTTTTAATACTTTAAAAACCTTGGGCCACATTTGTTCTTTTTAACCAAAAAGTGAAAAGTAAATTTGGTAATAATTTATAAGATGTACTGGTAGTGTTTTAATTATGTGGAATTACTTAACAGTTGCTAAAATGATTGGCAATGTAATGACTGGTCTAAGAAATTGAGTAATTAAGAGTTGTTTATTGGAATGCAAATTTATTGCCAAGAAGCACATTTGTGGATTTTTAACTCATGGTGCTATGAGTAATTATAAAAACAAGACAAAGATTCATAAGCTTTCCCATAATTTTATCAATTTGGGGAGGTCTAAGAATTATGGTATTAGAAGTTTCCTCAGAATTGTACTTTCTCTAGTTCTCTGTGATGCCAGGTTAATGGAAGTCCAAGAACTTACTTTCATGGTGCATTCCTGTGTTTAGTTATCTTTGGAGTCATAATCCTTCCATTTTATATAACTAAAGCCTTTCTTGCATCAATGTTCTTTATCGGTATAAAACACATGCTTTTCAGCCCTAATGATTTCACTACACTGTGCTTTTTACATTTTCCTCTATCTTGCCCTCTCAGTTCTAGTTTGGCTTTCTTTTCTATCATAAGTAAAGGAATGAATCTAGGTCCTGATGTCTAGTCCCAATGCAGTGACTTTAAGTGACTTTAAGGAAGCCACTTCATCTCCATGGTCTTAGTTTTCTCTTTGTAAAATGATAGGATCAGACTAAATTTTCTAACTAAATTTTCATTGAGATGCCTTTCAATCCATGATTTCTGTAAGACTTGATGAATTGACATCTGTTTTAGTAGAGGAAACACTAAAGCAAGAGATCTAGATTGCAGTGCCGGCTCTGTTAACTTGAGAAAATCATGTCACCTCTGTGGTGCTAATTTATCTCATCCACCTACCCTATCTATCTCACAGGTGAAGACACAAGTTAGCAAATGGTGTAAACTTTATCCTTACCAAGTTCATAAGGGCTGGCAAATGCAGGAAGAGAAAAAGAAGGTAAGTAGGAAAGTATGCATTACTTAGAGAATAAAACAAAGAAAAGTACAAAATATGGGTCACTTAGCTAATGAAAGAAGCAATTCATTTATCTTCCTAATGACTGTCAAATATTTGAAGACCTTAACTGTGTTAAAAGCAAAACAAGTTAAATTTGGCAGTACAGATTTTAGAAGAGCAAAGAATAATGGATTGAATTCTAGCACTATTTCTGCCATTAATTAAATGAATAGATGACTTTGAATATTACAATCTCACTGTTGCAGTCTGAAATTATTTTATGAATCTCAAAAAGAGAAATATGTTGTAAACTAATCTATTCCTCTGGGTGTGATTCCCTTTGGTTGCAATAAGTTCAGCTGAGGGGTCTTTGATTAGATTACTTGATAAGACTGCTGTAGGGCTTTTAATTAGACTACATTAAGGGTCTGATATAAACGGACTCACATAGACAGACACAGGAAAAAGGAAGCCAGCATATTTAATTCTGCAATGTGAGACAAAGGACTGCGGTTAAACAGAAGCCCCCAAGAGGCTCAGAGTGGCTGGGCCCACAGAGTAACTCAAGAGGAGACCAGCCCTGATGTATGCCTGATAGCTTATAGCTGAATTTGGGAAGAGAACAGTACAGCAGAGACTGATATAGAAGGCCCAGAAAGAGACAAGTCCTATGTCTGGTTGCTCACGGCTGAGCTACAAGAGTCGGTAGATTCTGGGGGGGGGGGGGCGGGGAGGAGACAGAGACGAGGCAGAGATTGCCCACCATCTTGCTTCAAAACATGGTGAGAAAGCACCTGTTATGGTACCTTGAGTTGGACTTTACATGGCCTAGGAACAGTCAGCTTTTACCACAAATAAATACTCTTTATAAAAGCTAACACAGGAGGAACTGTGGGAAGATGGCATCGTGTTTAGGCAAGTAGGGCTCAACTCTCTCACAAAAACAATGGGGAAAGAGCCAAAAGCTGTATGAGGGACCTGCTTTGGGGGTCAGTAGACCAGGACAGTGCTACACAACTCCCAGGAGGATGGGTGACAGAGAGACGAAAAGCCCGAAACAACAAATGTGAGTTATCAAACCTCCATGGCAGCTGGGAAGGACTCCCAACACCCCCAAGATATTAATCTGGGATAAAACCCTGGCTCACTGCAGGTGACTGAGAGGAGAACAGACATTTTCCTCCCTATCAGATATTACAAAGGAAAAGGGAAGGGGAGTCGGGGCTTTCCTTTAGTGAATTCAGCCAGCAGAGCCCACTTTGAATCCCAACTCTGCCCAGACCAAAACTCAGGAAAATGAATATTGAAACACCTCCAAGGAAAAGTGCACCAGTCAGTGTCATCTGATGGCCAATCTGGAAATTGCATGGACAAAAACTGCTTTTGGTTCTCTTTGTACCCTAATTCCGTGGGAAAATCTCTGTCCCATTAGTGAGATGCTAGCCAGATTTTGATAACATAAACTGGAGAATTTTAAAGACTTAGAATAAGTTAAACCAAATATCAAAGATGTGGGGGAAAAAAAACAATAGTCAAGAGAGAGAAATTGACCATCAGAGTAAATTCACCACCATATTCAGATGCCTAGACATAAGCAAAAAATTACAGGCCATATTAGAAAATAGGAAGAGACAGCCCAGCCAAAAGAGCAAATCAAATATCCTGAAGAGATACAGGATTTAAGACAGTTGATAGTAATCACACAACTCTCCTAAATCAATTCAAAGGATTGAAAGAATGACTAAAAAGAGAATGTCTAAGAAGACTGGGTGAGCAAAAAGAACAATTTGAAAGCCTGCCTTATGGAAATGAAAGACATGATAGAGGAAATTAAAAATACATTACAGGCACATAAGAGCAGATTTGAATTGCTCAAATAAAGAATTAGTGAATTTGAAGACAGAACATCTGAACTGGAAAAGAAAGGAGAACAGAAAGAGAAGAGAATGGAAAAAATGGAACAGGGTCTCAGGGAATTGAATGACAATGCAAAATGCAAACACATATGCATTATCAGTATCCCAGAAGGAGAAGGGAATGGAAAAGGGGCAGAAAGAATATTGGAGGAAATAATGACTGAAAATTTCTCAACTCTTATGAAAGACATAAATATCAATATTCAAGAAGGACAACACACCCCAAACAGAATAAATCCGAATAGACTTACCCCAAGGCACCTACTATTCAAAATGAATAGTAGAGGTAAAAAGAGGATTCTGAAAGAAGCAAGAGAAAAACAAAGCATCACATACAAGGAAACCTTGATAAGATTAAGTGCTGACCTCTCATCAAAATCCATGGAGGCAAGAAGAAAATGTATGATGTATTTAAGGTACTGAAAGAGAAAAAGTGCCAGCCAAGAATTCTGCATCTGGCAAAACTGTCCTTCAGAAATGAGGGTGAGTTCAAAGTCTTCACAGACAAACAAAAGCTGACAGAATATGTTAACAAAAGTCTTGAATCACAAGAGATACTAAAGGGGGGCTGCAGCCTGAAAGGAAAAAATAAGGGTGAGAGACTTGGAGAAGAATGCAGAAATAAAGATTATTAGGAAGGACAAACTAATGGGTAAAAAGACAGATAATAGTACGATATGATAACAGAAAAACAAAGGAAAAAATGGATGAAGTAATAACAATGAATGTTAATGGCTTGAATTCCCCAACCAAAAGACATAGACTGATAGAATGGATAAAAGAAAATATGAGTCATCTATATGTTGTCTACAAGAGACTTACCTCAGATGTAAGGACACAACCAGGTTAAAAGTGAAAGGTTGGAAAAAGATATTCCATGAAAATAATAACCAAAAAAGAGCAGGAGTAGTGATACTAATACTGGACAAAATTGATTTTTAAATGCAAAACTGTTATAAGGGATGTAGAAGGTCATTATATATTAATAAAAGGGGCAATTCACCAAGAAGAAATAGTATACTAAATTAGGCACCTAACCTGAGAGCCTTTTTTTTTGGCAGAAATGGAAAAGCCAAGTATCAAATTTATTCAGAAGGGTAAGGGGACCTGAAGAGCCAAAAAGGACTTAAAATAAAAGAAAGAATTTGGAGTACTCTCACTTTCTGACTTTAAAGCATATTATTTAGTTATAGTGGTAAAAAAAGCATGGTACTGGCATAAAGACAGACAGATTGACCATTGGAACTGAATTGAGAATTCAGAAATAGATTCTTACATCTACAGTCATGTGATTTTTGACAAGGCTGTTAAGCACTCCCAGCAGGTCCAGAACAGTCTTTTCAACAAACGATGCAGGGATAACTGGATAGCCACATCCAAAAGAAAGAAAGAGGAACCTTATCTCACACCTTATACAAAAACTAACTCAAAATGGATCAAGGACCTAAATCTAAAAGTGACCACCAAAAAATTCCTAGAAGAAATTTTAGGAAAACATCTTCAAGATCTTGTGGTAGGCAATAGTTTCTTAAACCTTACACCCAAGTCACAAGCAACAAAAGAATAAATAGATAAAGGGACCTCCTCAAAATTCAATACTTTTGCACCTCAAAGGTTTTTGTCAAAAGGGTGAAAAGGCAGCCAACTCAAAGGGAAAATATATTTGGCAATCACATATCTGATAAGGCTTTAATATCTATGATATATAAAGAGATCATACAACTCAACTATAAAAGACAAACTACCCAATTAAAAAATGGGCAAAGAACTTGAAAAGACAGTTTTCCAAAGAAAAAATGCAAAGGATAAGAAACACATGAAAAAATGTTTAACATCAGTAGTGATTAGGAAAATGCAAATCAAAATTACAATGAGCTATCATTTGACAACTATTCGACTGGCCGCTATTAAAAATTCTGAAAACTGTAAATGTTGGAGAGGATATGGAGAGATTGGAATGCTTATTCACCGTTGATGGGAATGTAGAATGGTACAGCCACTGTGGAGGACTTTTTGGCAGTTCCTAAGAAAGTTGAATATAGACTTGCCATGGGACCCAGCAACATCATTACTAGGTATATACCCAGAAGTACTGAGTGCGGTGACACGAATAGACATCTGCACGCTAATGTTCATAGTGGCATTATTCATGATTGCCAAAAATTGGAAACAACCCAGGTATTCATCAACTGATGAATGGATAAACAAATTGTGGTATATACACACGATGGAATATTATGCAGCGGTAAGAAGAGATTAAGTCATGAATCATATAACAACATGGATGAACCTGGAGGACAGTATTTTGATAGAAGCAAGCCAGAGACAAAAGGATAAATACTGTATGATTGCACTATTATGAACTAAATATATTATGTAAACTCATGGAATTAATAATTAGAATATAGGTCTCCAGCAAACAGAATGAGGTTAGAGAGTGAAAAGCTGAGGGTTAATCTATGCAGAAATGGTTAAAAGTTTGTTTGTAAATCTTTGGAAATGAATGGAAATGGTGAGAGCACATTATGGTGTTTGTGACTAGCAGAGCTACTATATGGGTATGACAGTGGCTGAAAGGGAAAATCGAAGGGCATTTATATTACTAGAAGGAAAGCTAAGAAATGTAATATGGGACTGTTTAACAGTGAAACCTCATGTAAAATACAAATATTGGTGATATTGCATATATAAGCCTGTTTTTACAAAATATAAATACCAATATACTAGAAAGAAGGAAACAGAATAGCTGCTATGTACGACAGGGGAAGCATAGAGAGATTGAGACATGATGAGCTTTGTTTGTTTGGTTTGGTTTTTTAAATATTATTATTACTGGAATAATGAAAATGCTGTAAAAATGATTGAAATGATCAATGCACAGCTATGTGATTATACCAAATACTATTGATTGTATACTTTAATGGATTTATGCTTTATAAATATCAATAAAATTTATTTGTTAAAAAAATTATTTTAAAAAAAGGGGGGATTTTCAATAAACAAAGCAAAAAAGCTAACACATTTCTGGTATTCTGCATCAGCAGCCCTTTGGCAAACTAAAACATTCACTGATTCTTATCTTCTACATTTATAAAATGATAATACCTACTTTAAAGGGCTGTTGTGAGAATTAAATAAGATACTGTAGGTGAGGTAAAGTATTTAGGATAGTACTTTAATAATAAGGACCTGAAACTGCTAACTATTACTACCATTAAAATAGCATGGCCCATAGTTCAGATCAAAATCTGCTGGTGTTTTGTCTTCATTTCCCAGCTCTTAAAACAAATACCATACAATGAGTTGGCTTAAACAACAGGAATTTATTGGCCCAAAGTTTTGAAGCTTGTAGAACTCAGCAAGGCAAAACGCTCTCCCTAAAGACTGTGGCATTCTGGGGCTGGCTGCTGAGGATCCTTGGATCTTTGAATATTCCATCACATAGCAATGAACATGGCAGCATCATTTCCTTTCTCTTCCAGGTTACATTACTTTCAGCTTCTTCTCTTGCACGTAGATTTCTCTCCCTATGCCTGAATCTTACTCTGTTAATAAAGGACTCCAGTAATCACATTAAATCCTAACCTGATTCAGTTGTGCCACCCTTTCACTGAAGTAACACCTTCAAGAGATCCTATTTACAATGAATTCACACCCACCAGAATGAGGACAAAGACATTCCAACTTTCCCCTAAACTTCACTAATGGTTCATTATTAGCCCAATATTTTTCTAAAAATGGAAATATCCTCAAATGTGCAGGAACAATTAATATAAACTAGTAAAGTTGCCTCAAAATACAATGAAGCCATTAAATATTCTGTTTACAAAGGTTTTACTAATATGGAAGAATATATCAGAGAAAGGAGCATAAAAAGTAGAACCAAAATGTGGATTGATGACATGACCTCTATAGTATGGAAATATCTTTTTTTTTTTTAATGGGGAAAAATCAGATAAATATGTTAACATTGGTTACCTCCAGGTGGTAGACATTTTTCACTTATATTTTTCTGTTTTTTTTTTTTAATTAATTATATAGGTATAAATTTTAAATTATGGGGAAAAAAGTTGAAACCAAAAAAGGCATATACTTCTAGGTTTAACAAATACTAACTATGGAAAAGATGGCGTTGGTGTAGGAGGGCACACACTGCAAGCTCCCAGAGCAAGGCCGATTGTGGACGGGGTCCTGCTCAGGGGTCTGTGCTGTGCACGCGTGGAGTGAGAAGCTTGGGACATATATCTGCGCGGATCAATGGCGTGGACAGAACGGTAGAGATTCATGAGTTTTAAGGCTCCTGGTGGGGTTTGGCACAGACGGCTGAGCCCCGCGGTTAGGGAGGAAAAATAAAATAAAATAAAATGGCCATCTGGAGCCGTGAGCAGGGCGAAAAAGTTTTATTTTCTGGGGATCTGGCTGCCTGGCGCCCCTTGACCCTTGTGTGAACACAACAAATGAGCTAATCAGCACCCGGTGAACCGGAGGGGGGATTTTGGTCGGGGAACGCAGCTGATTTCCCTAGCCACCCAGGGATAAGACCCAGGCCGCTGCGGAGCCAGGAAGAAGGGACACTTCCCAAAAAAGGGAGGGTTCTGTTGGAAGACAGGGAAGGGTATTTTATATTTTTAGACATCGATCTGGCTGCCTGCACCACACCATAGCTTTGGGGAGCAGATAAGCCGACCTGAAGCAGCATTAGGCTGAGAGCAGACGCGAATCTGCACTCAAACTGATTTACTGAGCAGCCCGGTGACGCTCGAGCTTGGCTCCAGAAGGGGTGAAATCCGCCGTCTTTAGCACTCCTCACTGACTAACAACAGAGCTACAGCTAACCTGGGAAGTCCGGAAAGTGGGACGTGCTTAATTAATTTCCACGGGCTCAGCTAGGGTCCCTTCCATAAGGGGGTTGGTCTAGAGGAGGAATTATTTTGGGTCCTGCATTTGGCTAAAAAAATAAAAATTAAAAAAATTAAAAAAGGGAGGTCACCTCAACAAATAAAAAATAAATTCTTTTTAATTTAGTTTAATAGCTAAAAGCTGCTTCAGGACCTGCATATAGAACCCTGTGGGGAAATTGATTGATAAACACAAGTAGGCAGGAAGGATCCACGTGGACCCTAGGGGAATCATTGAGCCCCCTTAGCTCTGTTTGACTACTTGCCTGTGTGGATCTTTGGTTTCTCTCCGTTTCTTTCTGGTCTCTTGCTATTATTTCCTCTTTCTTGCCCCCTTCCTTTTTCCTTCTATTTTTTTTTTTTTTTAAATAGGTGCTGCCAGCTTATCGCTTCTTTGCTGGGCTTCTTCTACAGTAATTTCCCACTCGCTGTATATATTGATTCTGTATTACAAACTATAGCTTATACTTCCTGCATCTTTCTGCCTTCTGTTTTCTGTTGTGGCTCTTAGAGGCAACATTTTTTCATAGGCCCACAACTTAAGGGTGTCAATTTCTATTCCATCTTTTTTCTTCTTCTTCTTTTTTTTTTTTATTAGTATTAACTTTTTCCTTTCAGACGTTTCTTTACTATTTTTCTCCCTCCTCATAATTCTAGCCTTCTAAATCACTATATATATATTCCTCTTTTTTGTTTTCCCAGTCCATTGTAGGAACTCCATATTTTTTCCTAGTACTCTACACTGCCTACACAAGTTAAATATTCATCTCATTAAGTCTCATTTTGCCCCTCTTCTAACTTTTATCAATATTTCTATTATCCTTCTGCCTTCCTTACATCTTTTCATTCCTCTGGCCCTAACCTTTTGCCTTCAAGGGAACATAGAAAGAAGCAAGGAAATAAAATAAGAAGAAAAACTGCCAAAGAGAAAACTTAACTCACACGCAGAACCAACAGCTAAATAAAATTCTAGAGCATAGAGAAAAGCTAATCAACTGAACAAACACATCAAGATAATATGATGACCAGAGGGCAACAGAAAAATACAAATGACTCTGAGAAACTGGAAAACATGGACTAGTCCAATAAACAAAATAAAAACTAGGAAGCAATGCAGAACATCGAACAACTAATCAAAGCTATCCAAACAAATATCATGGACCAACTTAAAGAACTGAAGGAAGAGATTAAGGATATAAAGAAGAAACTGGGAGAACATACTGAAGAAATAGCTAACACGCCTAAAAAGGTAATGGATATGATGGTGAATAAAGGCAAAGGCACAAGCCAAGAAATGAAAAAGACGCTGGACTCACATGGCAGCAGATTAGAACACGCAGAGGAAAGAATTAGTGATATGGAAGACAATACAGTTGATATCAAAGAGATTGTAGAACAGATAGACAAAAAGATAGAAAAAATCCAGCATGGTCTCAGGGAATTAACTGATAATACAAAATGCACAAACATACGCATTATGGGCATCCCAGAAGGAGAAGAGAAGGGAAAGGGAACAGAAGGAGTGTTCAAGGAAATTATGGCTGAAAACTTCCCAACTCTATTGAGAGAGATGGATGTGCAGATCCAGGAACCACAGCGCACCCCAAATATGGAAGTTCATAGCCATAAATTCATATATAAAAAAAAGAAGAAAGAGCTAAAATTGAAGACCTAACTGCTCACTTGGAGGAATTGGAAAAACAACAACAAACTAAACCTAAAGGAACTAGAAAGCAGTATAAATCCCAACAGGCCAACTCCAAGACATATACTTGTCAAAATGTCCAATGCTCAAGACAAAGAGAAAATACTCAAGGCAGCAAGAGAAAAGAGAACCATCACATACAAGGGAAGCACAATAAGATTAAGTGCTGATTTCTCTGCTGAAACCATGGAGGCAAGAAGACAGTGGTATGACATAGTCAAAACACTAAAAGAAAAAAATTCCAGCCACGAATTCTCTATCCAGCAAAATTGGCATTCAAAAATGATGGAGAGTTCAAAATATTCACAGATAAACAGCAATTAAGAGAGTATGTCAAGAAGAAACCAGCACTTCAAGAAATACTAAAGGAATCTCTACAAGTTGAAAGGAAAAAACAAAGGAGAGAGAGTTGGAGGACAGTTTAAAAACAACTGAAAACTCAAAAAGAGAAACAAAACAACATATGACATACATTAACCCAAAGAAAAAATGACTGAAGTAAGAAATTCGTTACGAGTAATAACACTGAATGTTAATGGATTAAATTCACCAATCAAAAGACGCAGATTGGCAGAATGGATAAGAAAATATGATCCATCTATATGCTGTCTACAAGAAACCCACCTTCGGCCCAGGGATTCAAGGAGGCTGAAAGTGAATGGCTGGAAAACCATTTTACAAGCTAACAATAGCCAAAAAAGGGCAGGAGTAGCTATTCTAATATCAGACAAAATAGACTTTAAATGCAAAACTGTTGTAAGAGACAAAGATGGATACTACATATTAGTAAAAGGAGTAATCTCTCAAGAAGAGAGAACAATCATCAACATTTACGAACCTAATCGAGGTGCCTGAAAATACGTGCGGCAAACTCTGGAAAAAATAAGAGGAGAAATAAATCCTCTACAATTATAGCAGGGGACTTCAACACACCACTATCATCATTAGACAGAACATCTGGGCAGAGAATCAATAAAGAAACTAAGGCACTCACCAATACATTAGAAGATTTGGACTTAATAGACATATACAGAACACTACACCCAAATAGAGCAGGATTTACATTCTTCTCGAGTGCACATGGAACATACTCCAAAATAGACCACATGCTAGGCCACAAAACAACACTCAATGAATTCAGAAAGATTGAGATTATACAAAGTAATTTCTCTGACCACAATGGAATGAAGTTGGAAATCACTAAGGGCCAGAGAAACAGGTTAGGCACAAGGCTATGGAAGTTAAACAACACTCTAAGACAAACAGTGGGTCAAAGAGGAAATTTCAAAAGAAATCAGTAACTACCTTGAAACTAATGAAAACGACAACACAACATATCAAAACCTATGGGATGCAGCGAAAGCAGTCCTGAGAGGGAAGTTCAAAGCCATAAATTCATATATAAAAAAAGAAGAAAGAGCTAAAATTGAAGACCTAACTGCTCACTTGGAGGAATTGGAAAAACAACAACAAACTAAACCTAAAGGAAGTAGAAAGCAGGAAATAACAAAGATTAGAGTAGTACTAAATGAAACAGAGAATAAGAAAGCACTGGAAACAATAAACAAAACCAAAAGCTGGTTCTTCGAGAATATCAACAAAATTGACAAACCCTTAGCCAGACTAACAAAGAAAAAGAGAGAACAGATGCAAATACATAAAATAAGGAATGAGCAAGGTGATATCACTACTGACCCCACAGAAATAAAGAGTATCATAAGAGGATACTTTGAAAAATTATATGCCAACAAGAATGACAATTTAGAGGAAATGGACAAGTTTCTAGAAACCCACAAACAGCCGACATTGATGAAAGAAGAAATAGATGAACTCAACAGTCCAATTACAAGTAAAGGGATAGACGCAGTCATTAAAAACCTCCCAACTAAGAAGAGTCCAGGACCAGAAGGCTTCACAGCTGAATTCTACCAAACATTCTGGAAAGAGCTAACACCAATTCTACTTAAGCTCTTCCAAAAAATAGAAGTAGAAGGAATACTACCTAACTCATTCTATGATGCCAACATTACCCTAATACCAAAACCAAATAAAGATACCACAAGAAAGGAAAATTACAGACCAATTTCTCTAATGAACCTAGATGCTAAAATCCTTAACAAAATACCTGCTAATCGCATTCAACAACATATCAAAAGGATTATACACCATGACCAAGTGGGTTTCATCCCAGGTATGCAAGGATGGTTCCATAAAAGAAAATCAATCAATGTAATACACCGCATAAACAGATTGAAAGAAAAAAATCACATGATCATCTCTATAGATGCAGAAAAAGCATTTGACAAAATACAGCACTCTTTCCTCATAAAAACACTACAAAAGATAGGAATAGATGGAAACTTTCTGAAAATGATAAAGGGTATATATGAAAAACCCAAAGCTAACATCATTTTCAATGGTGAAATCCTAAAAGCCTTCCCTCTGAGATCGGAAACAAGACAAGGATGCCCAGTATCACCACTCCTGTTTAACATTGTCTTAGAAGTTCTTGCACGAGCACTGAGAAAAGAAAAGGACATAAAAGGCATACAGATTGGAAAAGAAGAAGTGAAAATTTCATTATTTGCAGATGACATGATCCTATACATAGAAAGCCCTGAGAAATCTACAACAAGGCTTCTAGAACTTATAAAGGAGTTCAGTAATGTTGCAGGCTATAAGATCAACGCTCAAAAATCAGTAGCATTTCTGTACACCAATAACCAGCAAACTGAGGAGGAAGTCAGGAAAAAAATACCATTTACAATAGTAACTAAAAGAATCAAATACCTAGGAATAAATTTAACTAAAGATGTAAAGGACTTATATACAGAAAACTACACAACACTGTTAAAGGAAATCAAAGAAGACTTAAATAAATGGAAAAATATTCCCTGTTCATGGATAGGAAGACTAAACATCATCAAGATGTCTATCCTACCCAAACTAATCTACAGATTTAATGCAATCCCAATAAAAGTCAACACTATATTTTTTAAGGACCTGGAAAAACTAACCACAAAATATATTTGGAGAGGCAAGAGGCCCCGAATTGCCAAAGATATATTGAAAAAGAAAAATGAAGTCGGAGGTATCACATTACCTGACTTTAAAACATACTACAAAGCTACAGTGATCAAAACTGCATGGTATTGGCACAAGGATAGACCTACTGACCAATGGGACCGGATTGAGAGTTCTGATATAGATCCTCGCATATACAGTCATCTGATATTTGACAAGGCCATGAAGCCCACTCAGTTGGGAGAGAATGGCCTCTTTAACAAGTGGTGCTTGGAGAACTAGATATCCATATCCAAAAGAATGAGAGAAGAATACCATCTCACACCTTATACAAAAATCAACTCAAGATGGATCAAAGATCTTAATATAAGAGCCAAAACCATAAAAACCTTGGAAGATAATGTAGGGAAGCATCTACAGGACCTTGTAATAGGAAATGGTTTCATGAACTTCACAGCCAAAGCACGAGCAGCAAGAGAAAAAATTGATAAATGGGATCTCCTCAAAATTAAAAACTTCTGCACCTCAAAGGATGTTATTAAGAAAATAAAAAGGCAGCCTACCCAATGGGAAAAAATATTCAGCAACCATATATCTGAATTAAAGGGGGAAATGGTAAAGACAAATGAGTTCAAGTGGCTAAGAGACTTCAAAGAGAGTCGGGAGGTCATCCCAGAGGTAACTCTTACGCACACCTCAGTAGGAGCTCATAGAACATGTAGGTGCCTATCACCCCACATAGAGGGGCTCCTGAGAGCTCTGGAGACACCCAGGTCCAATATAAGTGGGGTTAGACCCAGAGACTGATGCCTTATCAGTTGGCTCTATTTTGGAATCTGTGCTCCTGAGAGTGACAGAATTGGACTCAAATAAGTCCTCCCAGCACATGGTTCATCAGTCCCTTCTATTCAAACCTATATGTGATGTTGAAGTTCTTAGGTATACTTCCAGAGACTGGAACCTCTGGCCTACCTATGTGCCAGGTGTGCATGGAATCTCGGTGGAGCTGCAACTCCTACCCTACAACTCAATGGACTCATCCAAGTCACCTGGCGAGGAGACAACGATGGGCAATGGCTATCCCAGGGAATGGAGAGGGCCTGCATCTGCAGGCAGGATCATCCCACCCACCATATCCATGGGATATAAGTCCTCTCTCACTTGGAGATGGAGTGGACATCACCATCCCAGTCCCCTCAGGATTGGGGGAAGAACTATGGACTAGAGTGGACTTGATGGTATTCTCTTGTTCACATATGGTGATTCTAGCAATGCAAGAAATTATAACAATGAGGTGGAGCCAGTGGCCACTAGACACTTTTGGGGCAGGGAGGGGATGAGCATTTGAAATACAGGGGATTCTTTGGGATTTGGAGGTTGTCCTGAGTACCTTTGTGGCAACGGATGTAGGCCATTTTAAAATGGCACATACCACTCAGAACTGTGTGGGAGAGAGTGTTGTCTACGGTGTGAACTGTGGTCTATGGTTGGTGGCAAGGCCCCAGGATGTGTAAGTCCATTGAGGGTGGTGGGCCACACTAGTGGGAGATGTTTGTGTGGGATGTGGTGGGAGGTGTGGGAGGTGGGCAACATGGGAATCCCAGTGGGTTCCGTGTAATATCTTGGGTATCTAAGCACCTCTTAAAATATATTTATATATATACATAAATAACATTTTTGTAAGCAAATGCACATATATGCATATATATTTATATATCATTTTGCAAATGTTGTCATGTATTGTGAAAATTTTGATTTTTACCCACAATAAAAAATATATTAAAAAAAAAAAATCCTACATTGTCTATGCCCAGTAATATAAGACCTTGATGCCCTACACTCATTATTATCACACTTGCTTTGATAAAGCAAAAATATGAAATATTATTTTACCAATGTTTTATAAGTTAAAATATAATTTTCCCATGAATTTCATACCTGTATATCTTGCCCTCTTTAGATTAGGTTTAGTCTTTCTAATGACTTTTAGATCTTGTAGGCACTTGTTATTTTAGGTTGCTGACAATGTCTTCTTTTGCATATTTCTCATCCAAATATGTTGTTTCAATTTGCCTTTAATATTCTTTTTTAAAGATATATTTGTAATAAAATTACTTTAATTAAAAAAAAATACTAACTATGGCTTTAAAATAAAATAATGAAGAAATTATTTGAAATAACTGATAGGCTTTGAAGTGCCATCTCATGTTCTATTGTCAAATATGGACTCTCAAACTGACAAAATTTTCTGCATTAGAAATTTTCATGGCATTATAAATTTGAAATTCATTAGCTCTATTTTAAAAATACATATTTTTAACATGTGTGTGAGGGACAACTTCCTCTTTGAATATGATGGATGAGTTTTTAACATTCTAAACCACCTGCCAAGAACAAAACAAAAGGATTGATTATTAAAAAAATGTTTGAAGTCATAAAATAGTCACCGAGGCAGCCAGGACTTGAGGGACCAGCATCCCTGAGAGAAGAAAGCTCACCAAGGTGGTTTCAATACTACATTTATTTTACCCTTAAAGAATTTTCCTATTTGTAGGGAGTAGAGTGAGAGACTGAGAAGCTGCACAAAAAGCTGAGCCAAAAACAGTTGCTAAGTAGAGTTTTTTGAAGTCTCAAGGGACAAGGGAAACAAAAATTGGAGCTATGGGTTAACAAGGAATCCAGGCTCTAAGGATTCAAGATCCTGCAATGAAGAAGAGTACAGGAAGTGAGTACACTATGTGCTATTATTTCTCTCAAGGCAATATTCAATTCATTAGCAAAGTAGAGAGGATATCTAAGTTTGCTAAAGGCTGCCAATGCAAAATCCAGAAATGGGTTGGCTTTTATAACGGGAATTTTTTAGGTTAAAAGCTCACAGTTTTGAAGCTGTGAAAATGTCCAACTCAAGGCATCATCAGAGATTCTGTCTCACCAAAGGTCAGCTTCTGGAGATTCTGGACTTCTGCCACATGGCAAGCCAAAACAGGTGGCGGTCTCTGTTTTCACCTCCAGGCTCACTTTCTCTCTGAGCTCAGCTGTGGGCAATCAGATACATGGCTATCTCAGTGCTGATCTGCTGGTCTTTCCCCTCTCCTCTGGGCCTCGTCTCTTCAGCTTCGAGCTGCTCCGTGGGCCTAGCCTCTTGAGGACCTCTTTCCATGCCGTGTGCTCCACTAATTCCAGCCTCTAGTCTTTGGGACCTCTCTTTCTGTTTCTGAGGCTTTTTTTTCTGAGTGTCTTATTTTCATTCCTCCGTTTATAAAGGACTCCAGTAAGAGGATTAGGACCCATACTGGTCTCACAATCTAATCAAAGGCCCTTAACTGAAGCAATCTAATCAAAAGTGATCTAATCCAAAGGTCCCACAAACAATAGGTTTACACACACAGGAATGAGTTAGTTTAATAACACAGTTTTCTGGGATACACAATTTAGACAACCTAGATGAAATGGACAAATTCCTAGAAACAGATGAACAACCTAAATTGATTCTGGAAGAAATAGAAGACTTCAACAGAAAAATTACAAGTAAAGAGATTGAATCAGACATCAAAAACTTCCCAACAAAGAAAGTACAGACCAGATGGCTTCACCAATCACTCCAATAGGCATTAATACCAATCCTGCTCAAACTCTTCCAAAAAATTGAAAAGGAGGGGACACTAACCTAACTCATTCTATGAGGCCAACATCACCCTAATACTAAAGTCAGATAAGGATACTACAACCAATTTCTCTTAAGAATATAGATAAAAAATTCTCAACAAAATACTTGCAAATCAAATCCAACAGCACATTCAAAGAATTATATACCATGATAAAGTGGGTTATAGCCCAGATATGCAAGAGTTGGTTTAACATAAGAAAATCAACTTATGAAATACGGCACATTAACAAAATGAAGGAGGAAAATGCATTGATGTAGAAAAGCCATTTGACAAAATCCAGCATCCTTCTTGATAAAAACACTTAGAACATTAGGAATAGAAGGGAAATTCCTCAACATGATACATGAAAAACCCACAGCTAACATCATACTAAATGGTTAAAGGCTGAAAGCTTTCCCTCTAAAATCTGGAAAAAGACAAAGGTGCCCACTGTCACCACTGTTATTCAACATTGTACTGGAACATCTGGTCAGAGAAGTTAGGTAAGATTGAGAAAGAAAAGGCATCCAAATTGGAAAGAAAGAAGTAAAATTTTCACTATTGCCAGGTGACATGATCCTATATATAGAAAATCCCAAAAAACCTACAACAAAGCTACTAGAGCTAACAAACAAATTCAGCAAAATGGCAGGGTACAAGATCAACATGAAAAATCAGTCATGTTTCTATATACTACTATTGAGCACTCTGAGGAGGAAATCAGGAAAAATTCCATTTACAACAGTAATTAAAAGAATCAAATATCTAGAAATAGATTTAACCAAGATTGTAAAAGATTTGTACCCAGAAAGCTACAAAACTTTGCTAAAAGAAATCAATGAACACCTAAATAAATGGAATGACATTCCATGTTCATGGATTGGAAGACTAAATATCATTAATATGTCAATTGTACCCAAAATGATTTACAGATTCAATGTAATCCCAATCAAAATTCCAACAGCCTATTCTGCATAAATAGAAAAGCCAATTATCAAATTTATTTAGAAAGGCAAGGGGCTCCAAATAGCCAAAAACATCTTGAAAAAGAAGGATGAAGTTGGGGGACTGACACTTCCTGAATTTAAAGTATATTATGAAGCTACAGTGGTCAAAACAGGATGGTATTGGCACAAAGACAGACATATTGATGAATGAATAGTCTCTTCAACAAATGGTGCTGGGAGAACTGGATATCCATATGCAAAAGAATGAAAGAAGACCTCTAACTCATAACATTTGCAAACATTTACTCAAAATGGATCAAAGACCTAAATATAAGAACCAAGAGTAAAAAACTCCTAAAAAATCTTCAGGATCTTGTTTGGGCAATGGTTTCTTGGACTTTATACCCAAAGCACAAGCAACAACAACAACAAAAACAATAGAAAAATGGAACTTCCTCAAAATTAAAACCTTTTGTGTTTCAAAGGACTTTGTCAAGAAAGTGAAAAGACAACCTACTCAATGGGAAAATATATTTGAAAACCACATATTCAATAAAGTTTTAATATTCAGAATACATCAAGAAATTCTATAATTCAACAATAAAAAGACAACCCAATTTAAAAAGAAGGCAAAAGACTTGAATAGGCATTTCTCCAAAGATGATATACAAATGATCAAAAAAAGCACATGAAAAGATGCCCAACATCTCTAGTTATTAGGGAAATGTAAATCAAAACGACAATGAGATATCATTTCACACCAACTAGAATGGCTACTATTTAAAAAAAAAACAGAAGTCTACTAGCATTGGTGAGGATATGGAGAAATAGGAACACTCATTCATTGCTGGTGGGAATGTAAATTGGTGCAGCTACTACAGAAGACAGTTTGGCAGTTCCTCAGGAAGGTAAAAGTATGGAATTACCATATGACCCAGCAAACCCACTACTAGTTATATACCTGAAAGAATTGAAAGCAGGGGCTTGAATAGATATTCATAGTGGCATTATTCACAACCTTCAAAAGATGGAAGCAACTCAAGTGTCCATCAACCCATGAATGGATAAACAAAATATGATATAGATATACAATGGAATAGTATGCAGCTGTATAAAGGAATGGAGTCCTGATGTATCCTCATGGATAAACCTTGAGAACATTATGCTGAGTGAAATAAACCAGGCACAAAAGGACAAATATTGGTCTCCATGATATTAAATAATTAAAATAAGCTAGCTCATAGATTTAGAGTCTAAAACATAGTTTACCGGGGGATAAATTGGTATTAAAGATAGAGAGTTGTGCTTAATTTGTCCAGAAGTTCTACTTCGGTTTATTGTAAAGTTTTGGAAATGAATTGTGGTGTTGGCAGCACATTATTCAAGTGTAATTAAGAGTACTGAATTATGTAGGTGAATGTGGATAAAAAAGGAAACTTTAGTAGTATATGTTACTAGAATTAAAATTAAAAGATAAATCATAGAATTGCATAATACAGTGAACGCTCTTGTAGATGATGATCTATAGGTAATTGTACACATACAAGAAGGTTTCTTTCATGAATTTTAACAAATGTTTGACACAAATACAAGGTGTTAATTATAGGGTGGTATATATAAAAATACACACCAAATATAATCTATGGATGACAGTTAATACTACTATTTTAATAATATTTCATTAATTACAACAAAGGAAACTACCATTAAAAAAATAGAATAATTACAAAAAGTGCTCTCACCAATTGTAACAAATTTCCACATCAATGCAATGTATTGGTGGTAGGATGGTAAATGGGAATCCTGTATTTTATGGATGATTGGTCTGTATAACTACAAGTTCTCTAATTTAAAAAAAAAAATTTATAAAAAGAGAGAAAAATACGCACACTTATACAACATTTCCTAATATACATCAAAGGTTCCCCTGTAAATCAGTGGCATAAAGGATGTTCTAACCAAACAGTCAATAATATAACCATATGGGAATAAATGAATCATAACCCCTACCCCTTCTACTATCCACAAAATCAATTCCTTGTTGATTATATATCTAAGTGCGAAAAATCCTAGAAGAGAACATAGGAATATAATTTCATGAACTTGGGGTAGGCATAGAGTTCTTTAAAAGGACAGAAAAATCACAAACTCTGAAGATGGATAAATTGGATTAAGTTAAAATTAAGAACTTTTGTTCAGAAGGCAACATTAGGATATGGAAAATGCAAGCAAAAGAGGAGAAAGTTTTGCAATACATATATCCAAAATAGGAATCGTATTCAGAAAAGAAATGAATCAATCAAATCGTGGAGAAAATAGAAAGTAAACCATACCAATAAACATATGAAAGGATTCTCAAATTTATTAGTCCTCAGAGCAATGCAAAATTAAAACCACAATATTACTACACACCAACCAAAACTGTTAAAATGAAAAAAGATGTAGAGCAAATGGAACTAACATTCATTGCTAGTAAAGCATAAATTTGTATAACCATTTTGGAAAATTCTTTATAATTTTCTGCTACAGTTAAACATATGCATAGTCTAAGATTCAGCAATTCTACTCCTATAACCAATAAAAATGTACCCAAAATACTATATAAGACCAAAATTTTACAAGAATGTTCTTACTCAGAATATCCTGAAACTCGAAAGCAAACCAATATCCATCAACAGCAGAGTGAATATATGGTGTAATATAGTTGTGTAATGTATTACATACAGGAATAAGAAAGAAATTGCTTTAGCAGGCAACAACATGAATAAATCTCCCAAACTTAACGCCGAGTGAAAGAAACAAGAAGACAAATACTTTAGGATTCCATTTATATGTTTCAGAGATAGGCAAAACTGGTCTGTGGTGACACAAGTCAGAGAGTGGTTACTTTTGCACTGTGGGTGCTAACGACTGGGAGCAGGCACCATGAAAAGCCTCTGAGTTGCTGGTGATATCGATATTTTGAACTGTCTTATAGTGTTGTTCACTTGGTGAAAATTCATCAAGATCTATACTTTGTGTGTTTTTCTGTATTTAAACTTTCTTCAGTTAAAAATTATATGATTGAATGAATAATTAAATAAGTAGACTGGAACAGGGTTTGTTTGTTTTTTTTAATTGAAATTTCTGTCTGGGTGTCTATGTCTCCTCTCTATAAGGGCATCCTTTTTCTATAAGTATTTTCAAGAAAGCATACACATTATTTGAATTATTTTGCCATAATTTTATATTTGTGCAAACATTACTTGGCCTAGATTAGTTACAAAATTAGCAATATATTTCTTGACCCCAGCAACCAATCTGTAGGTTCTGACAATACATTCCTTAGGAGGAAGTGTCATGTTATTTGAAGGGTAGCATGTCAATCAAGTCTCCAAAAAGCAAGGCTGTAAAAGCTTTATCCCAAAGAAAAGGCTGACAATTAGGATGTAAATATTCTATTTTTCTCCTTTCTAGGAATATATGTATAACTTCCAACTTCACTAAAATGAAGTTGGTTAATGAACCTATTGGTTCATTAACAATTGTGAGCTACTGGTCCCATCACTAAGTAATCCCACAATTCTGTATTGTATTTTTCTCAATTTTGTTTTAGTGGCTAGAAATGTTATAAATAAAGTGTAAAGCATAAAGTAAGTAGGCATTGACCCCATTAACTTTCCCACTAGTTTAGCTCCCTGAGTGTTCATTTCAATTCATTTCATCTTGCAATCTCTTCCTTAGGCAAATGCTTCAATACTTCAATCACTTTGCTCCAATCTATCATGTGCCTTTGGAAATTTCCACCAACCTATATCAGCACATCCAATACTTGGATGACCCAGCTGCAGGATTTGAGGTTAGTATAAGCAGAAGATGGCAGATGAGCATAACTCTGTAAAAAAGGGTCACTCTAGAGGTTATAGTACAGTAAGTAGGGAGGTCCTTCCCATTATTGTACTGATAAAACATGAAATTGTGCCTTTTTCATTTTGCTTATCTGAAATTAAAGAGTTCAGACTCTACGTAGTTACAATGATCTCTGAGCAATTCAGAAAATAGAATGAAACTCTTATGCCATGAAGAAAGGTAATTTTTTTTTAATCAATGAAAATCTATATTAACACATCAATTAAAAATGTAGGGGGACACCTAGTTTTAATTATTGTTTAATTCCTGCATTTTAGGTAAAAAAAATTCTATGTAAAAATATTTTGCTTTGAAATAGTATTTTCTACCTTTAAACTCGGATCTGAAAATTGGGGTCGATAGTTCCTACCTTACCGACTACACAGGGTTTTTAAGAGAATAATAATAACAGTTACAATTTTTTGAAAGCCTATCATGTCCTAACCACCATGTTAAATATTTTATCTATATAAGATAGACAAATGAAAAAACTGAGACTCAAGGTCATACAGCTTGTTAGGAGCAAGAGAAGATTAAGATTTTTTTGTTTTATTTCATGGGTAGTTGTCAGGGGAATGGAATTGGAATAACATATTCTGAAATACACTTATATGTAGCTTAATTAAAATAATTAAATAAGGGAAGCGGCTGTGGCTCAATCAGTAGGGCTCCCATTTACCATATGGGAGGCCCCGGGTTCGTTTCCCAGGGACTCCTGGTGAAGGCAGGCCCGCCCGCACGGTGTGGTTAGCTGACCCAGCGAGCACAAGCAGCAAGGGGGGGATAAATGAATAAATAAATAAAATATTTAAAAATAATAATAATAATAATAATAATTAAATAGGTATTTAATCTAAGATGTCTAGGCATTAAACAAGTGAAAATTCTAAATGTAGTACTAAAACAATGGCCACTTAATAAAATCTTACATTGAGGTATGCCACACAGATCACCCTTCTGGATCAATGTACTCATTTCCCCAGTTGGTGGTAGTATTAGTTGCTGAGACTCACAGCCAAGTCCCTCTCCAAGAAGCTGCCTTTGTCAACATCACTTCTTTCCCCAGGAGTAACCTGAATCCAATGACTGGTTGATGTGGGTTTACAAAGTTTCAGCAAACCTTATCTCAGTGAGAAAAACTCTGAAAAATCATCGAACCAGGGCTCCCTTTAGGAACAGCAAATGGAAATGGTTCAACTTCTCCCTTTGCCTAGTCCTGGTTCCCTCACAGCTAACAAGTATAGTTCCTCCAAAAAAAACTCTTGCATGCAAATCTTAAGAGTCTCCAAATCTGTTTCCTGGGGAACCTGGTCTATGAAAATGATTAATTTTTTTTTCCCTGCTGTCCACTGCTTATGGTGTTTGCCGTTATTATACAATATGTGTCCATTTTTCATTCCCCCAGTATCAAGAGATGGAGCACTAAATCTTTTAAATGGAGCCAACATTACTTTACGGGAGTCCTAAAATTTCAATAAATATCTCACACATATATAGATCCCATATATAAAATCACATTGACTAAAAGAATTTTTAAAGATCTATATGGCTTATCAGCTTAGGAGATTGATTTCTACAAAACAAAATAGTTTTAACATCATAAAGAACAGACTTAAGTATTAACAGGCTATATGCCCCTCTAACTTGCTGACGGTTAAATGAGCTTTTCCCATTTTTTTTACTGAATAAAATATAAAATCTAGATTGGGGAATAGAATTAATCCCAGCTGCTTTATAAATCTATGAAAAGTGATTTGGTAAGAGGCAATGATTTGTGGTACTAGTAGAAGAACTTATATTGAATTGTACCAGGATGTCAACAAAAAATTGACATTTATTGATAGCTTATTCTGTGCAATGTGCTCATATGGGTTCTGTGGAGATAAATAAGATTATTTTAGACCTAATATTTGTTGACTCACTGGCCCCTATTCCCTCCCTTCAGGAGCCTGAGATTTAGTTTGGAAGAAAGGCAAAATGAAAAGTAGCAGAGATACAAGGCAGACAGTGTTTAAGTCCATGGGTATGTTTGTTAACGAGACAAATATAAGAACAAAACAAAACATCTGTCACGTAATTAATACTTTTGTTCTCAGCCTATTTAGTCGATATATTGTATATCTCCAAGAAGGAAAAAATAGATGACAATCAAGAAAATACCAGTATTTTCAAAGGAGCTTTCAGATCTGATTCACTGAGCTTTTATAAAATGTATTTTATCTTTTCAAATGATTTTCTAATAATTCATTCAATTCTAGGTAGAAGTAGTTGGAGAGGCTTATGAATGAAGATACCAAAATATCACTACAACATGCATACATGGTTGTATACAAATGCCAATTTATTCCACACCAAAAATACTCCTTTTTTGTTTTGCATATCTCAATAAATGCATCACCACCTGCTCAGTTGCTCAAGCTAGAAATCTGGAAATCACCTTTGATGCCTATCTCTCACCTCACACATACAAGCAGTAAATAAATCTAATGTACAGCATGTCTTGCTATTTTAACTCCTAAATCATGTATTCTCAAGAGAGGTAATATCATCCCCACAGGGTGAAAATTGGTTCTTGGGTATGAAAAAATATTTTTCTGATATATGCACTGAAAATAGATATATAGTACATCTGTGATATTAAAATTTCACAGGAGTGGTTAAGACAAAAATGCCTAAAATGTCTCCTTGGGGTGGGGGTGAGGCTGATAAGGAAATAACAGTGACGAACACTATCCTAAATATTTTTTAAGTATGTCCTCTCTCTCTTATACCACCCTAGAACAGTCTACTTTTTAAAGATTTTTCTTAAATTGAAGTATATCATTCATACATGAACACACATAAACAATAAGATAATAGTAAAAGTTGTGAACTTACAAAATAAACATGTATAACATCATGCAGGGCTCCCATATATCAACCCTCCAACACCTTGCATTGTTGTAAAACACTTGTTACATACTAGGCAAGAACATCTTCAAAATCTTACTCCTAACTATAGTCCATATCTTAAATTTGCTGTATTTTTCCCCAACCCACCCTATTTTTCAAATATATATTTTTATTACAGAAGTTGTGAACTTATAAAATAATCATGCATATGTGCAGAATTCCCATACAAAACCCCTTCACCAACACACCACACTGTGGTGGAATATTTGTTACAGATTATGAGATAATATCATCAGACTATTACCACCAACCATGGTCCATGGCATACATTTGGCACACTTTTTCCATAACCCCCCTCCCCCCCCCCCCCCACCCCGCCATCATCGACACAGTACATCTTTGGCATTGATGCAAGAATATTACAGTATTGCTGTTAACCACAGTCATTGTCTCTTAAGGGCTTTCTCTGGGACTATAGTAGTCCCTCTCAAATAATCTTCTGCACTATCTATCAGATCTATCAAAAACACAAATTTAACCATACCCACCCCTTTCTTAAAATCCTTCTATAGCTCCAGTTTTGGGAGCCCCTCTGCTCTGCTCCCATAGGAACCCACAGGCATGACAAGTGTCTTTTCATCCTTTTACAGAGGAGGATTCTGAGGTCCAGTTAAGTTTAATGACTGGCCCAAATTTGCACAATTATGTAGAGGAAACTCAGGATTTGAAAGCAGGTATTACACTCTAGATATCTACTGTTCTTATAAGAACATGCTGTTTGGTAGACCAGGATCTGGATATCATCAGCACCTGTTTACTAGCTTATGAAAGTATGAGCAAGCAAGCACTTAAGTGAGCTTTAGTTTTCTAATCTATAAAATGGAGACAGTATCTTCTCAAAATTGATGTTAGGATTAAATTAGCTGATACACACATATATACCCATACATATACACATATGTGCATATATATATACATACAGCATGAGAGAGAGATTAATGCTTGAATTTGGGTGGGTATTGAATAACTAGGGGGTCTTTTTCCTACTATGGTACCTCTACCACAGGTATTTTCTGATTTAGGAAGAGTTTGATAACCTATCATGAAATTCAGGTGAATTTTTTTTCCTCTTCTAGCTTCATGCCAAATTTGTCTTACCCTAACTCTCAACTATGCTCTCACTGGGCAAAAACCAACATGGACTAAACCTCTAGTTTATGCTTATGATAAATATCTTTTCCCTGACACCTCCCATCTTCTTCCTAAAAGGGTTCATGAACAGCCTATGATTCTCCACCCATTTCATTCCCCTCTTCCGGCTCTGTAAGCCCACTCCAATCACTGTCTCTCTCAATTGAAAATGCATATCTTCTTTCCTCCTTCTCCTTTTCAAAAACTTTATTTACAGACATAAAATTTATCATAAAACTGTATGGTTCACTGGGATCTTGAAAATCACTCAGTCCTATCCACAAAGTATATCTCCTTTCTCTAGTATTTTAAGAGGAATCCATCCTGGTCCTTCTAGACTGTAACCAGTTAAGGGGAAGGAGCTCACAAGTTTAAGTTTTTACTCATTCTCAATCAAAACATGCCTCAGTTTATTCTATCCTTTTTCCTCTAGAAAATGCAAATCTCCCTCTTCCACAGCTTTCTGTGAACCCTAATGTTTTCTCCTGGATAAACACCCACATTTATTCTATAGCTACTTTCTCCTCATAGGACCTAGATCTCATTTTCTGATTGTCAGTTTCCAAGATATATACCAATTTGTCATTTGACACTCTTTAAAAGTATGGTACCTAGTTACCAACACAAATGTCATAGAACTTAACTAAACATAAGGATCATTTTTCTTTTAACAGTGTTGAAAAGCCAGGCAGAAAGTAATTTTGATTAGCAAGAATCCATTCACAATTATAGCTTCAATTATCACTTCTAACATCTGCTTTTAAATTTCTACCTTCAACTATGACTTACCCCTGGAACTCCAATAATATTGTGAATTCTTATTCAATATTTTTATCTGGTTGAACTTTTTGTCAACCCAAATTTAACAACTCTGAAATGAAACTCATTGACCCCAAGGGCCAGATCTCCTCCCTACTTCCCTATTTCTGTTAACCTAGTAGCACTGGGCTTAAAACCATGGAGTCATATTCCCCTGCAGCCTTTTCTTTCCTAACCTCTTTCACGCCCACTCCATCCATTTCATTCCTGAAATGGATGCACCTGCCCTACCCATACGCATATTAACACACACCTAGATTGCTACAAGCACTTCACAGGACTTCCTTCTTTCACTTGCGCTCAGCTTTCTCTGATTTCCAAATCAAAAGGATGCCCCTGATCCCACCCACACATTTTTACCCCCTGCCTCAGACTCCTCTCCAGTTCATCCTGGAGATATTCTGCAGCTAGCAGTTTATTCTAAAATATCACTTTCATCATTTAACTCCCTTGAGCAATTATATATTATACATTTCCCTGCTTACTAATAGTAGTGATAAAAATAGTAATATATAACATTAATTGACCATTAAGTATGTATCACACACTGGGCTTAAATTTTTATGTCCTTCATCTCATTTAATCTTTATTTTCAGATGAGAAAACTGAGGTTATCCAGGAGTAAGAGGTAGAGTTGTGATTTAAACCCAGAATGTCTGCCAAACTCGAACCTCTTAAGCAGTACATTCATTCAAGGACTTCTACAATGGTCTTCTCCCAAACCATGTTTTTAAATCTCTCTCATTATTTCCTTGTAGAATCTGTCTCTTTCATTAGACCAAGTGAATCACTCTCTCCCAGGTCAATACATAATTCCATAAACTTTTTTTTTTTTTTTTGGTTTCTCAATTTTTGAGTGTGCTATTCTCCAGCACGGAAACATTATCCTCCCCCTTCCACCTAAAACTAGAACCTATGAGGTGGATATTATATTTACTATTTTGTCAATAAGGAAACTGAGGACATTTGCCAAAGGCCCTATATTTAAGTGTAAGGACTAGAATTGAGCCTAGTTCTGTTTTACTACAGAGACTACTCTTTCATCACCTTCTACTATGCTATATATATTTATTCACTATCCATCCTCCAGGGGAAAAAATCCTCTCCCATCTCTCCACATAGCCTACTCTGACTAATGTAGCCCAAGTCATTTACTCTAGTCCACAGTACTTATGGCTTCTGCCTTGTGAAATTTCTGGTAGGGTTGTCTTTTTAACTTTAATATTGGCTTTAGCTGCTTGTGAAGTCGTCTTCCTGTTTAAAATCAGATTGCGGAGGAGTACAGAACAGCAGTTAAGAACATGGACCCTGGAGCCAGTCTGCCTGAGATCAAATCCTAGCAATACTGTTTTTCAGCTGTGCAACTTCAGAAAAAGTACCGAATCCCTCTGTGCTTCACTTTCTTCAATTGTACAAATGCTTATTTCATAGGGTTGTTGTGAGGATTAAATGAGTTAATTAATATAAAGCCCTCAGAACACTGTCTGGCACATTAGTTATTTGGCTCTGAGGGCAGGAATCTGTTATTCATATCTGCGTTTCTCCTAATACCATGCCTCCCAACTTGGACACTAGACCTTAATAGTCCACAGCAGCTCAAAGTGAGCATGTAAGAGAACTGCCTATGAGGATGACACAGTCTCTAAGTAATCTAGAGATCATTTTGGCTGCTTAGGCTGACTTCGAGTCAGGCCAGGCAACATGGCCAAATGGTAAAGCAAAATCTACTATGAATGAGTTCAAAGGGCTGTTATTATGACCAAATGAGATGTGTAAAAAACTACTCTATAAACAGGAGCTTTGTAAATGAATGTTTATTATTTGAGAATGGCAATTTATATAAATACCCAAAATTATTTCAAAAATTGGATGCATCTTGTTTATGTGAAATCTGAACCTTAACTCCTCTGGAAATGTGCAAATGCTTAATTGGTGACAACCATGGACAGGCTAAATCATAGTTATACATTAGATTAAAGCCAACTCCAAAAAAATTGACTGTGTCTCTACTGAAGGAAAAAAAAATCTTTGTACCTGATTTTAGGGAAACAAAATGCCTTAAAGTCCAATTTCAAAAGCAATTTAAATTCTGGAAATTCCTATGATTGGAAAGGACTAGAAGCCAAAGAGTTGTTTTAACTATCTTTACATCTCTCTCCTTTATAAAGAAATAGAAAACATTTCTCTAAAAAAGCAGTTCTAAAAAGAAGCAAAAATCATCCTACCCTGTTTTTATTCAATCCATCAAGCAGATGAAAATTACCTCTCTGCACAGTTCAGTCCATGCCAGGGAACAAAAACAGAAATAGAAAGGTATTTAACGTTTGCATCTCTATATCACTCAAAGGTTGATATGTAAGCATTTGTGGATTTCCAATAAAACATGAATACAGAATTATCTGCAGTGCCTTTTGAGTTCATTGTCCTCAGTGTGACACTTGTACCTGACATGGAAACAAGAGCTGTTCTCTTGTATTCTGATTTTGAAAATGGGCCATCATATTCACCACTGTTTCTCTTGTACCTAAGAGAGGTCCTGGCATATAGCAGTCACTCATAAATATGACTAAATGGAACGAAACCATAAAGCACCACTATCTCCTGGGCTTTTACTATGGCTATGGGTCTCAAACTTCTGTGTGCCTGAGGTCCATGAGTGCTACCGTACAAATTCTGTGCTTTACCCTCCCCACAAAAAAATTCTGATTCAGGAGATCTAGAGTGGGACCCAGGAATCTAACATTTTAAAAAACATTCCAGGTAATCCTGAAGTGGGTAGTTCAGCAATTATAATTTGAGTAACACTACCCATTAATTTCTTAAATAATAATAATAATGGCTAACATGTATTGGGCACAGCCTTCTTCTCAAGGGCTCTACGTGCAGTAACTCATTTAATCCTCATGGCAGTCTATGAAATAGACATTTCTATCACCACATTTTGCAGGTGAGGAGATTACGACTTGGGGAGGTGAAGTAACTTGTTCTAGGTCACAAAGCTCATGGAAGAGACAGAACACAAACCCAGGTACATCTGACTCTGAAGCCCATGCTCTTAACAAATACAGTCTGTTGCAAAAAGTAGAGGTTGTGTGCTGCCAACGGTTTTCCTTAGCGACACATCAGTAAATGCCATCCACAAATTTGGCTAAGAAAATAATCAGTCATTCAAATATATGACATTTCAGCATCTAGCCTCAACAGATACCCTGGAAGACAGGCCACAATGGTTTCACATACCATCAGGGTAAAAAACAATCAACAACCTAATACATTAAAAATGAGAACGTTCAGTTCAGATTAGTGTCAAAAATGCATGCTTTTTTGCATTTGAAATAACAACAAAAATACTTATTGGATACTAACCCTTGTATTCTTTTGACTAAAACATGAGCAGGGATGGTGGCCAAAAAAACGAATTTTATCACAGATGTACCAAGTAAACATATTTGTTTCTAAATTTTTTAAAATGATATATTTTTCCCTTTCCAATATTAAAATAGGATAGAATAATGAATATTACAGCCAAACTCCTTAATCTCCTCTTCCACATCTTATGTGGGGTCAGGGCCTTGGGAAGACCCAGTACTATGAAAGCATAAGGAATTCCCTGGCACATCACTCCAAGAAGCCCTGGGTCTCTGTTCTGATAGTGGTAATAATAGTGGATTTTCAGCTTCATGAGCAATGGCCCAGAGGAATAAGGCAGGCAATGGAACCAAATAGATCTGTGTTAGTCCAACTTAGCCATTTAGTAGCTGTATATCCTTGCAAGGTCTTAAACTTTCTCATATTCATTTTTATGATATGTAAAATTGGAATAATATCACCCCTCTTGCAAGGTTACAGTGAGGGTTATAGAGGTTATTGCACATAAAACTCTTGCCAAAGTTCCTGGCAATAAATGGTGGTGGAGGATATTTTGTTCTTCTTGTCTTCATTGCCATCTGAATCTGTTTGCTTTCAAGCCTTCAGCACTACAAGTAAAGCTGGTTGGAGCTGCACCTTCTTGCCATGTTCTGGCATACAAGATAGCACTCAAGAACATCGATGGGACTAAACTAAATGTTAGATTAAGTCATTCTGGCATAGAATATTCTCTCTGAAACTTTACAAAGTAGGATCTTTGGGTCTCCTTGGGGTTGAGGCTGTTCTCTAAGAATTCTCAGGCATGCTTTCACCATTTCAAAGCCTTTCAACAACCTCGTTCCAACTATTCTTCGCCAATGAACCAGCAGGTGCCTACAATCAGAAAATAATGACTTGTCTTACACATAATTAGTAGGGGAGAAATTGATCCCATAGGAACACAGGCCAGAATCATGAGATTTTCCTTTTATTTTGTGGACTCACAATAGCTGGTGACTTACCTTTTCACAAAGGATTCATCCCCAAATACATATATCTAAAGAGCCTTGGTCTATGAATAACAGAAGAACATTGCTGTTAATAGAAGAATATAGGCCATAGAGTCTTCTCTCTGAGAGAAAGCAGCAACAAGTTTACATAAGGTAGCAAGACTGTTATGAGAAAGGCTATTGGGAATGTGGGAAGGGTTTTGATCCAAGACAAAGATGCACAGTCTCACCACTATTATTCAACAAATTGTATGGAAGTTTCTATCCAGAGCAATAAGGCAAGAAAAAGAAATAAAAGGCATCAAAATTTGAAAGGAAGAAGTAAAACTTTCCCTATTTGCAGATGATACAATCCTATATACTGCAAATCCTGAAAAATGCACAAAAAGGTCCTAGAGCTAATAAATTAATTCAGCAATGTGGTGGGGTACAAGATCAACACCAAAAAAATCAGTAGTGTTTTTATACAGAAGCAATGAACAATCAGAAGAAGAAATGAAGGCAAAAATTCCATTCACAATTGCAACTAAAAGAATCATATACCTAGGAATAAATTTAACCAAGGATGTAAAGGAATTTTACACAGAAAACTACAAAAATTTGCTAAAAGAAATGAAAGAAGTCCTAAATAAATGGAAGGATATTCCATGTTCATGGATTGGAATATTAAACATTATTAAGATGGCAGTCCTACCTAAAGCAATTTATAGTCTTACCCAATACACTCAACTAATCAATCTACAGTATTCCTCTGCTACTTACTAGATAGTTGCATGTACAGAAGAGAACCTCCAGAGAAGCACTGATTAAAGGGGCCAATTTGAACCAAGGAAATCATAGATTCACTAATTTGGTATTTATGCTAATGTTGGTCTGCCCCACAAATGATGTTGAAGTACGTCCCATTGGCCGCTCAGTATATACCTTTCATAAAAAATCTGCTGAGTTTCATTATGTACTAGGCACTGCATTAGGTACGGGGAACACAGATACCCTGTCCTCAGGAGCTCCTATTCTAATGGGGAGACTCATTCATTCATTCTACATATATTTATTAAGTGTTGTGCTGATCCCCAGGCTTAGAAAGATAAGAGTCAACTTACCATCTAATGTAGAGATGGAGTTGCTAAGACCTTGTCTTACACATCTTTGTACCCACAGTTCTGGAACAATGTTGGCACAGATTCAGCAATTCAAAGTTTGCTGAATGTAAGAGTAAACAAAACTTATCTTTGCAAAAAATAATTATTCTAATGATCACTATAATGGTGATATGGCAAAAAGTGCTGCGGTTTAATGTTCAGTTTGGGAAAAGAAGTGGCTTGATCTATCTAGAGGTTAGGATGCCAAGGAAGACTCCTCAGAGGAGGTGATATTGTACTTGGGACATGATTTCTTATCAGAAAGTCCACATAGGAACAAAAAGGAGTGCCAGGAACAAATTTGGATTAGGGTATTGCCTTAAAAAGCTTCCTACTAGAGTTGTTTGGCAATAAAATTTCCATATACCTATTTCCTAAATTTATTTATTTTTTCCCTCCAACTTCTTTGCTGGAACTTGAAGAAAATCAGATGCAAAGTTAAAATGACAAAATTTAAATGCCACTGAATGAAAAAAACCTCACTCAATATTAATGTAAATATATGTTAAAAATACATTTAACATCATAATTGTCAAAATTATATATAAAAATTTAAAATGTGCTACTGCACATATAATGTCATCCTTCAAGCTCAAAGCTGACACTATTTTTATCTCTGTGTGGGGAATATGTTAAAAAAAAAAAGACCAACAGTTCTTTTTTTTCCCTGTCTTATATATGTGAAGCTTGCAATTTCTGTTTCTATTTAGAGGGATTTTCTACATTTTATATGACCAAGACATGACATGATTTCCACATGTCATGATTTCCACAAATCAAGACTAGACTATGAGAATTATTTATCAGCATTCCACAATCATGTATAATCTAAAAAGTGATAAAAGCCAACATGTTTTAGTCCCATAGGTTTTTTAAGTGAGCTAACAAACAGTATGTTATTTTATCCTCATTTTAGCTCTGATGTAAGTATTGTCTTTATTTTATAGATTCATTCATTCAACAAAGATTAATTGAGCACATAGTATATGTCAGATACTGTTCTAAGTCTAGGGGATAAAACAATAGCCAGAATGGTGAATCAAATCCCTGCCATCACAGAGCATATTTTATTATGGTAAACAGTTAATAAACAAATAAGTAAGTTAATATCTGGTATGTTAGATAGTGACAAGTGCTAAGGAGGAAAAATAAAACAAGTTAAAAATGACAGGGATTGTGTGTATGAGTGGTAGTGGGGATTATATAGGGTTATTAGGGAAGGCGTCACTGATAAAATATAATTTGACCTTAAGGAAGTAAGAACATTCCAGACAGAGGAAAAAGCAAGTATAAAAGCTTTGAGGAAAGAGCATTTGGTTGGATTGGAGTGAATGAAAAGGGAAAATAGAAGGAGATGTAGAAGGGGTACATGTCAGGCCATAAAGACTTCTACTTTTCTTTCAGTGAAATGTGAACTCAATAGAAGAAACAACATAATCTGAACTATATTTTTACAAGAAAATGGATTGTTGGAGCCAAGAGTATAAGCAAGGAGATAAGTTAGAAGGCTATTAAAATAATTCGGAAGATGATGGCTTGGGCCTATGTGATAGCAGGGAAAGTGGTAAGAAATGCTCAGATTCTGAATATATTTCTAAGGTAAAGCAAGCAGGATTGACTGGCCTGCAGTGTAAGAGAAAGACAGAAGTCAAAGATGCCTTCAATGGATTTGGCCTAAGTAACTGGAAAGATGAAGCTGCCATTTATTGATATGGGGAAGACTGTGAAGCAAGTTGAGTGGGAAATATTTGGATTTAGTTTTCAATGTGTTAAATTTGAGATTCTTAATAATCAAGTGGAGATGCACAGTAAAATATTGAATATTTAAATCTGTTGATGAAGGGAGAGCTTGGATTGGAGGCACAAATTTGTACCTTTTCAGTTTTCAGATGCTATTGAAAGCCATGCTACTGTGTGAAATCACATAGAGGAAAGAAGAGATCCTAGGACTGAATCATGAGGCATTATGAAATTGAGAGGCAAGGATATAAGGTAAAACCATTGAAAGAATTAGACATAGCAGCCACTGAGATAGGGGTAGAACCAGGAGAAAAGGAAATGTTCTTGAAACCAAAGAAAGAAAGTTTTCAAAGGAGGAGTATTGAACAGTGTAATCTGAAAATGAAAACTGAAAATTGATCCATTGGATTTAGCATCATGGAGGTACTTGGAGTTCCTGTCAAGAGGGTTTTGGCAGAGTAGTAGAAACAAAAATCAGAATAAAATGTGTTCAAATAAGAATGAGAAGATAGAAATTATGGATACAGCATTGGAATATGGAGAGTTCTTATGGATTTTGTTATAAAAAGGGGCAATGAAATGGTACATCATTTGGAGTAGTATGGAGGGTAAAGTGAGTTTTTAAAATGAAGAATATTATAGCAGGTATCCAAAGTATATCATTCATAAGAAGGGGAATATTGATGATTCATAAAAGATAGAAAGAGAAAGCAGAACTTCTGGAGCAATGTCCTTATGTGGGAAAGAGGCAATGAGATCTAGCATATAACAAGTGGAGACATGGCTTCTAATACAGTAACAGAAGTCAGAATATGTGGGTATAGATGTAGGCAGATTGGAGAGTATGGAGTAGGACCTTGTGAATATTCTTTTCTGATTGTTCCTACTTTCTCAGTGAAATAGAAAACAAAAATTTCAGCTAAGAATATGAATAGAGTTTTGTGGAAAGCTAAGTTATGATATACTCATCTAGCATCATTGAGAAATGGGCTAGGGATAAATAGCAGGATTAAGAGTGGTCCTCAGGGGAAGCGGCTGTGGCTCAATCAGTAGGGCTCCCGTTTACCATATGGGAGGTCCTGGGTTCGGTTCCCGGGGCCTCCTGGTGAAGGCAAGCCCGCCCGCACGGCGTGGTTAGCTGACCCAGCGAGCACAAGCAGCAAGGGGGTATAAATGAATAAATAAATAAAATCTTTAAAAAAAAAGAGTGGTCCTCAGAGACCCTTTGGTATAAGTGTTATGAATTTAAAGTGAGAGCAGTCGGCATGGTTTGGACTGATGAAAAAGTTATCAGGGAATCCAAGGGTATATAACTGGTGAGTAGCTGAAGGGAGGATGCCACTCCTTTCAGGGTAAATCCATGCCTCTTCCCACTATCTTTCAACACCAGATAGACACAACCTAGCATTCTACCTCTAATGGGAAAAATGTGAGGTCCTTAAAAGTAGGGATTGGTTCACCATGGTTTTCCAAGTGACTGGCACAAGGCTTAACAATTGGCACTCAATAATATTTTGAATAAAATTGAGCAAGGGACATTTTGATTAGAAAGAACATGAGTTGCTCAAAATGGTATGGTCTTCAATCGCCAAGGTACCCCCTCAAAGCCAGGCAAATATTGCTAGAGATGCTGACATAAAGTATTTTCTTTAACTGATAGTTTGATCAAGAGCTTGAAGGCGTGGTGCCATCTACCATTCATACTCTGTATACTTGCCTCCAAAGAAGCTTTTTGACTCTTGATTCTGTTGATTACTTTTTTGCACATAAATAACTCTAAGAGATTGTAATGCAAAAGTGACAACTTTGTCTTCTCTATTACTGAAAAATATATGGTGCATTTGCAGGCTTACTCTGGTGCTGTACTGCACCTTATTTGGACTTCCACCAATTTATAGTGACATCCTAACTCAACAAAGCAGTCCATCAACCTATGCAAATCTTTTTAGTTAGGGGTTTCTAAATTAGTCTTAGGAATATAGAAACTCCTAGATACTATCTCAAGCCTGTTTGATGATGCTAGTAACTATTATTTCCTCCTCTGAATATCTGCAGGAAAATTTTCAGGGTCCCTCCTTTGTAACTTATCATTTTATGCCTACAATTCTTCATTATCTTTTTATGCACTTGTGTTTTTGTCTTCACAATCAGATCATAATATATGTAACATAGCGGATATCCCATGGAGTGTCTTATCTACAGTTACTTATTATTTGTTTAAAAAGTGAACTACTCCCCCCCATCCAAAAAAAAGTAAAAAACCATCTGTTTTAGTTTGCCAAAAGGCTGACAATACAAAGGACCAGAAATGTGTTGGCTTTTATAAAGGGTATTTATTTGGGATAAAAGCTCACAGTTCCAAGGCTGTGAAAAGTCCAACTGGAAGTACCATAAAAGATGCTTTCTCACCCAAGTCAGCTGCCACATGTTGAAGCAAGATGGCAGTCGATCTCTGCCTAATCTCTGCCTTCGCCTCTGGGCTGTATTGTCTCTCAGAGTTCAGCTAAGGGCAACCAGGCATAGGGCTTGTCTCTCACCAGGCATCTTCTCTCAGGCTCAGCCGTTCCACTTTTTTCCCCTTTTCAGCTACAAGCTATCAGGCAAATGGCTCATCTCTCCCCGGGGCCTCAGCTGCTTGAGCCTCTGTCTCATGGAAGGATAAAAAATGGCAGAACTTTTTCCTGTCCCTGTGAGTCCATTTATATCAGACCCAGGAAGGGGGTAGGGACTCAACCCCAGTCATATCACACTGACAATAATCCAATTAAAAGCCCTAATGCAATCTTATCAAGTAATCTAATTAAAGGCTCCTTAACTGAATTTAATGCAAGCAAAGGGTATCACACCCAGAGGAATAGATGAATTTACAAACATAATCTTTCTCTTTTTGGGATTCATAAAATAATCTCAAACTGCCACACTAACATGCTACCACAGTACCCTAAGACATTACATGTTTCCATATCTCCAGGCAAGAGTACATGCTCACTTTTAGGGGTACAGGACCACAAGTTTTTTGAAACACACATGCAAAACAATAAATATGGATAGAGGATATAGTAGAATTCCCTGCATTTATTCTGTATTTGCATAAAGCAAAGCTCACACCAACTTTAGATACAGTGTTTAAAGCTGGTCAGTAATTCTAAGACTACCCAACCAATTATGCTATATGAGCACACAAGTTGCCAAGGTTAGCTTGATATATTTTTCTTTCATGTCATTTATGTCATTTATAGCAGAGCCATCTTGGTGATGTAAAAATGCCCATAATTTGGCATATCTGTACCTCCATTGTCCCTTCTTGTCACCCCTGGCACCTTGCAGCTTTAACTCTGCTATCTAGACAACATGCATTTCCATGATCATGCCTTGCTATTTCCAGCCTCGATTGTTCTGCCCTAGTTTGTCCATAACCATTTTGTGTAACATTCAGATGTTTTTCTTGTCTCTCAATGTCATAAAGAGATTAAATTAGCTAATGTATATAAAATAACTATAATGAGGGTAATACATGATAGGTGCCTAATATTACTATTGTTGTTTTACCTTTCAGGTCACAAAATGCTATAGTAAATTATAGCTCAAATTAGTTACATCTAGAATGTCAACTTGTCCTCAATAGTCTCCCCTATCTCTGACACATACTAAATTCCTGTCCCTATCTCTTAAGGTGTTTTATTTTATTTTTTTTATTTTTATTTTATTTTATTTTTTTTTTTTTTACATACAAACACACTTATGCACATCTTTATTAGGACTAATTAATACAAAGAAATGAGACACAACAAGAAAAAAAAAGAAAAACTGATTTACTGGGTGTTTTAAACCACAATTCTTTAAAGTTTTCCCTGACTAATCCTTCTAACCTGACAGATTCCTTATCTAAATACGCATATATGGTTATTTATTCATAGGATATACTTAGCCATTTTATATTGACTTACATTTCTAGGTATATATATGTGAAAATGATCTTCCTAATTAGCTAGTACCTCACTGAGGTCAGGAACTATGACACATATTTCCCTATATCTTCTATAACAGTTTCCACAGTATCTTAGATATAGAAAACTGAATTGCTATATATATCAAGATTTTAAGATGTAACAGTCCCATCACACTTTTGTTGTTGTTGTTGTTGTTTTATTAGTTTATTCAAATTATTTCATATCAGATTTTTAATTTCAGGCACTTTTCAAGATACCCCAGATCCAACCTAACTTACCTTGACTGGTATTATGTGGCTGCTTCTTGAGCCAGCAGGGCATTTCCCAGCATGTTAATACAGATTTTAAAGTAACACCTGTTCTGACTATTCTGTGAACTGTTCCCTAGAATCATTCATCCTTTCCTTCTTTGAGCATGGTACCAAGAAAGAAGAATCAAGCTAGGGAAGGGGAAAAAAAACAACAATAACAAAATCAAAATCTATTTGGTTTCATGTTTCAGGGACTCCTGGTGAAAAGTATCCAGAGCTGCGAATACAGCAAGGTGGTGGACTATATCAGAAAAATGCAGCAGGTTTCTGCAGGTGCTCCATATGATGGAACTTAGTATTTGTATTGCTTTCCCAAAGAGAAATTTCTTTATACCCCAGATTGTATTAATAGAGTTATTTAAGGAAAAAGGAACTTTTATAATAAACATTATGTTAGATCTTCTTTTTCCTTCCTTCCTTTTACCCCCATAGGAGTAGGGAAAATAGGATAAGAACAGTTTTAAGCCCCACCATTTCTAAATAAAAGAGGGGAAAACAAAGACACCAAGGAAATGGGTGCATAGCATTTAAAACTTAAAAATATTTACATCCACAATCTCATCCCAGCCTCAAGAACTCATCTGTTAAACTTCTTGGGCTCCTGCTATTACTTTAACATATATGCCAATGCTATAAAAATACTCTGTTCACAATTTAAAGCTTTCCTCCACTTTTTCCTAGATTTCTTGCCCAGAGAAGCGGCATTAATACTGATAACACAAATATTGTGTTAAATACAACATGAAAGAGCAAAAATTGGAGGTGTGTATGGGTTTAAAGGTAAAAGAAAGGGAGAAGTTCAAAATGTTCAGGCCTATTTATAAATGTTTGAAAGGAAATCACATGGTTTTGGCCTTGGTCATGGGCTCTGTCTCCTGCTCATACTCTGTCTCTACATAGGCTTGTTTTCTCTGAAAAGGTCCTTTTAAAGGAGTTTTGCCTTCGGGTTTGGCATTACGGGCCTTTTCTTCTTCCTCACTGGAAGATCTAGAATCCTGCTCTTCATCACTGCTGGTGTCCAGTTTATCCACGTCCTCAAAGTCACTTATGTCACTCTCATCCACCTCATCATCCACAAATTTTCTTTTACCCACATCTTCCTCATCCTCCTCTTTATCATCTTTTTCCTCAGCATCTAAAGAGTCACTCTCTGTCTCCTGCTGTTCCAGGACCTTGTTGAAGGCATGAACAGGAAGTTGTAGATGTCGCCACATGTATCTTGTTTCAGTGTCTCCAGTAATTCCTTTTCAATGGCATTGTCCAGCTGAACAACTATTAATTCCTTTTCCTCTCTCCTTTTCTCCCTCCATTCCACCTTCTTACTCAAAGGAATAAGTGTCCTCTGTTGCTTTAGTGCAAGTTTTCAAATTCGAAGTAGGTAATGGGTGATCTTGGTGAATCTCTGCTTACATTTATGTCTAATGAAATGGGCCCAGTAAATTAGATTTTCATCTATTTGCTCCAGTGCTTTCTCATAGTGTTTATTGAGACGAACCTGTTCCCAGAGACACCTAGGAAAAGCTGCTGATTCAATAACCTTCATATAAAGTAGGACTGTCCTTTTTCTTTTTTCTTTTTTTTTGTTTTTTGTTTTATATTATTATATATATATATATATATATATTTTAAAAGGTGCTTAGATTACCTAGATATTACACAGAAATTACATGGATTCCCATGTTCCCCACCTCCCACATTTCCCACAACATCCCACACAAACATTCTTCATCAGTGTGGCACATCATCCGCAATGGATATACACATCCTGGGGCCTTGCCACCAAGCATAGACCACAGTTCACATCAAAGACCACACTCTCTCCCACACAGTTCTGCATGGTATATGCTGATATAATATGGCCTACATCTGTTGCCACAATGCCACTCAGGACAACCCCCAAGTCCTGAAAAAGCCCCTGTATTTCAACTGCCCTTCCCCTCTCTGCCCCGAGAGCGTCCAGTGGCCACCGGCTCCATCTCACTGTTATAATTTCTTCCATTGCTTGAATCACAATATGTCTACAACAGAATACCATTAAATCCACTCTAGTCCATAGCTCTTCCCCCAATCCTGAGGGGACTGGGATGGTGACATCCACTCCACCTCCAAGTGAGAGAGGGCTTATATCCCATGGCTACGGTGGCTGGGATGATCCTGCCTGCAGCTGCAGGTCCTCTCCATTCCCTGGGATGGCCATTGCCCATTGTTGTCTCCTCGCCAGGTGACTTGGATGAGTCCATTGAGCTGTAGGGTAGGAGTTGCAGCTCCACCGAGATTCCATGCACAGCTGGCATATAGGTAGGCCAGAGGCTCCAGTCTCTGGAAGTACACCTAAAAACTCCAGCATCACATATAAGTTTGAATAGAAGGGACTGTTGGACCATGTGCAGGGAGGACTTATTTGAGTCCAACTCTGTCACTCTCAGGAGCACAGATTCCAAAATAGAGCCCACTGATAAGGCATCAATCACTGGGGCTATCCCCCCTTATATAGGACCTGGGTGTCTCCAGAGCCTTCAGGAGCCCCTCTGTGTGGGGTGATATCCACTTTGGTGTTCTATGATATCCTACTGAGGTGTGCATAAGTGTTACCTCTGGGATGACCTTCCAACTCTCTTTGAAGTCTCTTAGGCACATGAACTAATTTGTCTTTACCTTTTCCCCCTTTTATTCAAGGTCTTTTTCTGATCGTGTTGCCAGTTGGCACTTGGTATTAATCACTCGTTGCCAGGGAGGCTTTTCCCCGGGAGTCATGTCCCACATTGGGGGGAAGGTAATGCATTCATATGCTGAGTTTGGCTTAGAGAGAGGCCACATTTGAGCAACAAGGAAGCTAAAACTTCTTTGAAAATTAAATGAAAATTTGGGAGACACTGGGGAATGAGAGGGGGAAGGTGTCATGATACACTGGACATCTGTCAATACAGTGATAAAAGGAAAAGAGAATTTTTTTTAAAGGAATTTTTTTGTTTTTTTCCCATTTTTTGAATGTCCCAATCCACTAATTATATTTTATTTTTAGTTTAGTTTTTTTTCTTCTGAGTTTCCTTGTACTTATCTCTTGCATTTAAGCTTATCATTATTATTTCTTTTTCCTATTAATTGTATTTGGTTATTACATGGGCTTCATGTTCAAGGAAAGTTTAGATCACAGAAGGGTTACAATGGGGGCTGCAGAGGATCATTGGTGGGGGGTGTATGGGATGGGGGATTCATGGGAGTAAGTTCATCTGAATATACATGAAAGATATATAAAATTGTTCAAATGATCAAGGGATGGGGCATGGTCATGGTGGGTAGACAATCACTCAATAAATGAGGGAATCTAAATTCCCAGCCTGGAGAGCTCTGCCACATTCTCCAAGGGAGCAGCAACAGTCCCCTGAGTGCAGGGGCAGTATCTGGCAAAAGAGGATGGCCCACTGATGGGTTCTTGTTATTGATGACTTGCCTCATGAGTCTTTGCTCTTGTAATTGGAACTTAGCCTACTGTTATGGGGTGCCTAAGGGTTGCCACCTTTTTCTTTTTTGATAGTGGCATATTGACTGCTTGCCAGCAGAAAGGATGACTGATTGCATAATCCAGTTAGGCTGTATTCGTTACTGCAAAAGCCTTGAGTCTGGATTCTTATTTTGAAGGAAAAAAATTGTTTGTTTCCTAGTGTATTCCAGATAACATAAATTGACTGCATGATGTTGGTGGTTCAGCATGCAGTGCCTGGCCAGATCCAGGGAGCACCCAGGCATCTTCCTGGGTTTATTAGAGTTCCTAAGGAAAACTTAGTCCAGGTCTAAATATCATACTTTAAAAGAACCATTGAAATATAAAATTATATTTTTAGGAGTTTGACCAAGGTGGAAAGGAGTCTAGAAGCCAGGCTCCCTTTTTTTTTTTTTTTTTTTGAGGTACTAGGGATGGGGATTGAACTCAGGACTTCGTATGTGGGAAGCCGGCACTCAACCACTGAGCCACATCAGCTTCCCTGAGTTGGTTTTTCATTTGTTTTTGGCTTGTTATTTGTTTATGATTTTCTTTAGGAGGCACTGGGAACTAAACCCAGGACCTCTCATGTGGAAGGCAGGAACTCAACTGCTTGAGTCATATCCGCTCCCTGCCAGGCTCTTTATTAAGTAAGGGAATACAATGATAAATGAGATAAATCCCTAACTACAAGAAGCTTAGAGACTAAGAAGTTACAGGCAAAGATCGACTTTTGTAGAAGATTACAAAATGATGTGATCATTTTCTTAGAAGACATAATCCTAGAGTACTTGGGAAAACACAGTAGAGATTGAAAGTAGTCAAATTATTTACTTTCAAGAGGAGAAACAGGGTCTACGGCCATAGCACCCTGAATGCGCCCAATCTCGTCTGATCTCCGAAGAGGAGAAACAGGGACTTGGTCATTGTTTTTTTTAAATATTTGAAGGAATATCAAAGGATAGCAAATCAATTTTAATATATATACCAACATTGTTCAAATGGTAAGGGCTACCTATAGTACTATATTGTGAGGATTAAAGGTCAGCTAGAAAAAAGTATTATAATCGATAGGACTCTCTGCTATGGCATGGTGGGGAATATAGGTGCTCACTAATTTGAAATTATGGGAATAGACTTATTCTATATTTTGTAGACAAAATAACAGGACAGATGGGTACAATTTAAAGAGTGACAGGTGTGAATTCAATGTTAGACCCAAAACAAAATGGCTGCCTTGCAAAGTATTAAATGATATCACTGTGATAGGGTGATCAGCTATCAAGTGTCATGTCCTATGCCTCTTTTAATCTACAGCTACACTAAAATTATTACTAACTTTATATTTTATAATTATGACCTTATGAAATAAAACCTTTTTATTAAAAATAATCTTATATCTATTTTAAAAATAAACATAAGAAAAAGAACTAGCCTAAGAATACTTATTGTTAAGCAAGTATTTTCTCTGTGCAGGGACCTATGTTAAGGGTTTTACATAATTTAGTTTATTATATCAATGTGAAGCAATTTGCTTTCTTTCCATTTTAACTCTATCATAAAACTTATCACATAGGTGAGAAAACAAAGTGGCATAAAGATTAAGCAACTTACTCAAGGTCACAAACCTTTGAACAGTGACTCCAAAGCCAGTGTTCTTAAACACTTTACTCCACTGCTACCTAGAAAAGTATAATAGATAATTAATGTATATTTATTGAATGAGTGAATATTTTTAGCAGCATTATTATCAATCCTATATGATTGGGGTTGTAGGAGAAAAGTTGTAATTAGAATAACTAATCATGCCTATTCTCTAGTTCATAAGACTTTTGTCCCCAAAACATTTGCAGTTGACATTACGTGCCCTTAGAATAATAAGAAATATGTCCTTAATCAGCTATTTATTAAAAAGTCATTCATAGCCTTATAATTTCTAACTGCCTAGATTTCCATAATTCTGATGTTCTTTTTCTATAGGCAATGTCTAATTTAGGCTACAGTGTAAATCAGTAGTACCAAGAATCAGAAAACCATCAATCATAGTACAATTGAACCTATTTTTAGTGTAACTGAATCGAAGTTACTCATCCACTTTTGTTAGGGTTTTCCCCCACTGCTAGCACTATGCATAGTATCCTACTGCTCAAGTAAGCTATTCTCAAGAATTCAAAGTAAATGGAACATAGTCTGTGAAAGAATAGTTACAGAACAGTGAGAAAATTGAGTTACTCGTAGCTACTTGATAAAAACACTAGACTAGGTGGTCTGTGATATGAAATTTGAAAGTAAAAGAGACCTTGAGGAAAGAAAGAAATGACCAATTGAATGAAGAAAGACAGAACAGCCAGAGGAAACAATAATGCCACCAAATATTGCCTGGCATGAAGACCTAGTAGCTCCCAAAATTGTACTCACTGTCTGAAGATAATTCATTTAAGCTAAAGCAGTACTCCACGATCAGGAAGAAAAGGCACATCATACTTCCCTATAAGACCTTGGAATTTTTCTAGTAAGCATTACTTATGTGCATACACACATAAAAACACAAACCATCTAAAGGTCAGCAGATCTGACTCTTCTTTTATGAAGCAGTTTGTTTTAATTAATTAACTATGGCATATCAATAGGTTGCTTCATAACAGGGGTGGCAAGAAAATCTAAATTGCAAAATGCCCTAAATCTTTCACAGAAGCAAACTGAAAAATGAAGTAATGAAGCAATGCCAAATAAAGAAAGTTTGACATAATATAAACGCTTAATAAATATATGTCTTTTGCTTTTCAAATAAACATCTTTGTGCTTATTTCCATATGTGATCCCTTCAACAGCACTGTGAGACAAGCTGTCTCATTACTACTGCCTTTTTTTTTTTTTTTTTTTTTTAAAGATTTTATTTATTTATTCATTTATCCCCCCATTGCTGCTTGTGCTCGCTGGGTCAGCTAACCACGCCGTGTGGGCGGGCTTTGCCTTCACCAGGAGGCCCCGGGAACCGAACCCGGGGCCTCCCATATGGTAAACGGGAGCCCTACTGATTGAGCCACAGCCGCTTCCCTACTACTCCCTTTTAATTAATTTATTTATTGGTTTGTTCATTCATTAATTCACACATTCATTTTTATTCATTCATTCATTTATCCATACATTCACTCATTGAACAAATATTTAATGAACTCTATGTCTCATGCATTGTGCTAGTTGCTGGGTATAACACAGTAAACAGAAGCTTACAGTCTTTAAGAAAATAAACAAGTAGGGAAATAAATACATAATTACAAATTGTGATAAGGATTGATGAAGGAAAATAATAAGTAAGTGTTAATAAAATGAAAAAGAGAGAGAGAGAAAGAGAAAGAGAGAGAGAAACTCCCCAAGAGGGACCTGGGGATGAAGACATCTGAAAAGTTAACATTTAAGTTGAGAAGTAAAGACAAGAGGGAGCGCCTTGGTTCAGGTCTTGAGAAGAATGTTCCAGGTACATGGAAAAGTGATGACAAAGGTCCTTATTTAGGAAGCCCTTGGAGCCTTCTGGAACTAAAAGAAAACTATTGAGGCTAAAACCAATAAGTAAGGGAGAGACTGACATGCCATGAACTGGAGGAGATAGGCAAGGGCCAGATCATGCAGGGATTTGAGGACTCTGTTAAGGAATTTGAAATGCATCCTTAATGCAATAGGAAGCCATTTAAAGTTTTTAAATAACGGAAGAAGGTAACATGATTAGATTTACATTTTTCAAGCTCACTCAAGCTGATGTGTGAACAGTGGGTTGTTGGGGTGAGAAGCAGGTGAAAATGAGGAAGTCAAGTTAGAATGCTCCTGTTATAGTCTAGGTAAGAGATGATGGTGGCTTGAACTCTGGTGGTCTCTGGAGATGGGGGTGGAGATTACTTCTAGAAACGTTTTGGTGGTAAATCTGACAAGAAAGATGATGGATTCAATGTGAAAGATAAGAGAAAGGGAAAATTAAAGGCAATCCACAGTTTCTGGCTTAAGCAACTAGGTGAATGGTAAGACAAGGAGAACTGCAAGAACAGGTGATCTGGGAAGTGAAATAGTCAAGAGAATCAATATTTGATTTTGTTTGTGTAAGTCTTTTGAATTTCATGCATTTCAATTTCAAGGACATCTATTGAACATCTTCCATGTGCTAGGTCATAGGCTAGGCTCTGAAAAACCAAAGCTAATTAAGATTTAGTCACTTTTCATAAGAAACTCAGGCTAATGGGGGAGAAAAATCATAACAATCAAGTGCTCTTCCATGTGGTACCTGCTACATTAATTCTGGTGGAACTCAATGGAAGGATTAGAGGTCTGGACAGGCTTCAAAGAAGAGACAGCAGCTAGACTAAACCTTCAAGGATAAAAATGTCACCCTTTTTATTGAATAAATTGAGTATTTATTATATGAAACAATGAATAATGTCTTTGCACTGAGTTCTCAGTATGGAATGTACCATATTTGACATATGCTTAATAAACCCCTTCAGTTTCACAAGCCCTTAGTAATACCTATTATGGGAACAATGTTGTATTGTGTATTGAAGAGTATTTTGTATTGAGTTTCTTGCCCTTGAATAACTCATTCTTTTGTAGCAGAGGTTAGGCATACATCTATAAGATTTAGAGAACCATGCCAATATGAAGCAAGCCAAAGGATATGATATGATGTATAAGACTGGGTGAATTCAAAACACAGTGCTTCACTGTGTAATGTGCTTGGTTAGAAAGGACTTCCCCTAAGGGTCTAAGTTTTAGCATGTACACTGTAGGAAATATAGGCGCTCTCATTTTTCCTTTGGTCATCTCATCCTCTCATTCTGTATAGTGTTATCTCCAATATCTGATACCCTCCTTTCCCCACCTCTCTCCTCCTTCTCAGAATGTGACATCACTCATTTCCTATTTCAGAGTAAATAGAAGACATCCCACACGATCTCACTTATTTTCCTACCATAAACATATGAATTTACCGATATCTTCACATATCTATAATTACATATTAGAGACCAATTGTGACACACAGTCTTTGGATCTCATCCATTTCCATCTGGAAACATTTATTATTGGTTATGCCTTTTCTCTCTTACATATTAAACCTCTCCCTCTCAACAATACCTCCTACCAGCATTTTTAATGAAGAGTAAGCTTTTATTAATCTGAAACACATGTATTATAAACATCCTTTTTCTTACTAGCTTTTCAACCTCCACCAATTTATTGAAGCTGCTCTATCAATGACTTCCTTTTTGAGTCATCTATTGAACATTTAGTCCTTAACCCAGTTGGTTTCTTAGTCCCATCAACTTTTAAATATGCTCATTTTTCACTCAGAAAAAAAAGCAAAAAATCCTTCCTTTATTTTATATCTGTTATCAGCTTCAAGCATCCCTTCTCTCTTTACAGACCAACTTGACATCAAAGACCCCTCAAACTTAATTTGTTCACAGTGGAATTCATGACCCTCCCACTACCACACCTAAACTGAGCCTTTTCCAGAGTCCCCACATCTGATGACACTTCTACCCACAATTTTATGCAAGCCAGAGAACAAAGACATCCCTGATACTTCCCTTCCTTATACTACCCCATAAACAATTTATCTCCAGGCACTGGCAAGTTTACTCCTACATATTTCTCAGATCTGTTTACATCTCTCCAGGTCTACCACAATATTAGTCCAAATTACCACTATTTTTTGCATGAGCTTCTGAAATAGCTTCATAACTAGTTTTGGTGTGTTTTTTTGCCATATATTTTCCCCCATTTTCCAACTTGTTCATGTGGCAATGAGGGATGGTTTCAAAATTCAAGTGTGATCATGCCACCCTATTCCCTCCTCTTACCCAATTTACTTGTAACACTTCAATGAAATCCTAAATATTGTCTGGCTCCTGTGTCCCTTCCTAGTCTCCTCTGCTACAATGCTCCTCCTAATCTATTCTAGTAGATTCTGGTGCTCCAGCCACAGTGGCCTTACAGTTCCTCAAGAGAGACATGCTCCTTTCTGTGACAGTCTTGTACACACTGTTCCCTCTACCCGAAAGGATCTCTCCCTCTTCTCTTTCCCTAGTTGAGCCTACTTTTCAAATTTGAGCTTAATTAGAATCCCCTTCTGACCTCTTTCTACATTAATGCCTCTCCAAATGCACTCCTAAATCACCATATATATCTTCTCTATAGCATTTATCACAATTACAACTTTATCTTAACGTGTGCGATTCTTGAATTTCTTGCTGCTTTCTCCTTGAGGGCAGGGACTAAGTTTTTGTACACTTTTGAATCCACAGGACCTAGTAGAGTGGCTGGGACATAGTACACACCCTGTAAGTATTTATCAAATTAATAAAGGAGGAAGGATAGATGAATGAATGGATTTGGATGGGCAGAAAGAATAATGCAAATATGCTATAGAAGAATTAGTCACGAGATGATAAAACAGCTATGGGCAAAAGAATAGTCCTTCTAAGAACAGGCAGTGTAACCTTTCCTCTCTTTTTGATTGTTTTTTCTTCAACTAGACAATTGTAGAGAGAATATTTCCCTATGTCTGGCAAAAGGCACATTTCTGCTATCAAGCACCTTCCTCAGACACATGTTGACAAGATGCCTGCTCATGTTGACTTGGTGGGGAGTTTTGGCTTATCTTGTCTATATACTATAAGGCTATAGAAGACAAAGAAAATCCCCAGACCAGTGATTGGGAGAAGGAAGTGGTGATTTTCTATCTACTCTAAAAGCATGTGTGATGTCCTTATACTCTGTACAATAGTTTGTCCTCTTCAAGGGTAGAGTTGGAATTAGTTTTATCATTTGTTTCCCTTAGTATTTTATTTTGGGGCAACTTACATTCAAGGAGAGCCACTCATTTTAAAATCAACTCTCAGAATATGTACTCTACGCAATGGATGAAAACAAAGTGAGTAGCTTCAACAACACTGTAAATCATAAGAGAAGAAATGAATGGTATGCTGGAGCTTTACAAATATCACCTCATTCAATTCTAACGGATGGCTGACCTAAGTACACTAGTTTTCCAGTGTGTTGATATAGATGATTATTTTCCCTTCCATAGCACAGATCCCTTCTCCAGATTCTATGGATTGTCCTGATACACAAGGGACTTGAATATATGCGATTCCTTTGTTGGTTTCTTATAGATCTTCCTATAGACCTTGAGTTTTCAGAGAATCATAAAACTTCTGTTCAATGTGTACTTTAGAAAACTACTTTTGGACAAAGACTTTGGACATTAAAGTTTATTCCAGAATGTAATTTTTGCTTCCAAGTTATAAACAGAGTATAACTTTTTAATGAAAATGCTGACAATCCAGAAAGCAATGGTGTGTGAGCAAACCCACTGCAGAAAAAGCAAATTCTTTCAACAGAGTAGTAGCATCTTTGGAGAGGATATTTATAGGATATGTTTAATTAAGTTATGGATATTAAATTATGCAAAAATTTTACTTCACCAAAATACAGTCTAAAAGCGCCATCAAAACCAATTTGCATATTTTTCCCCACAAGATTGGGAGGTTTAGCCAATCTAGACTTGAACAGAATTTATTTTTTAATAAGGTATTTGTTCTGAGTTTGGTTGAAAATATATGGGTCAGAAAATGAAATAGTAAAATGCTTGCATGCATTTTTCCTCCTTGTTGTAATGGAAGAGAAGTTGTTATAAAACCAACACTTTCTAGAGCAGCTCCTCTACCAGCTCCAATCATGCTCAGGTTTGGGGGTTTTGATTAGTTACATTCATTTTACCTTTTTTTGCTGAAGCCAGAGAAGCAGTCCATTAATCTAGGCTGGGATGGACTGTTTTTAAGAGGCAAGCATAAGACTATGCTGTCTGCTGCCAAACAGGACCTCCTTGAGGAACTGAAGCAATTAATGTTCCATTTCTGTGTCAAGTGCTATTAGAAGTTTTCTTCAGGCCAAAGTTTGCCCAAGCATTTTGTACAACTCTGCAGAGGTCTCAAATAGCTGGAGGCTGCTAGGAGAGATTTGGCATTGACCCCTGCTCTGTATTGATAGTAGGAAGCTGTCTGTTGCTATAGACATGGCACCGTGCAATAACTTCCCCTTCTAGACTACCTGAGGCTAAATCTAATGAGGCAAGCTTAAGCAGGGGATGAGCACAATCATAAGAGCAACATAAAAAATTGGAATGGTAAGCAAGTACAAGGGAGTCTTTGACAAGAATACCTCCATATCTTTGTACAGTTAAGGCATTTAAAAATTATTTATTTTTTTAGATTACTTGGTTCATTACAGATAATTTGGACTGTACCAAAATCACTAAGAAATATTAAAAACACTCTAATTCTACTACTGAGAATACACTACTGTTTATATGTTGTGTGGCCTTCATTTAAATGCTAAAGATATGTGATGTATCCATGACAGAAAGGCAAAGGGATAGAATGTAACAGGCCGAGTTCTTGGAATGACAGTAAGAGCAGGACTTCACTTTATCATTTGCACTTTTATTATAACCTGTCCCAGTGTTCCCATTTTATCCCATTGCCTACCCACCAATATAAAATACACCTCAAAAAGGTAATAAACCACTTTCAAATCTGCCTTCCACTAGGACCACCCATCAGTCTTGTTTTCCTTTGTTCCTTCCCCGTCATAGCCAGTTTTGACTGCGCTATAGGAGGAGTTGATCAGACTTTAAGAAAGGTGCCGTTCCAATTCTTTTGGTCTACCTCAAACCTTTATTGTATTTAAATTCCCTGAAACTGTTGGAGGTCTTTTTAGGGCTTAAAACTCATAATGGACAGCACCGTAAATGAGTCAATATTTAACAATGAGGAAATGATATTCCCAATTATACAAGCCATTGTCAGTCTGCAAATTTCAACTCGTCCTTCCAAATACAATGCAAGGTTTACTTCTGCTGATAAACCTTCCCTGACTTCCTGATCACTCCTTAATGGGTTAGGGGTCCTTACCTCTTTTATTGTTCTTATCTTTCTCATAACCCTTATGCATTCTAACTATTTTTAAAGTATATATTGCCTCCCCACAACTGTGAGATTCTTAGATGACCAGATGTCTTACTCATCCAACACTTTTCATGGCAGTTGGGACACAGTAGGTGCTCAATTAGCATTTTTAAATGAATCCATTATTGTGTACTTAGCTCTACTCTGAGAACTAAAACTGTAAATGGGCTGACAACTACCACAGAATTTCAGAGAGAAATATTTAGGAAGGCTGAAGTAGGCTGGAAAATTTTTTTTAAAAAGAAGGGTGAGGTTTTAGCTAGGCCTGAAAGAATGGAAAGGATCTGGGAGAACAGAGGAAAGTGTGTTCCAAGGGGAAATAACATGTATGAAGATTCAGAAGCAAGTGGAAATGTGAAATGACTGCAGTTTGTTCAGTCAATAAATATTTATTAAGCACTACAAGGCACTGTTGATGAGCACTATGCATGCAATGATGAACAAGGCAGAAATCATCCTGACCCTCATGCAGCTTACTCTCTAATGGGAGAGACGGATGTTATACAAATAATTATACAAATAGTTGTTTAAACATAATCGTGAATGTAATAAAGTGGTTTCTTTACAGGCACAAAGTCTTTTTGTTTTAACTAGCCTTCTTCCCTTTAAAAACAGAGTTTTTGGCAGGGGTAGGAGAATGTGCAAAGGACTGAATTGGGTAGAGGAAGTTTATTAGAAGCTCTGTTTAGAATTCAGAAAAATTCCAGAATATTGTTGTAGGAAGAGGTACTATAAGGAAACATACTCAGGGTGTGGTTTTCAAGGTGGCATTTATCCAATGGGAAGAGCTGTCATTCATGCCCCCATATTTATAGCTAGTCTATAAACAGCCACCAACACCCAAATCAAGAGCACTTGATGGTGTTTGTGTTTGTTCCACAGAAATCTAACAACAGCAAATAAAAGGGAATATGATAGTCAGGGAGAGGTATCCAGGAGAGTTAAAAAGAAATGAATTTACTTTGTTTCTAGAAAAGAAAGGGAGATTCCATCAAAATTTTACTGGACTTAATAGTCTAAAATCAAACCTATCATATGTGTTTCCAGAGCCTCTTTAACCACCCAGGGCTAGAATATATCCATTTCCCCAAAATGATTTTCAGGAATTCAAGTGGCCAAAATAAAAAACAGCAATGGCTTTCAGTTTGGAAATGACTTTCAGATATGTAAAACTGCAATAGAAATTGTAATAGAAATCAATGTCAGAAAACAAAACACCTTGACACTTTTTAAAAGAAAATTAATTCTTTTAAACATCCAAAGTTGGTACCTTAAATTATATCTTATACTGTCTGAGATAAGCTGAAAGTAGGCCAAGCTGTCAGGGAGTGCATTGCTTGACTGCTTCTGTGGAGCAGTTTGAGTATATGTCTTAAACTGTAACCACATTCAGGATTCTCCAGTGCTAATAATAATAATGTCATAATAATAACCATATTAACAGTAATGCAGACCTACTATGTGCCAGGCACTGATTTAGGTATATCGCATATGTTGTCCCTAATTCTGAAAATAATCTTGCAAGGTAGGTATTTATTCATATTCCTATGTCACAAATGAGGAAAGTGAAGCAAAGAGGTATTGAAATGCTTGCTTAAGGTCACACAGATGGTGAGAGAAAGAAGATCTCAACAAGTTTTGCTTAACTCCAGAACCCATATCCTTACTACTGTGCAACACTCCCTCATAAAGTACTAGTTAGGTGAACTGTGACCCTACAGTGAAAAGCCCATGTATTGCCAATACCTACCAAGGCTTTGTTTGCAGTGTTAGTGATCAATGTCAGTACGACACCCAAAATGAATCTCCTTACACTTATAACCAGCGCTGTCAGTCTCTCACTCCCTCACCACCCTCCCTGACACTGTCACAGTTTCTCAGGTTGGAGAAAAGATGAACCCACTACCCTATGTGTTTGTACAAGGGGAAATACGGCAGCTATTTCTTCATCTATCAGAACCATCAAAGAACAAGGGGTCCACAAACATGAATTTTCCAGAGAAGTAAAGTTAAATCTTGGAAGCACTATATATTTTTGTAATTTAAATATTTTTAAAATTTTTCAAATTATTTTTAGTATCTATTATAGTTAGAAGGCACAGAAGGGGCTCTAATATCTTCTCTAAAAAAGTTTTGGGCATAATTTTAATTATGTGTTGACTTATGGTCAACATTAATAAAATCAGTTAAGATATTAGGTTGTAATACACCAATACCCCAGACTGAGTTAAAAGTTAAAGGGCTTATTCTTTCTTTTAAAATTTGTTTCTTTCCTCATGACTGCCATGTCTCACTGCTGCTATTATACTAGCCTTGGGTGCAGTTCCCTGCCCCCTGACTTTCCATACACCTGCTCTAATTACCTTTATCATCTAATGAATTAGATAACAAGATAACGATACTTATTAGAAATGTATCTAAATAGACTAAGAAATAAGGCTCTATAGGGTTCAATACATATGGCTGAGAAATATTAAGGAACTTACAGTTATATAATATGTATTCAGTAAATGAGTTGTGAGCATCAAAATATCAATTTAAGCCACCTCAACACAATTTTTATCTTTTCTTAATTCTCAGTTTATACCACATAATTAACACTGCTAGAATATAACCATTAAATAAGTAAAATACTAGTCAGTAAATATAGCTCAAGCTCCTTTTAGTCGATATCAGGGAGAGCAAATATTCAGTTCTTCCAGGGAATATTTCCAAACACAGAGAGAAAAACCTGGGTTTGGAAAAACATCAAACTATCTCAATATGGCATTTTGTATTCTCAATAATTTGCAAATAATTGAGTCATGATATTCCATATTTGTACCCATCTACAAATCTGTGAATGGTAATGCTACTGCCTATAGCTCTGTTGTGGAACCAGCTACTGGAGAGTATTTCAAATTCAATTCCTACAACTAAGGATAAAACCAAGAAGAGAGAAGACAGAACCTAACAGTCTCCTTCAAGAAAACCCATTATTAAAATCCCTTCAGCTCTGAAAGGAAGGACATAATGAAACTTCTAAATAGATTTTTTTACTTTCTCTACACAATGGCCATGTAGATTTCAATGAGTTCTAGAAATCCCAATAGTACCATGAAGGAGGAAAACCTACAAATGTGCTACCGTGGCTGCCAAAGCATAGAATCCAAGTAGTACCTTCTGTGATACCAAGCACAACTACAAAAAAGGACTAGTCTCTTCTAATCTTCTGAATTCATCATTGCCCACAGCAAATTCAAAGCACCAATTTGCCTAGGAAAGACCATCCATGATATCAGAAACAGGGCCAGTTGGTAATCCAAAGAACTAGTTGTGGCTCCACGATGTGCTGTTTATACGATACCAAGAAAGATATTTTATTCTCTGAGCTTCAGTTTTCTTAACTGTTAAATAAAGTGGTCTGTTAAATACCTTCCCTGCTCAACCCAGAGTAAGTATGAAGTTAGTGAAAATACTTTAATATCTGTTAGAATTGTGCACACCAGGAAGTTTTCATAGTATTGTGTCATAGGAAAGTGGACCAGAGCTCCACTTACTTTTCCATAGGATCAGAAGCTTGGTGCTCCTCAGGCTCTTCTTTGACAAACTCAGGTTGGCCAAGGTAGAATTATGCTTTCATGGATCCTAGAAAAGTGTTCCATCATTCCCTTAACTGCTGTTTAGTAGTTTCAATAGAAGCCCAAGACTTTCTTTCAGCAAATGAAAAACTTAGGTGTGAAAAAAAAATCTCACTTTTATGATATAAACATTCAACAAGCTAGGAATAGAAGGGAACTTCCTCAAACTGATAAAGAGCTTCCATGAAAACACCACAGCCAACATCATATGTAATGGTGAAACACTGAATGTGACCCCCTAAGATCATGTGTAAGACAAGAAAGTCCACTCTAGTCAACATTGTACTAAAAATTCTACTCAAGACTATTTGGCAAGAAATGAAATAAAAATCAGTCAGATTGAAAAAGGAGAAGTAAACTATCTGCCTTTGCAGATAACATGACCTTATATGTAGAAAATACTAAGGTATCCACTAAAAAACTGTTAGTACTAATAAAAGAGTTCAGCAAAGTTGCAGGATACAAGATAAATATACAAAACTCAATTGTATTTCTATACACTTGCAATATACAATCTGAAAATTTAATTAAGAAAAGATTTCCATTTATGAAAGTACCAAAAAGAATATAATATTAGGGATAAATTAACAGTAGAAGTGCAAAACATGTACTTTGAAAACTAGAAAACATTGTAGAAAGAAATTAAAGAAACCTAAATAAATGGAAAGACATTCATGGATTGGAAGACTTATTGTTAATACAACAATACTTTTCAAATGGATCTACAGATTCAATGCAATTGCTATCAAAATCCCAGTAGCTTTTTTTTAAATAGAAAATTTCAAGTAAACCCTAAAATTCATATAGGAATGCAAGGATCCCAGAATAGCCAAAACAAACTCAAAAAAGAATAACAAAGTTATTGGACTCATACTTCTCAATTTTAAAACTTACGCCTAAGCTACAGTAATAAAACAGTGTGGTACTGACAGAAGGATAGACATAGCAAAAAATAGAATAGAATTGAGAGTCCACAAATAAACTCTTATATTTATGGTCAATTGATTTTCCAAAAGGGTGCAAAGACAATTCAGTGAGGAAAAGAATGGCCTTTTCAACAAATGATACTGGGACACTGGGATATCCATGTAAACTATATGTCAAAAAATTAACTCAAAATGTATCATAGATCTAAATGTAAGAGCTAAAGCCATAAAACTAAAAATCTTCTCTTAGAAGAAAATATAGGAGTAAATTTTCATGGTCTTGAGTTAGGCAAAGACTTCTTAGCTATAACACCAAAAGCACAGGCAATGGAAAAAATATAAATTGGTATTCTTCAAAATTTAAAATAAATAGTGCTTCAAAGGACACCAACAATAGAGTAAAAAGACTCTATTCAACTCACAGAATGGGGGGGGTATATTTGCAAATCATATATCTGATAAGGGACTTATATCCAGGATATATAAAGAAATCTTACAACTCAATAATAAAAAGAACAAAAAAATCAATTCTTCATTTCTCCAAAGAAGATAAGCCCATTAGCACCCAAAACATCATTAACCATTAGGGAAATGCAAATCAAAACTACAATGAGATTTCAGTTCACACCCACCAGGATTGCTATAATACAAAAGACAGATAATGGGTGTTAGTAAGCATGTGGAGAAATAGAAACTCACTTACACTGCTGGTGGGAATATAAAATGGTGCATATACTTTGGAAAACAGTTTGGTGGTAATTCATATGACCCAGCAATTCCACTCCCAGTATGTACCCAAAAGAAATGAAAAACATATGTCTACACAAAAACTTATACTTGAATATTCATAGCAATATTATGCACAATATCCAAAAAGAAGAAACAACCCAAATGTTCAACTGATGAATGGATAAACAAAATGTGGTATATTTATAAATGGAATATTATTTAGCAATAAAAAGGAATGAAGTACTGAGCCATGCAACAACAGGGATGAACCTTGAAAACATGCTAACTGAAAGAAGCCAGTTACAAAATACCACATATTGTGATTCCATTTATATGATATATCGAGAATAGGGATATCCATAGAAACAGAAAGTAGATTAGTGGTTGCCTGAGGCTGAGAGAAGAGGGTAATAGTGAGTAAAGACTAGTGGGTCTATTAGAGATCATGAAAATGTTCTAAAATTGATTGTGGTGGTGGTTGCACAACTCAGGAAATATACTAAGAACCACTGAATTGTAAACTTTAAATGAATGAATTGTATAGTATTTATATTATGTTTCAATAAAGCTGTGAAAAAATGAAGAAAACAACAACACTCCCCCTGTGGGGCGGGGGGGAACACAGAAAGGATGTAATAAGGATTTAAATTCGTTCTGTGTTCTATCAGAGCTTTAGCTAAAAGCAAAAAAAAAAAAAAATAGGAAGAGGTAGGTGAATACTGAAGCCCCTAAATCATACAATTTGAGTAAAGAAGGAGTATCAAGGATATATTAAAAGATATGGAAAGAGGAAGCTGACATTGAACATAACTTTGCGGACCTCACTTTTGCTGTGGGACTGCTTTTTGTTCCAGACAGTTATCTACCATCCTGCCATTTAGCTTCTCAGATCTTGCCAGCAACATCAGCACTTGCAAGCTTCATCATTTTGCCCTTAGCATACTGGGTACATGTTTGCATGTCTTCTGTTCTATTTGCTCTGTAGTTTTTATGTGTGCTCACTGGGAATGCCCTTTTATTTTTCCATGAACCATTGACCCTTTCCATCAATCCTGTGGGTTCCCTTTTGGGCATGTTCCAAAGATTAGTGTAACAAAATTATTTTATAGGAGTACTACAGCTCTCAGCAGAGTCAAGAGTGAGTGTGCTCAAGATCTGAGTTGAAACAAATAACCAAAACAAGAAGAAACTTATGTAAATCCAAAGTAGTGTAAGGGTGAGAGGAGAGGGAAAAGAGGAATATATCTATTGTAGCAATCTAATTTTCCTCATACTTTCCTTGATCTAGAGCCCCTGATCACAGCAAAATTGGAATTAGAGTCATTCCACAGAGCTCACCTTTCTTAAGGTGCATCATGCTTTTTCTGAGATGGTTTTCTCCTCTGGATTATTTTTCAATCCCATGGCTACCACCTATATGGTCAGATGCCCTCTAATTCCAGTGCTCCCAATTTAAGGCCCTGTACTCTGCAATTTTCCATAATCTTCCTCAAACTACGATCATCTGACAAGATCCTGAGTTTTGGTTCTATAAGGGGTCTGCTGACGGTATGAAAACCGTGCCCTAAAAAGTAAAAATTGTATCCAACCTTTGAAAAGACAATACTTATCAAAGCCAACCAACCGGGGTACACTTTCCCAGCAGCAGTGTTAGTCCAGAGAGGGATGTATTCATGGGAACTCTGGAAACACTTGGGAGCAGATACAACACTATTTTATGACTGGGTTGATGTTTCAAATGCCATGGTCCGGGAATTTATGTGAGCTGTATACAAAATTAGGTCACACAGAGAACTCTGAAAAAAAAATTGGGGGGAGGAGCTACTAAAAAAAGAGGGGAGAAAAAAAAAAAACCTCAAGGACTATATTAGAATAGTTTAAGCACATGTTATTAATTGGTTTCAATTCCAGTGAATGATGCCAAACATAGGTAATGTGAGGTAATGTAGGAGAACATACTGAAAGAACGCTTTGAAAGAAACTCTCCTCTGGTTCTTTGAGGAGCATCTGTTTTTACTGTTTTTCTCATAAAAGAAAAAAATCTCATAATTTAGAGAGACTTCATAGGGAAATGTTAAAAATGTTTTTAAATGAAAAGGAGTACCCTACCCCACTCTTAGAAAATGGCATTATATAACTCAAAGTACAAACAACTCTTCCTTTATGACTCTCCTATATTGTCAATCCCTGCCTGTCAAAGAGAAAGATGTTTCTTTTCAAGAGCTGCAAGATTTCTGCTTACGAAGTCTTAAAGAATTTGAACCATTTCCTGAAAAAAAAAAAGGCCCTCCTAAATAAATATCCCTAAAGTAATAACAAATTATTGCCTGTTTTTAGCCTCTTCCTCACAAATTCATCCTGCCTCATCCCAAGTCCTTCTGGAATGACCTATCCTTTCCGTACCTTCCTCCAACCACTTATCAAGCAATTACAATGTGCCAGGTACTATGTTAACACTTGTCACACATCACCTCATGTGACTCTCAAAATACCATATTGTGTGTATAAACCCAGAGAGATTTAGTAATTTGTCCAAGGTCACACAGTAAGTGGCAGCGTTAATATTTCCATACAAATCTTATTAAACTCTAAAGCTTATACCCTGAAATAGTACCACATATTGCATCTTCTTTCTTCCAAGCTCAACCTTGAGGTAACTCTCCATTCTGAAAATGCATAGCTCTTTAGGAAGCCCATTATTATAGCATGTATTATCCATTATAATGTTTATTTATTGACATGTATTATTTCCTTATATACCATGAGCAATCCGAGGGTGGGTTACAACTTATAGTATATGCTCTGTTAATGTTTCTTGAATGAGTAAATGGAAGTTCATGTACTCAGAGTACAATGTTCTAATTTGGAAATGATTGCATGATTCTTTGAAAATATTCTCATATATTCACAGGTGAATAGGTATAAAATCTATGATAATTTCCATGACAGCAGGGATTTAATTTTCTCTACTAGCATTTGTCTTTAATGTCTAGGAACTAAGAGGTATGCAAATGTGCAGAGAAACAAAACAATTATTCTATACAAATCGTGTATATTTATATATTACATGTCTAATCAATAAATTCACATATTACAGCCATTTCTAAATAATGCCCAATAACTAAGGTTTGTGTCTGGGGATATTTCTCAAAATGATCAAATCCAAGCACAGACCACAGCCATATTAAGTATCCTAGAGACTTGCCCTGAAGTGCAGCAGCCACTCAGGCTGCCTACAGCTTTTCAAGTCCGTGGCTTTTTATTTTTCGGTACCAGGAACTAATTCACAGCATAGTTCACTCAGGATTCAGAGATCTGCCTGTCTTCACCTGAGACTCAGGACTTGTGGGTCTTCTAATTTGTTTACAAATAACAGGGGTTCAGGTAACCAGTATAGCCATATCCATGGCTTTACAAACCAATGAGGTGTACAACCCAATTAAATTTAAAGTGTAGGGTGAGGAAGAGAATAATTCCAGTGCTTAGTGTAGCCACACAGTGAGAGATAATTAATAAAACTGTCACACTTCTCATTAGAGAAGCTATTTTCTATGGTTATGTCCATGTTTCTGCATAATCATTGGGGGTGATATTTCTTTTTAGCTTGTACCCCTATCTGTACATTATAAATCTGGCTGAAAGGAAAAGACTTTAAAGACCTCTTCCTCTTGTTCCCACTACTACAAAGGTATGGAATACTAAAAAGGAGAGCATCCAGGAGGAGACTAAGCAAATAGTAATAGAAGCCATTTTCAAGTAATATGTAGGCGGTAAAAGGCCCTTGCAAAGCAATTTCAAGAGAGCAGTCTTCTTAGGAAACCAGTGATAAAAGCACTGCACTTAAAATGAACTTGGGACAAATGCATGCACAACAACTAAGACTTTTTGGTTAAAAAAAAGTAAGAAATCCCAAATACAATGATACAATCATTCCAGAGCAGACGAGCAGGGAGCAAGAATGGGACAGTGGAGATAGGAATGCAGGAAAGCATTGGTTGAGCTTGAAAAATACACAAAGATAACAGAAACTACCTATTTATTATGCATGCAGGTATGTATTAATTGATTTATAACCTGCTTCAGTCCAGGGAGGATTTGAGACAGTCAAGAAATTTTCTTAAACATGCAAGGCTAAGATTTTCACTATTTCCTGAGATGAGAAAATTGAAATTAATACCAGAACTACTTTACATATCATATGTAATTTTTTGTTCTATAAATGTATGAACTATATAGTTAGCTGCCTGTGTTTCTAATTCTATAATGTGGATTGAGTCATTAACAAATTATTCTTTGGTCATCTTTTTTATGTACCACAAATTGTATATAGTCAGATATTTGTAATGAATAGATTTTTATAGTAAAAATCCCAGTGTTCTGAGTGCTTCTTTCTATCTGAAAATACTACTTATTACAGTAGCTCTAGTGGGAATTCAATAAATATCATTGACTGGGTGTATTACTCAAGGTTTTTATTTGGTTGAAAACAAATAAAAGAACATTAAACTCTCGCCCCAAAAATCAAAATAAAACAAAACTAAATCTAGCTAACTTGACAATAAAGGAACTTATTGATCAACAGGTCATTGGGACTTTTTAAAGAATCAGTAAGAAATTTGATTAAGCAAAGCCTCAGGAGGGCAGATATAGGGAAGTTCCAGGGGTTTCAGCCTTTAAAGTTCACAGAACTTTTCCCAAAGTATTGTCATTCATATGATTTCATATTGATGACTACAAGTTTGGTATCTCTCTAGTACAAATTTCAAAGTCCCAGGAGAGAAAATCCAACTGGCCCACCTAGGATCATTTGTCTACCCATGGATCAGTCAGTCATGGCCAGGGGCAGGCTCACATAGCCCAAACATGACCACTGGGAGCCCACCTCTGTGTATTGAGGGTTACTCCCAGAGAAAGCAGAAAGATTTTGGTTTACAATCTCCTCCAGAAAGTATCTGCCCCACTGGGAGATTTAATTACTTTTAAGTGTAAAAGGAAATTTATAAAATCATCAGTTCCCAATTCCATCACAAAAGTGAGAAGAAACATTTACATTCTGATGCCCTAACGTGCTCACAGAACTGAGAATTAAACTTTAATTTTGGCACTTCTGACTTGTGATCTTCAGGAATAAAATTAATTGTAGGCATCTATTTAGTCCTTTATTATTCTATAAAAGGAATACCTAACCTGGGACTCCCAGAGTCCTAAGGGGTCCAACTCCAAGTTAATAGTGTAGGATCACCCATTTTTAATATTTCAAAAGAAAGGATTCAAATAATGCACTTATAACCAATAAGGCTGCACAAAGTAACTGAACTGTCAAAGTTTTTTGTGAGCTGAAATTATCAGAGTAACGAAGACTCAGCTGTTCAGAATCTCTGAATGGTGTTACTCATGAGTGTGTTTGAAAAAATGGGTACACGTCCTTATTCATCTTTTCTGTCTCCAGCAATAGCCATAGTACCCAGCACAGCTGAATCAAATCACCAAATTTTGTTTCATTAGAAGACAAAATTCCTCAAAACATATATGCTATAACTCTCTGGGAGCAGAAAACATGTAAAAGGACCCATGGAGGTGAGAAATGAAAATCCCCACCTAAGAAAGTGAAATAGGACCCTTATTCCTCTTTATCAGGAACTCTGAGAGTTTCAAAATAACTTATTAAAACTTACAAAAGAGGAGTCAACAGATTGACGATTCATTCATTGAACCTTCCCTCACAGAGCTCCTACCATGTACCAGGAATTTACCTAGGTGTAATGTATACTACACCTTGAAGAGTGCATGACTCCTTGGAGAAAAAGAGGCACAAACGAATAATTATGAGATGAAATAATAATCGGTCATACAATAAAGAATGATTGATAAAGAAATAGAATTATTAAAACTCATCCTTCCTCTGGCATCTGCACAGTTCCTAAGCATGCACTTCCCTATAATCATGTGCTCACTAAACTGTGACATTTTTATTCTTCAAGTTTCTGACAAGTCTAGGCCACCTCTCTACTGCAGGAATGTCTCCAAAATTTAGCAATATCATCCTTCCTTCAGCAGAAGTGATCCCACCTTCTCCTCCTTCCAAACACACACACACACACTCACACACACACACACACACACACCAATCTCTTTCACAATCTAAGGAAAAACAGGCTCCCCCAGGTCTACTGCCTTATAACACAGTCATAAGTCATTCTATGGCCACCCAGCCAGCACATTTCTGCAGCTTTTAACTCAACAATAAATGAAGATGAGGAGGGTATTTATGAAACTTCCCATATCACATTCACTTTGCCTTCAAGAGGATCAAATGAAGGGAATGCCCCCAAAATAACTTTTAAACCTCTTGCCCTCATGGCATACAGATTATCTGTGACAAACTGTCAGTTACAGCACTTAAAATTCCTAGAGGAATCATTATTTCTATCAGGCAAATGCATATATAAGAGGGTACTATACAAATCAGCCACTTTCTTCACTTACTTCAGAGCATAGTGTAGTAGAATGAGTACATGAAAGGAGAGATAGGGGTCTGGGATCTATTTTCAGCTCTACAATTTGATGCACGATTCCTACTCCCTTTGCATTTAAATATCCTATCTGTAACAAGGAAATAATGACATAGTACCTGTTCGTTTTTAAGGCACTTGAAGATTCTCTGATGAAATATTCCACTCAACTGCATAGACCATTATTACACCAGGAAGTCTTGAAAACTGTAAATCCATATACTCATCACCATTAAGCAGTCAACACAAAAACAACGGAAAAGAAAGTATCCTTCTCTAAGGCACCTGCAATCAAATATTGCTGCATATACAGCATTTGGAAATAATGTTCTACAAATATATTCATTTTAATGATCATCCAAATCTAACTCATCAATAAGCCATTTAGAGAAATCCTTTGCAAGTTATCCTGACTCCAAAAAAACATCCATAATCACAGGTATGTTTATAATGCTGAGCTTTCTGAAAAGACATTCTTTCTCCTTTCAAAAGATTTACTTTAGAATTTCAGACAGTATTATAGTCCATTCCACTAAAGTTGTTCCAAATATAAAAGCATTTCTCCTTCAATCTGGCCAATGTTGGAATCAAATAAACTTACTGTACAGTGGTGGACAGGCATCCAAGCAGGGGCTTCCACTGAACAACTCTGGGTTGGACATTTGCCTTGGTTTTGCTGCAAATAAATAAAAATGATGTTACATTCCATATATTACACACAGTAGCTAACATGTTTATCATTGATAGGTTTATTACCATATTTCCAAGTATAGCAGAAACCTTTGAGAATGAATTTTTGGTGAAGTACTGTAGAAAACTAGGAAAGCAATTTCTACTCTTTATCAAGGCATATGAAATTATCCTTTTTTTTATTATTATTATTACTTTAAGGACTAGTCATTTGGACCCAGGCTTCCTCAGCAACTGGTCTTTCAGGCCCGAAAGGAAGCCATTTGAGAACTCTCCTAAGCCAGGTGCTGAACTGCTCTCCTCTCCACAGTCCCAGACAACTACTATCCATGCTGCATCCTGTGAGAACACTTCAGTCAAGGTATAGAAAGACTTGTTTACTTTTACCCCTTTTCAAATGTGAGCTAGAGGGAAAAATTCTCTCTAGGACATTTCATAGAACCCAGAGTGTGGAGCTGGATGGGATGGATCTTAGAAACCTTTCTTCTCACATCAGAAACTGAAGTTCAGAGAAATGAAACAATTTGCTCAAGGAGCCAGAAGTTTCACATTCGAAGACATTTGCCAGGTGCTTACAAGGAATTTATCTCAGATAACCTATACTTTTTTTGCAACTTTGATAAATTCACTACTAATTGGCCTTTTAGACATAAGTGCTCCTCTTTAACCAATATTACTGTTCCATCCCCATAATAATGAGAACTGATTAGTCTTAAAGGCGGCAGGGGTGAAGAGGGTTCTAATAAAACATCATTTGTCTTTTATTTTTTATTATATATCTTCAATGCTAATATAATCATATTAATAAAATACTAATAATCATAAAAACCCAGTTGTAATTTATTGAACTACTAAATATGGCAGGGTTTATTCTTTTTTTTCATAAGTTTTAAAGAAGCTTTAGATTACATAAATATTACATCAAAAATATAGGGAATTCACATATATCCCACCCCCACTCCACCCCCAACACTTTTCCACATTAACAACATCTTTCATTAGCTTGGTATATTTGTTACATTTGATGAACACATATTGAAGCATTGTTACTAACCATGGTCTAAGGTTTACATTGTGGTTTACACTTTGCACTGCACAATTTTATAGGTTTTGACAAAATGTATAATGGCCTGTATCCATCACTGCAATATCATGCAGAACAATTTCAATGTCCCCAAAATGTCCTGTGTTATACCTATTTTTCCCTCTTCCTCCCTTCAGAACCTCTGGTGACCACTGTCTTTATATCAATGTTACAAGTTCTCCCATTACTAGAATAATAATACATCTACTTTAGTCCATAGTTGCATTCCCATCTTATGTTTGTTTGTTCCTCAACCTTGAGGTTTTGGGGATGGTGATGCCCACTCTGCTTCTGATTGAGAGGGGGAATAGATCCCATGGGGCATGGTTGGAACTGTCTTGCTTGCAGTTGTAGATACTCTCTGTTTTTGAGATGGGCATTGTCCATCATCATCCTTTTGTTGTCCTTTGTGTGTCCAATGAATTGGGTGTGTCTGATAAACTAGATAGATGTTGGCTGTAACTCTGCTGAGATTCAGGGCTCAACCAGCATATGAACAGCTGAAAGAGTTAAGTCTCTGGGACATATGTTTAATGGGTATTGTGCTAATTCTAGGTTCAAATAAAAGGGGCAGAAGAACCATGTGTAGGAAAATTATAAATGAGTCTAACTCTGATATCTTGGGGAGATAGGTTATCATAATATTCCAAGGTAATACCCACTAAGGGGGTGCAAATTTCCTGGGGTTATCTGCCCTGCCTATAATGTCTAGATGTCTCTAGAACCCTCAGGAGCACCCCTGCTTGAGGCACTTTTTACTGTGGCTGTTGGTGAGATCCTCCTGAGATGTGCATAAGAGTAACCTATGGAATGACTTCCTGACTTACTTTGAAATCTCTTAGCCATAAAAACTCATTTGCATTTAATATTTCCCCCTTTTGATCTAAATCTCTTCCCAGATACATCACTAGTTTGTGCTTGGTAATAATCTCTCAGTGCCAGGGAGGCTCATCCCCAGGAGTCGTGTCCCACACTGGGAGGAGGGTAGTGCATTTATATACTGAGTTTGGATTAGAAAAAGGCCACATTTGAGCAACAAGGAGGCTTTCAGGAGGTAACTGTTAGGCAATACATATTACTAGGCTAGTCCCCCCACCCCCCACCCTGAGATAGCTCCCTCAACTGTTTGCTTGTTGTTTATCCTCGTTGTTTACTCTCATTGTCTGCTCATTGTTTTTGCTCATTCTCTACTCATTGTCTGTTTGTTTCTTCTTTAGGAGGCATGGGGAACTGAACCCACGTGGGAGGCAGATGCTCAACTGCTTGAGCCACATCCACTCCCTGCTCATTTGTTTTTGCTCACTGTCTTGCTTTTGGCTAGGCTGATTTAGAATTTCACAAGAACCAGGTTCATAAGTACAAGCATCAATATCAAGGCCCTGGTATATTGGTCTGTCCTTCTTCACTAGGCACCATCCACATACTCTAGAGATTCTTGCCACTTTATCAGAGATTGTAGCAGGGTTCCCCAGGATGGGAATCCAATATTCCATCAGTTATTCTGTGGGTCCCCACCCATCAAGACAATACCCCATGCCCACAGGAACACATATATATTCCATATAGGCATGCTCCAGGTACACCCCTCCCCATACGTCCATATTCCACTGACACCCCGCACCAGTAATCCACTCCTGCCACAGTTGCAACCTTTCTGCATTCCAAAACCTCCCAAAAAACAAAGCCAAATAAAATAATAAAAAATAAATAATAAAATAATAAAAAAATGTTTGTTTTCATTTGCCTTTCATCACCTTAAGAGCTGTTATCTTCTGTACATTCTACCAGTGTCTAATATTTTTTTTCTTTATTTTCCAAAAAGCTTTAGGTTACAGAAAAGTCAGATAGAAAATATAGAGGATTTGTCTCGAGATCCCTCTCAGGGATTATTCTTTATACTATCACTATCCCCACAACAAACATGACTAGAAGTATTATTATGCCTGTCTTACAGGGGAAGAAAATGAAGCTCAGAGAGGATAAGCAACTTGTCTAAAAGTCAAACTACTAGAAAGTAGCAAAGCTGGGATTTCAGCAAGAATCTGGCTAACTCTGCTGCCCATGCATGTTCCTTCTACAAGAACTGTCTCTGGTATTTCTGATCTTCCATCTGTTTAATAGGGCCTAAGGCAAGGCATCAACCAATCTGATTTCATTTTATCATTGATCCTAACATTTCTGATTTAATTGGAAGAAAATATTGAATTCAGTACTTGCTCATGCTAAGAAGTCAGTTTTCTGATTTGTAAGTTTTATAGTGCAACCTTTATATAGGTGATCTATTTTTAAGGCATCAATAAGCCCCAAAGTGCAGTATGAGTGATTACTGATAACGTAACCAAAAAAATAAACTTAGATGATTCATACTCAGTTTTCTAGTTTAAATCAAAATATGACAGGCAGCACTAGCAGAGTACATAAGATACACTGGAATGATGTCAGACTACCACAATTTCAAGGTAAGGTCAGCCACATCCTTGTTGCCATGAGATGCTCTGCATCTTGGTACCACATTGTAAAACAGTATTGGTAATTTGAGTAATTACAGGAATGTTATCAGATGATACATATAGATTCACCTTAGACCATTATCAAAGTTTCCAGGGATGCTGCTAATGAGAACACAAACTAACAGGGCATTTTATTTTCCTTTTCTGGTAGCTTAAAGTCAGATAAATAAATAAAATTTATCTACATGTGGGGTTAAGATTTTTGAAAATTTAAAGCATTTTAAAATGTTAATAATAATTAATTAAATAATAATTAAAATTTATTATTTCTAATTATGAGAATTTATACTAAAATTATGGTGAGGAATGTCTCCTTTGGAATAATTTATAATTACTATTGTTATTACTAGTAGTAGTAGTAATAAGTTTGTTTTATATATAGATATTGTGTATCTTCATGTAGCACACAGTAAAAGGCAATATTCTATAAATAACAAAGCTGTGTTTGGGTGAAGGAATATAAGTACTTATAAAATGTGATAAGGGGGCATAAATAAGCTGTGTTTGAACTTCGATGGATGCACAGTGTGGGCAAAAGAAGGATGGAACTCTTTGGGATTCTATTTCTTGTCTCATTATTATCTGAGTTTTGACACTAAGTCCTTTCCATTAGTGTTTTAACCAGGCCTTATATAATTACATAAGGACACATAAATAAAAAGGCCTACTGATGACAGGTGTCATGTGAATGTAAATTATTTTTTCATCCATAGTGCATGGTTTAGAAAAAAATAAGACTGAAATAGAAGTTAGGATTCTGGGTTTCAGAAAAGTGCTCCCATTAAGCTATCTGTGGAACTTCGGGAAAGTCACTTTAGCACTTTAAACATCACTTTTCTCATCTGTAAAATAAGAGAGTTATTTTAGATCCATGATTCCAATATATAGAGAAGAAGTGTCAAATATTACCCATGGGATCTTTTTCAACCTTCATATACCTTCCAAGAAAGTAATAAGTCCCCTCCTCCAAAGGGGTGTATCCTCCAGTTGAGAGCCTTCACCATTCTGATCTACTGTTACCAATAGGAGGTGATTATTCCTCTGTGATTTCCAGTGAGAGCACACGTTGAGGATCACCAGCCCAGTTGGTTTCAAAAGAGGCTATTACTCAAATGCAGTTACTGAAAACGCTTACCTTAGGTTTTACCCACCCCTTCACTCAATTTCTAAAGATGTGATCTAGCATGGATCAAGGGAATCATCTCAGTAGGTGGAGAAGTAAAGTAGCTAAAAGTTCTCTTTTAGTAGGTTATGACAAAATATACAATTTTGTCTGTATCTGTCACTGCAATGTCATGCAGGACAAATCTAATGTCCCAAAAATGCCCCCATATTACACCTATTCCTCCCTCTCCCATCCCTCAGAACCTCTAGTGGCCAATTCTGTGGGACAAAGTGTAAACTATAATGTAAACTGTAGTCCCTGGTTAGTAGCAATGGTTCAATAGTGTTCAGTTGTAACAAATGTACCACACTAATGAAGGATGTTGATAATGTGGGAAAGTGTGGGAGGAGGAGTGAGTGGTACATACGGGAATCCCTTATATTTTTTATGTTACATTTATGTAATCTAAAACTTCTTTAAAAATAAGTGGACCACAATGTTTAATAAAAGCATTTCTTACAAAAAAGAGTTCTCTACTAAAAGTTTTCATTCTCCTTTTATATCTTTTCTCTCTAACACTTAGGGTGGGCATTGTGGTAACACAGCTTTGGGATACCTCCTGCTTGGCAGATCCCCAGCCCTTAGACGGGCAGTTAGAACCAGTATAATTACTGGTTACACTGAAGGAAAGGATACACTGAAGTATGCCTCTAGGTTAGCTCTCAAGCCAAAATCAAGAAGGAACATTAGAATCCTCTCAAAATCCAGCCCAGTTCTCCACACAAGGATTTAAGATAGATGTTGTTGACAAATTCTCCAGCTAATAATAGAGTTTCCTCTCCACTTCTGTTCCATCCATTTGACCTTGATGTTTATACCATTAGATTACTGATATGTGATCTGGTCAGGATTCAGGAATCAGGAATTCTGATCTTGGAAAATATGTCCCCTTAGAGAAAAAAAAAAAAAAACAAAAAAACTACCAGTAGGTTTTGGTCTTTTTAAAATTATGCTGTGTAGACAGGTTGATGTCTCCAAGGCTCTCATCTTCATTGGTTGTCTTTTTCTGACTTTAACATCTTGATATATTTCATTCCAGAATATCCTGATAAATGAGCCAAATATGCTAGATGATTACACATCAGATTGATTATAGAAATCTTTAGCTATATAGAATTTGAATAATGGCAAACACTTAACAAAGAAAGCTCTAAAGATTTTCTTCTCAACACAATCCATCCCCATAAAGAGTGGGGAATTCTTTGTACATCAGGGGCTTATACCTGCCAGTGCTTTGCGATTTAGAAAATGCTTATTTAGACATTTAGCTATTTAATCCTCAGAACAAGTTTGTGTATGGCAGGGTGAGAACTGATTCATCCAAATAAAACGTTGACCTAAATTTTTCATTCAAAATAGCATTTTCTTCTGAAAGCAGTGTAAGAGCTGAAAGGTTTCTGTTGTTCTACTGTTCACAGTAAAATGATTTTCATAACTGTAGTTTTTTTTTTTTTTTTTCTTGGTTGAGAAGTGTTACATAAGAGCACTGTACACTTATTCATTCATTCATCTATCAAACACAGATTACATGGAAAGCACCATGCTGGGCACTAGAGATAACTTTTTTTTTTTTTTTTTTTAAGTAATCCTTCTCTCAAAGAGTTCACATTTGAGGAGATACAATACAGTGTGCTAAGTTTTAAAAAGGACAGAATAATAGGATCATTCATTTATTCATTCAGTTGGTCAACACACATTCACTGAGAAATTACTATATGCCAGATATTATACTAGGAATAAGGATATATGAAGGCCCAAGTTCTTTCTAAAGAAGTTCTTAGTCTAAAGAAGAAGACAAACTAATAAAAATGCAATTAGAAAGCAATAATACTGACATGGGATAAATAAAATGTGACATGAGAAAATCAAAGAGATGAGTAAGGGAGAGGGAAGGGTACACAGAGGTATTGAAGTCAAAAGTAGGAGTCTTGAATTCTGACTGCATAAGTCTGGAAGGGCTTGATGGAGGAGAAGCTTCAGTTTTCCAGTAAAGTTTTTAGGAGGGGAAAGGTTGAGAAGAGGGCATTCCAGGCTAAAGATGCACCATGTACCATCTGTTAGTGCTTAATCAAGCTATCCTTGGCCTTGGTCAGAAAACCCCGTGATTCTGGGCCTCAAGAACCTAGGACTGAGGGGAAAAATTTATTCTGTGCTATTCAGAGAGCTGACTTCTCATTTATCTTTACTTCACAGGACTTCAAAGTGATAGGCAGCAGGGTGTGGGACAAATAAGTCATACCAGGGACGGGCATAGAGTGATCCAGTCCTGATCCTATAAAAAACCCGAGGTTCTCCTGAGTTTGGTCTTTGGATATGCATTTCAGGTGTCTTTTTCAAACTTTCTGAGACTGTCAGGTGTTTGACAAATAAAGAAAGAGAGGTAGAAATGCAATACCCAAGGGGCAACTGAGTAAGTGGCATTTTTCATGGAAGAACTAAAATATGTGTGCAAATGGACTGCAAGCTGTAAAGTACTTAATAAATGTAATGAATAATATATTTAAATTATTGATTATAAATATTCATGTTTATTTTAGATAAATCTTGTTATTAATTTTTTAGAAGACACATTTTCTGACTTCTAGGCTAATACACATTCCAGCACATCAAGAGAATTAAAAATTTTTTAAAGGAAAACTACTCTCAACACATTTCCAAATGATCAATTTCATAGATATAGATAGGTAATATGTGCATATATAAACATATAATGTATATATATATATACACATCATATACATAGATATATTTGTATGTATATACATGTGTGTATAAATATTTTATTTGGGTAAAATAAAATTGTTCATACAATAATTTTCCTCATTTTCCATTAAAATTTGTAAATTCAAAATAACATGCTAAAAAAAAGTATGATTCAACAAAAGTAAAATATAGGTGGAAATATGTGCACAACGTATTACACTGGAAGTCCTGACTAAGCACCAATATATAATAATTTGTTTCCAAAGGGGGTACTAAACAACATGTATAATTTTCAAAGGAACTTACCAAAAACCATTCTCAGGACTCTGAACCCAGTATCTATAATGAAGGTATTCAAAGGTTGGGTGATAGAAGATTTAAAAGGAAGGGGGATTTCTTTGGAGAAGTAAAGCACTTCAGACTATGCCTATGTATAATCAAATATATGGATAACTGTTTTCATTGTTTTTGGTATCATTATTATTATGTCATGCAAAAAGCATGGCAGTCCCAGTACTATGCGAACTTTCTTCTCTCCTTTTCTCACTTCCCTCTCAAACTCCAACCCAGAAGGGATGGATAACCAACAAGCAAATGGGGGAGGAGTTGAAAAGTGAAGCTTATAGCATCCCCTTCCCCAAAGGCAGATGTCCTATCTGAAGATGTCACAGAGGAAAGAGAAAAGCTTTAATCTGGAAAAGAATTCAGAGTTTTGATTAATATTTGGGACTAGACGATTTTAATTACTGAATTGAGAATGTGTTTGTGATTTTAAGTGATAATAGCCTTTCTATTTCCTATAAATGACTACAGAGTCATGGAAAATCATGGGACCACCAGAGTTTTGATCTATAGGGCAAGGTAAGGGCTACTGACACTAGACAAGTTTAAGCAAACCATGGGGAACCCAAAATAAAGTGGCTTCTTTTATTACATCCCATACATCCTAATTATCCAATATATTGGTTACAGATGCAAAACATATGCATGGTTAATTTTTTTTCATTCAAGTTCCAAGCATAATTCCTCATATTCGCCATTATAAGACATTTTTCTTCTCTGGCCTTATCCTTCTACATGTTTCCTTTCTTTTTTCAGGTTTCAGGGAATGTTTAAAATAAGTTGACCTAACTTGTTTGTGATGATATCCTTACTAAGAATGAAGCCATGCTGGGGAGTCATGCATTTGCTGCCTCTATAAATGAAGAAAATGCTTCTGACCCTTCTCTACAGGATGTTAAGAGTGGGTTTTTTCAGCGGGCAGTGATGTTGGTGCTGAGTCATGCTTTACAGAATCCCCTGTGGCACCAGGCAGGCATTGGAATAGGCTTTGAATTTTCAGGCTGGCCACACTTGAAGATTTATTTTTTAAATGGAGGCCATTGTTGTGACTTGACATTTCATGGTCTCAATGGGGGAGGAAACAGGACTGGAACAATTTGGACTCAGAAGGCATTTCCTAGCTTTATTAAGTATTTATTAAGTACCTATTAAATGTTAGGTACTTAACACATATTGTTAGCTCCTTCTGTCCTTACAGTAACCCTGAGAGGTAGTAGAGGAGAGTGTTTAATGCCATGAGGAATTCATTGGATCTGGGTTGGAATGCCAGATTTTTGCTTTCTAGATTAATGACCTTGGATTATGTTTCTTAATCTCTGTGAATTACAGTTTTATCATCCATAAAATGGGAGAATTTTACCTAGTTCAAAGGATGAAAAAAATAATATATGTACTATATTTAGCCAGTACGTACTTTAATATAGTAATAAGATAAATATTTATTTTACCTCAAATCAGGGATCTATCCCTTGTACCAATTAGCTCCTCTGAGTCTATTTTCTCACCTCTAAGTATAAAATAATACTATTTATCTCCCAAGATTATTACGAAAATTAAATGAGAAAAAGTGCAAATAAGAGCTTAGCAAATGTCAAGAACTTTATATATGTGTTTTTCCAACTTTTTTCATGAATTTAATTTATAAAAGATGGAAATAATGTCTGAAATATTGCAATAGCTTTAAGATGACTAAATTGGGACACAAAGTTGAGTCTGCAGTCTCGGATAGCATTGGTGATGTGTATATATTTCTAAGTGTGTGTAAATATTTCTAAGACATAATAGGGTATTTTAGCATTTTGTGGATGCAGGTCCCAATTGTCCCTTAAATTCTACAAAGCTCCAAAGTTGAGTTTTTACTATGCATAGGTAGATACAGCATGTAATTTAAGCCTCTAAATACAAGATTAAAAAACATAGTTTTGTGAAATACTTTGTCAATAACATTTTCATATTGTCACTTCATCGCTTACTTATATTACGAGAGGATACAAGAGGAAAGGACTACAATTCTACTTTTCTCCTTGCAAGAAAGATGTTTTAGAATATTGCAGTCAGTGAATATCCTTCATTGGCAGATCTTATCCATTGTATCGTAAACTACGAAATCTTATGGAAAAATAAAATACTGTGATTTGAAAAATAAGCTATTATTTTCTCACATATTTTAAAACTCATCCATAAAATTTAATAGCTAATTAAAAATCTCTGCAATTTCAGGCTCCTAAAACAAGGTCAATCCTTTGAGGAAAGAAATGCCATTCAGAAAGATCAAAGCAATTCACTTCTATTCTCACTGCTACCATAGAGGCAATGGGGGAACAAATGAAGAGATTTAGCAGACTTAATTCTTCCTGAAATTTATAATTAATTACATGGGAAAGGGGACAATTACTATATTTCCAAAGAATAAAGGATTTTAAAAGTTAAGCTTTTGATAAGACATAATTACAACTTATTAAATATGCAATTCATATCAATTTGTTCTTATAATCTTCTTGAGTTTCAAAAAATGCATATATATTAGATGTGTTTTCTGAAAAACACAGATGAAATGCCATAAATTTAAACTTAGAGAGTTCTCTCTTATCAGAGGTTTTAATCAGATACTTAAAATTCTGGCAAAGCCTAACAAAAGAAAGGGAAAAATGGATACACTTACTCATGTGCCCTGTCTTCCTGATACCTATGAATATGTATTTTTGGACAAATGTTAATCAATGAAAGAATGTGCAAGCTTTTGTAGGTCAGGTGCCATAGCCAATATTAAGCAGTCAGCCAGGAAGAACTAGCAATTAAACCTGTCCTCGATTTAAATAGAACTTAAGATTGCTGAGTAAATTACATGTGTATTAATTCAGGACAGTGTTATTTTAAAAGACTAAAAAGAAAGCACTGTAGCTTCAAATTCTAGGAGATTCATAACAAACACTAGAGAAGGAGAATTTATTTTGCTAAAAATGTACATTTTTATTTATGGTTTCTTTAGCAAATGATTTTTTTTTTTTTTTTTTTTTTTTTTTAAAGATTTCATTTATCCATTCATCCATCCCCCCCTCCCCCCGCTGCCCGTGCTCGCCGGGTCAGCCAACCACGCCGCGCGGGCCCAGGAGGCCCCGGGAACCGAACCCAGGGCCCCCCACACGGCAAACGGGAGCCCCACGGATTGAGCCACAGCCGCCTCCCAGCAAATGATTTTTTAAATACTTTTCATCAGAAAGAATATTTAGCACTCCCCTTTACATTTTCTAAAAGAACCCTATCTGAAAAGAAATTATTTTCTCATTGTAGACTATCATAAATACAACATGACAAATTATATGTCTATTTGTAGAAACATGAAATATTGGAGAGGTAAGTTTAAAAAATTAACACTTTACGAACTGCATTTCCATGCAATTACCAAATTGCTCCTGGCATGTATAATAAATGTCATTATTCATATTCTGAAATCGGACTTTTGAAATGCAATTAATTGGTCTTCAAGGAGAATCTATATTGTTGACTACATTGCTGCTTGGGAAAGTGGTACATTTGATTATTCTGAGTCATTTCTGTCTAGAGGGTCTCAGAATAATTTTAAGAGAATATTTTAAAGTGCCTACAAAATTTAACTCAGGTCTCCACCACAGAATAGCATACCGTCTGTTCAGGGCCCCTTTCACATAGTGCTTGTGTCATCTGTGGGTACTTGGACAAATTCCAAATAATAATCATTTTTATATTTTTTTAAGTTCCTTTTGGAGGATCCTTGGGGTAAAGCCATTCAATGCTGCTGACACACTTTATTCTCTAAAATGCAAACCAATGTAAAAAAAAAAAAAAAAAATAGCACAATTGCTGGTGAACCCACGTTCCCTTCCTAGACAAGTTTGTGTCTTACAAGCTGAGTACAACATAATTTATCCTGCTTTTAAAAATCCTCTATTATTTCTTTAGTTCTTTCATGACCCCTTAATTTAGAAGGATAAAGTCATTTTTTAATCTTCCACTCCATAGTTTTCTGATGAATTTTAATGTTTTGGTTGTAAAAATATACTGCTTAGTAAAAAGCTATATAGTTATAACGTATTTATGGTAAATATATTGTATACATATTACAAAATCAAATCATTTTCTCCCAAAACAAGTTTAAGTATCATGCTACACAAAACTATTGAGACAACAAATGAATATGAATTGGCATTCTTTCATCAAACTGAAAAGCTGAACTCACTGCTTTAGCTTTTGTTTAATAATAGCATGCATTTGATGGCTAAGTATTTACATAGTTGAATTTTGGAAGTTTAAATGATGATCCTTATAAATATTTTATCATAGATGTTATCTAGCTGCCATTTTTCTTTGGTGTGTGTAAGGACTTTTATCCACTTAAGTCCATTCTCCTTACACTAAAGTGACATTTCAAATGTCATTTCAGGCCCAGCAACTATTCACAGATATGTTCACCAAAACCAAAAGTGAAAACAATTGCCTGTCTCTCAACTGAATGGTCTCTCAATTAGAGTACAAATATTTCCTTTACAAGTATTTATTTTGAAATGGACATTAAACACACACACATATTTACGTGTGTGTGTGTGTGTGTGTGCAAGCTACAGGAAGGAAGCATTTCATCACTCATTCAATTACTTATTAAACAACTGAAATAGCTTTCAAATACCTGTTAAATGAAAGAGTCAATCAACACTTATGGTATACCTATTGATGTGAGCAACATGCTAGGTGGTCAGCTATAAATATGACCAAGACCTTCCTCCTATCCTCAAGGAGTTAACATTCTAGCAAGATGCATGCATATGTAAAAACTAATTGTACAATGGTGGTGCATTGTACATGATTCTTCTGTAAACCTGCAACTTCTCTAATAAAAAAAACTTATTGTACAACTAGATGAAGGTTGTGACAAAGATACAGACACAGTGTGTTGGGGACATAAAGGAGGGAGTGGCTGGCTCAGCCCCAGTAGGGCAATATCAAGTAAGGTATTTATAGAAGAATCTGCATTTGAGCTGACTCTTCAATGTAAAAAGGACCTTATTGGGCAAGCAAATGTCAGGCTAAGCAGTTGAGAGGTATACCAGTCATAAGGTAAAGCAAGTGCATAGCAATCTGAGGAAGGAAATGCAGATCATTTAGGGAACCAAACATAATTGACTATTGCTTACGCTAAAGTGTTAGGGGTTGTGGGATCTGAGACATGAAAGTTAGACAAGGGCCAGAACACCATAGACAGCCATGTGTGCCAGTTTAAGCAATGTAGAATTATTCTGAAGAGCAGTGCATCTCAAACCTTAATATACATACATATTACCTATGTTAAAATGCAAATTCCAGTAGAGAAGTTCAAGCATGGAGCCTGAAATTCTGCATTTCTAGCAAGTTCCCAGATGATGCCATGGTGGCTAGTTGACAGGACAAACCATACTTTGAATAACAGAGAAGCACGGAAAAGGGAGCCACTGAAGGGTGTTAATCAGAGTTTCAACATATATACAAATTACACATAATTAATTATAATTGAAGTCCCTGTTAGCAGTGTGGAATATGTATACAGGTGGGGGGATTGGGAAGGCGGGAAGACTAATAAGAATTTTGTTGCAGAAATCCAGAAAAGAATCAATGAAAACCTGAACAAGGCCATTGGTAGCAGGAGGAGTAAATAAAAGAGATAGAATAGTAAATTACAGGAAATAGAAAGACTAGGAATTGGTACTGATAGTGATTTTAGGAAAAAATAAGAATCAGGAACTCCCAATTTTCTAACCATAACAGCTGGAGAGACAGTAGAGCTATCCATTCAGCAGAGGACAAGAGAATGAATTAGGCTTAGAGGGCTCCAAAGATGGAGGTTTTCCTGGAACTTTTGACTTAAGTTTATTTAATGGGTAAACAGAATTCAAAATTCTAAGAATTTATATATTTACTGTCAAATCAATTTTTCATAAAACCTGTTGGCTCCTAAAAGGTGAGTTCAAGAACTGACTTACTTAAATAAAAAGAAATGGATAGTTCTGATACATGCTACAACATGGATGAACTCTGAAGATATGTTGAGTGAAATAAGCCAGAAAAAAAGGACAAATTCTGCATGCTCTCACTTATATGAAATAATTAGAATATGTAAATTCACAGAGTCAGAAACTAAAATACAGACTACCAGGGGCCAGGGTGGAGGAAAGGAATGGGGAGTTAATGCTTAGTTGGTACAGAGTTTCTGCTTGGGTTGATGGAAAAAGTTTTGGACAGTGAACCCTAATGTAAACTACATACAACAGTTAATAGTATAATTATAATAATATTGTTTTATCAATTGCAACAAAAGTAGCACACCAATGCAAAGTTTTAATAATAGGGAAAACTGTGTGTTTGGGGGACGGGTAGATGGGAACGCCACACTTTCTGCATGATTTTTCTGTAAACCTACAACTTCTCTAATTAAAAAAAAAAAAAAAAAAAATGGAAATGGGTGTCTGTGGGTAGTTAGATTAACATAAAGGTATAGGAGAAGGAGGAGGGTTATTTTCATAGGATATCAAGCCTGGTGCTCATTTTGAATGCACACAAAGAAAGGTTAATGCCTTGGGTAGCTGTCTCTCACCAATAAAGGCATATAAACCTGGGAAAGATTGCTCACTGAAGCCAGAGGAAATTCCCATCACCATGACTACACAAATAGATATTTGCCACTAGAATAATAACTGGCTAACTGAATTAATGGTTCCAGGGTGAAATTTAATGTCAGATTCCCCCCAAAAAAGGAAAAGGAAGACATGGAGGAGGAGAAGTAGAAGGAAAACATCTGCAGCCACTATTTATTGGCGCCATGCTATGTACGGTAGCTACAATAAACCCTGTAAGTATATTTGCACTAGCTGTCCACTGTGGCTGGAATGTTCTTCCCCAAGATATTCACAGGTCTGGTCCATTCAAGTTCCCAGAACTTTTTCAGAGAGGCCTTCTCTGTCTATGCTGTCTAAAGTAGGCCCCTGTCTCTTTTTTGCACTCTTCCAGTATTCTGTATCCCATTTCTGTTTTTTAATCTATTATAGCAGTTATTACTCTCTGAAATTGTGTTTATTGTTTGTGTGCCTGTTAAAAAAAAGCCTGTCTCCTCACTCTAGAATGAGAGTCCTATGAGGGCAGGGACCTTTTATGATTAACTCATCATTATGTTCCCCCTGCTCAGAACACTGCCTAGCATATAGTATGGACTCAATAAGTATTTGATGAGGGAATGAATATTGCATTTATTCCTTAACACCATCCTTTTAAGTACTTATTATTTTATTTCATAAATAAGGAAACTGATATTTAGATAGCTAAGTAATTTGGTCCAGACAACAAAACTGGCAGAGCTAGGATTCCAGTAAGGATCTAACTCCAAAAGCTGTGTTTTTATACGCCATACTATGTTACCACACTAAGCCAGTTTCCATGGCAGATGTCTAACTGCTGTCCAACTCCCCCATACTCAATGCTCTGAAGGACCTTGGATATGTCAGGCCAATTTGCTTATGTCACTGTAAGTAGCATAAAATTAGCTCTAAGTCATATATGGATACACCTCTCATTTCCTCCACCATACCGTGTTGTAAATCGTAATAAAAGATCCCAATGTATATTAGTATTTCATACTTTCAATAAATTATAGTCATCTTTTCCATGTATATGGAATTTTATATTTTTCAGTCAATGCTGCACAATAATCCTATGAAAGAAGTACTGATAAACCACTATTATCCCAATTACAGACTTAAAAGAATAAGGATCAGGGAGGGTGAAGTGAGTTGCCTACGATTACTAGTATAATAAATGGCAAACCCAAGTCTATAACTATATTTTCTGAATATTGGCCCAAAGTATATTCCCTATATTCCCAATTGCCATTGGTGAAATGTACATACCTCCAACTAGACAGATCTCTCAGGCAGCTATAATCATGGGTAATCTGCATTAAGAAAATCTGATGAAAATAATGAGTAAACAATAAAGGGAAGTGATGAATCCTTTTTGTACTTTATAAAGAGAATTATGAGATTTACTTAAATTTTTATAACAATAAATTTGTTTAAATAGTTTTTGATTTGCAAAATTTGATTTGCACATTTTTCCTTTGCAAGTCTTACATTTGTCTCGTGAAATAAGATTTGCCTAATGAAATAAAATTTGCCTAAAGGTTCTTTTTTTATTTTTTATTTTAATATACTTAATTTTTTTTTCAAAGAGACTTAGATTACATAAATATTACAAAAAAAATGTGGGGGATTCCCATGCGCCCCACTCCCTACTTCAGCTGTTGAACTTTACTGTCTAAAGGTTTTATAAAGGACAATCCTCTCAAACACATAGCTCTTTACAAGCACGTGTGGCTTTTACTCACAGAATTCAAAAAAGGCTATTGTTGTGAAGAACATCCTGGTAATCAGGTTTGTCAGGAAATATTATTTATTACAGTTGTATTAACTGATGATTGATATTATTCACATAATGAAATTTTATTTCTAAAATTTTTCTTTTGTAGGCTATGGATATGTGTCCACAAAACTACAAATCTACAACTAATTCTGGATAATTTTAAATTGTCCATTATGTGGGTACATTATTTTTATTTGATTAGATGTTTAGGTTAAGAAGGAATAAAATCCAAAATATAGTACTGAGTATATTTTAACTAAAGAATAACCTTGAAGTAATATCTTCATTATCAGGAGATAATGCTAGTGGCTAGGAGCACAGACATTAGAGTCACAAAGACCTGAGTTTGAATCCCCAACATTAAACTTGTTCATTCTGTGAAATTCCTTCATCTTTAAGATGTGGAAGATCTTATTTATGAGGTTGGTCTAAAAGAATAAGTGAGTTAAATTCATCAAGTAATTTATTTCTGCGTGCCTGGAAATACCCCAGACATTGAGTATACAAAAACAAGTAAACAAGACATTGTCCCTTCTTTCATGGAGCTTCTGTCTAGTCAATAGAGAGAAACACTTAGAAAATAATCACAAAAAGCAGTATGGAATAATGTGAGAGTATTATAATCTAATGACAAGTGTCAGGGAAAGTGGCATTTAAGATAAGATCTGGAAGATAAGTAGGAATGCGGATGATACTTTCAAAGAATAGAGGGGCACAAGCAAGGCCAATGTGTCCATTAGTTTAATGAAGAACTAGGAAGATAGTATAGAGATAAGTATTAGTCTAGTCTATGCGTTTTAAAGATTCTTGGAGTATAAATTACAAGGCAGAGTAATGCAAGATAAGAATGCAGAGGAATTCAGGTAATAGGTTAAGGGAGAAATGTATATTATGGTAAGAATTTGAACAACCACGCATCTTGAGTGATTTGGGGTGTTATTGCAAGACTTCAACATGAGATTGACAGCATTGGGTTTATATATGAGATCACTTTGGCACCTTAATGGAATACTTTGTAAAGGGAAGTTAAGCTGTTATTGACATTAGGAAAGTTAAGCTTTTAACGTATCAATGACATTTGTATTCCAAGATGCTTTATGTTATTAAATTGATTAATCATCCCAGGTTACAAAAACAGTCAAAGAATTTCTTCCTATTGGTTCCTTACTTTTCTACACAAAAAGTCCAGATTGTGTTAAATTGTCCCCACTTTTGGCTGTATATCGACCTCTGTCTGCCACCCAATCGATTATTCCCTTGTCCACCAAGCCCCCTTGTACTGTCCCTGTTCAGTAGAGCTACCATCTTGCAAACACTTGCATTAGATGACAGTTATCAGAACCAGTGCCCGAGCAGGATAGATTTGAGGAGAGGAACACCAGGGAAAGACTGAAAGATAAGGAGGCTGTACACCCCCGAGAAATGGTATGCCTACCACTCACAAGGTATATGCCAAGCACTTTATATTTCTTATCAGACTGAATCCTCAAAACAACCATGTGAGGCAGGTACCCTTTAATGGATGAGAAAACCATGTTCAAAGAAGGCCATCCAGTTAGGGAAAGGTAAAAAGTATAGTTACTGAACAGCCAAAAGAAAGAGTGAAGGGGGATGTGGCAGAGAATAAGGGAGAGCTCAAATCAGGGGAATGAAATGGGAGAAAATTCAGTGCAATTTGGGGTTTGGGATCAGGGTTAATGATAGAAGGAAAACCCCATATTCTTTAAGACAATATCTTAACTTCTGGATATTGATGACTGCGTTCCTGCCTATCTCTGCACCCTTGTTTCTTGCTACTTATCTTTGACACCTTACATACCAGCCACTCTGACCTTACTTCCATTCCTTGAATGCACCATATTCTCTCTCCAGCTTCCTCTCTTTCACACCTGGGACTAAGCCTAAATCAGCTTAATTGTCACTTCCTCAGAAAAGCCTTCCCTAAAATCAACATCCCCTGCCTGCACCCAAGCCCATCAGATTCTTTCAAGTACTCCTTTATTCATTTCCACAGCACCCTGTTATTCACCCCCTTATCACAGGACACTGCTGTTTCTAATTAATTAGCTTCTTTTCCCACTAGGCTGAGAGTTCCATGAGAACAGATTGCTCACTGTATCCCCAGGCCTTCCGATATGTCAGGCATATAGTAAGTATTCAATAAACACTTGTTAAATTAATGAAATGAATGATTGGGAATACTGCTTCTTCCACAGGAGCAGATGCAACTATACACCTCCAGGAAAGAACAGCTTTGTAAAGACAGGGCCACTCAGGACATTTGTTGCTTGGATGATTTGTTTCATTTCTCTACATAAAGCCCTGATGGAAAAAATATTTTAGCTTCCTCCAAGCATTATAGTTGTAAATATTGTCCATTTCCAAGGGTACAACATGCCGCTTTTTTATTAAGTTCATAACAGATATGACCCTTACTAGCCTTGATAAACAATATCTTTTAAATGCCCAACAAATGTCACTTCTTCTTGGAAATTCTGAGTGACTTTAATTCTTATAAAAGATGATGGGTTAACACAAGCAAAGAGTGAAATCTTATTTACAGAACAGATGTAGTATTAACAATATCATTAAAAACTTCTTTTATGTTACCTGGTCCACTTTTTATTCCACTATTGAAATCTATTATGCACATTAACCTGTTAAACATATGAAAAACTAATGGTGCCATCATACTTTTATTAACAAATTATAGCAGTAACTTAACATATTGCAGTTGTCTTTGTAGATTAAAAAAAAAGTTTAAGTCTAAAAGTCTGGTTAGTGGACATCTGAAATGTACCAATATATGATTCACCCACTACTACTTTTGAAGAAACTTAATGTACATGAATAAGTTTATTTGCAGAGATAATATACTTTGGAATACTAGGTTAGAGGTAGAAAAGCACCTCAGAGATGCCATAAATTTCCAAATTGAAGGAACTTAGATTTCAGTGTTGATTTTACTTGTCCAAGGTAACAGACATCCATTATTGCATTCTAATTAATAACTTTTTACAACTTATTTTTAAAATACTAATTATGTTTCCCAGTATCTGCAATTATTATGATGTGGGAATAAATAATTACAAAACATATTTAGGTTAGATTTGACAGCATTCTTTCAAGAAAAGTAACACCAAGAGTAACACCTCAGGAAGACTAAAATGTATTAAAGAGGCTCTTTCCTTTCCTAGATTACATAAAGAAATACAGCAATTTCCCATTTGGCTTGTTATTTTGTGACTTAACTGGAAAAACTGATGAGATGCTTGGGGTTTTTTTAAAGTAAATTCAAGTATTCATCTAATTTTGAGGCCTGGTCAGTTAACCAAACTAGAAGTTTTTTAGGGTTCAAATCCATTAAGATCAACAGAAATGGTCATGTGATATTTGGCCCAGTGGAAAGATATCCATTAAGATTTTCTGGAATATAATCTGTAAAAGTAAAATAATTAAAGTCAAACCACAGAGAACTTGGTTTGTGACTTCAAAATTAAATATTCTTTTCTTTAGTAGTGAAAGGAGAGCTCAGTGGGAAATCTACACTTGGTGAGTCTCATATACTAAGCTATTGAGTTTGCCAGGCTTAATGGGTGTTCAATCAATGTGAGATACTAAAAGATATGGCTCAAATTAATTCATGGTATGCTTACATGCAAAAATGACAAGGAAGCTAATGAATAAGTGTATTTTAATTAATTTTTTCTAAAAATAATAATTTCTATTTAAATCACCAATGGTGATGAAATTTAAAAATACATTATCTAGAACTGGTAACAGAATAAAATAAAATGCATTTGAAAATTTTAGCAGTTTTCTGTAAGCCCATGAAAGGATAGCATATTGATTTTATTCCATTCCCAATTTTATTTCTATTTCTGATAATATAAATAATTCATTTGCTTCTAATCAAAATAGGGAGGATCAGTTCATTGTTAAATATTGTGTTTGTTTGTTTTCGATCAGGGCCTAAAGATTCCTTCCTTTAAAAAAATCACTAAAATGCAGAATATCAGAATTCTCCAATCAGAAACAATATGTCAAGCCACAGTAAAGCTGATTGGCTTCCTCAAACATAGAAGACATGCAGAACACTGGTTTTTAAATGAAAAGCTAATTATCATGCTCAGAAAGACTACCCTGTTATGTTTAGTTAAAATGATGTGTGAGCTATACAACTACTATAGATATTTCAGTATTGAGCTATAAATAGATGCAAAAGCAAATCCTGCCATAAAAAACACAGGCAAATTCGCTCCTTTGCACAAACACACAATATCACTTTAAGAAGTTGAAATTATATAAAGACAGGACCCTCAGACCCTCATGGGGAGCAAAATGCCCAGCAAAGTAAATTATACTAATCACTTTTTATCTCATGAGCTGGCAGCACCTACCCAAGCTGTTTAATTACAGGACTAGAATAATAATAGAAAAATGCTGCACACAACAGCCCTGTTTCCTATCCTACCTTTGTGGTGACAATGCACAGGCAATCCATCCTGGATCCCTACACAGGACTCAGTACATGGAAATCACACCAGCAAATCAGCAAAGGTGAGAAAAGCCTTTTGGTAAATAGCACACACAGAGAAGCAGAGCCTGGATTCTGCACAGACGGCTTTCCCGAGGGGCCCCTCGTGGGAAACTCGAGCCCTCCTCCACACAGTTCAAGGCAAGCAGGATTCTCCTAGGCATCGGAAAAGCCCCTAGAAATCAGCTCCGGCAAAACTTCCTGGTGGCTTGCTGAGATCAGCGGCTGCATGGTCCTTTGGTGGATTCCGTGATCGGCACAAGGATCCTGTGAGTGCCCCACACAGTTCTATCGTGGAGATGAGTGTTACCCCAGGCACCAGAGAATCACATTTCAGCTCACGCTCTTGTTTCTGAATTCTGATCTGCTGCTCCAGTATACCCTTAAGATTTCCTTTGCCAAGTTCCCCCTTTGCTGTCTTTAGTCTTCCTACTAACAACTCTGAGTAAGCACAACACTTAAAAAACTACCCGGCCCATTTATCAAAGGGCTGTCGTTGGACTGCCAGAACAGCAGCTTTTCCTAATAAAAAGCTATTTATTATGAGCATGATTCCCGGGAGCCCGAATGATATGACTGAAAAACTAAGGTGCATGCAGTGCTGCATACATCACATCTCAACTCACTTGCAATTACAAGGGCAGCTTCTTACAAATGACTAACAGCTGGATAAGGAAAACCGGGCCAGAGACATAAAGGAACTGCGGATTTGGAGGTTAAATAGGAAAACGTTAACATTTCTTTATTTCTGTACCTATTTGTGTGGACGATGGCATATGCAAATGTACAAAGAAAACAACGTGAATGTTTAAACAAATAAGTATATTTTGAGGTTCCAAAGTATTTACAAAAGTTCCACATTCTGAGAAACAAAAATGAATTCTTTCCCCAACTTTTCTCTTCTCACTGGCTGCCTGCAGGCACTTATTACGTGGGCACAGCTTTGTGTTCAGTTCTGCAGCATTTTAAGCGTCAAATGATTAACCCTCCCCCCTAATCCCTTCCTTTATTCCAGTGAAGCTGCTACATAGACTGCCTTTGAGGTGCTTGACAAGTATCACTCTGCATAATAATATACTTGTTTTTGTTTTTTCCATCAAGTCTTAGACACATGGGGGGAGACAGACTGAAACAGAAAGACAGAGGAGAGGCAGAGAAAAGTAAGAGAGATGGAGGAAAGCACTGCCTGACCAATAAAAAAGACAAATCAATGCCTCCTTTCCACTAGGAAGAAAATACATGGTCAACTGGACTATTGAAAACAGCAAGAAAAAATGTCTAGAGACTCATATTGCAATTACCTCTTCAAGACACTGGACAGGACAATTCCCCACTCCCACCCTCTTTTCTTTTATAAAAAATATATTTCCTACAATAATTTTTTTTAAAAGGATGACATATAAGACTCTTCTACCTTTCATGAATTATTCAGGTTCTAACCTCAACATCCTCCTGGTTGCTAAATAGATGAGTGTCTCAAACTGATACACCATTATTTTGCCAAAATGAGAACATTGTTTCCAAAGATTAAGAAGTTCATAGCAAATAAGATATGTGTTCAGAGGGAAAAAAAAGAAAAACAAAAGCCACTAAAGTTCAATTTTTTTGTTTTGTTTTGTTTTGTTTTTACCGGGAGGTCACGGGGATCGAACCCAGATCCCTCCATATGGGAGATGGATGCCCAACCATTTGAGCCACATCCACCCCCCTAAAGTTCAATTTGATACAAAATATTTACAGATGGCTCAAAAAATAATTTCCTCTGATTGTTTTCCTGCTGGTGTAATAAAACTTTGGGTAACTTTCCAGTTAAAAAACCCAACTGGTCCACTCAACTACGAAGCTGTCTAAAGGTTCAGTAATATGAAAAGGTTACAGGAGAATCACTTATCACTTTGCCTCTTCACTTTCTCGTTTATTACATCACCATGAGAATTGCTTTAACTAAATAACTTCATAAGCTTGCCTCCAAGCATGTATCATATCATGTGTTTGAGCATTCCTAGGAACCAGTGTTTCCCTGACACAACCAAAACATTTAATATGTAATTGGTACTGATTGACATATTCATGTTCAAAAGAATTAGGCTTCCTGGTCCTACAGCACTTTAAAGTTGACAAAGCACTTGTGACATTTTCACAAGCTGAAGAAATTTACATGACTTCAAAAGGACAGATACTTAGTAAGGTTCAGTGTCAGCATTAAAGACAATTTCCCTTAATTGCAAGTCCAGGTTTTTGTTAATCATGATCAGTATAGAGACAGTCAGATGTTAGAAAGAGAGAGGAAGTAAATTGGATAGCAGAGTGAGAGTGGATATTTTTATAAGGTATCTTTGGAAGCAAGGAAGCTTTGGCACTGCATTGCACCTTCCTAGAGGGGATGACGTTAAGATATGGGCAAACTGTCAGAGGGAGTACAATTAGTCTTATGACCCTGGATGATCACAGATGAAAGCACTCTGTAAACTATAAAGCCCTGCAGAAATGGAAGGCAGCTTGCCTAGAATAGCTCCTGGCATAATGTAGGCACTCCCCAAGTCATTCATCCAATGCATGTTTGTTGAGGGTTCACTATATGATTATTTGATTAATGTCTTTATCACCTACTGGACCATGAGCTCCTTAAAGGCAGTTTTAACTCTCTATCTCCATTTCCTACTCTAATATCTCATTATCTCACAAAATATACTTGAGAATCTATTTATATGGAGACAAAAGGATGAGCAAAAGCTAGCAGAATTCTTGCCCACCAGTGAATTGGCAATGCAGTAAAGTAAGCTCATGGCAGTGTTTAGTCACAAAGTACAGTAGAGGCAGTCAGCCCATAAGGGAATAGTTAGGGAAGGCTTTCTGAAGATGAGCTGTATTGAGAAAGACCAGTAGGACTTAGCTAGGAGTTAGGAGGAAAATGAATTCCCCTCACTCTACTAGGTTTGAATAAATGAATCAATAATATCATTCACCTTTATACAATCAGCTTACATAAACACATACAATAGGTTTCAATTAAATAAAAGTACTTTAGAGCAGCCAATTCCTAAACAATTCTAAACAATTCAGATTAAACTGAACATGTAATCTCTGCTTAGAAAAAAAAGAGAGCATCATTCATATGTTAAATGAGCCCCAAAATGCTATAAATGCATGTACAATATGCATGTTCTATACTTTCTAGCATATGCACCACATGTGTGTAATTGAACAATGTCTGTGTGTTTGGATATAGGTAAATAGTTAATATTTTATAGTCCCTCTTAAGATGCAGCTTTCTAATTTGTATATACCTTACCTTCCATTGATTTTCCTCGGATATAAAGATGATAGAAGATAATCTACTCCTTCGCCTCAAGGGGAACATTATTTTATTTTTAAAATTAACAAGGCATCAGCTTGAAACCTTGTTTTACAGACATAGAGCTCAATTGGGCTTGTGATTTCACAAGAAGTGTTTTTGCAAGATATAAAGCCACTGCCTGCAAATTGCTTTACTTGAGATTCCTTAAGGTTAATGATATAAAGCCAGGAACATATTGATTCTTAGTAAAATCTTCCATTGGCTGTTTGGTATCATAAAGTTACTATTGTAAATTATTTGCAGTAAGCCTGTACCTTAATCATTTAAATGCATTACTTTTATTTGGATTGTTTCCATCAGGGAAAAAAGTCTCTAGAAGTGAAATACTTGCTCTGCCTATCCTCCTAGAATCTAAGCCTCTTGAGGACAGAAATAATGTGTGCCTCTGGCACCTAGCATGGTACCTGTAACTCAGAGATGTAAAATAAATATTTGTTGAATGAAAGAATGATCATAACTCCAGTTATACTTTTTTTTTTTGCTTGTCTGCTGATTGTCTGTTTGTTTGTTTGTTTGTTTCTTTAGGAGGCACCAGGACCCAAACCTAGGACCACCTCATGTGGGAGGCGGGCACTCAACTGTTTGAGCCACATCCACTTCAAGATATGCCATTTTTATAGATTTTTTAAAAAACCTGCATTCTATGTTCACAGGAAAACTCTTTATGCGTCTAAAGACTATATATATATATATAAAGAAATAGATCGGTGCATGTTGCTGAGGGTATTTGAAAAATATTTTCATTGGCTTCTTCAGTTTGATGCAAGATGTGGTTTGGAACAGTCTGATCTATAAGAAGGGCAGTTTCCAGCAGAAGTGCTGCAAAAACTCTGTGCTCTACTGAAACTGGGTGTTTGCTCTTGTAATAGAAAAACAGTAATAAATATAGCATTTTTATTACTAATACTAGTAATTTATCAAGTGGCTATTATCTGAAGTACTGTGACAGTTAATTTATAAATATTATCTCTGATAATCACAACACCCTTTAGGACGTAATTATAACCTCCATTTTACAGATGAAGAAACGAAAGCTCCCTGGGGTTGTATGACTTGCCCTGGGTGACACAACATTTAGGTGACTTCAACCTTGAGTACAAATCTGTGTTCTATCTTATCATATTTCAACCTTGAGTACAAATCTGTATTCTAATTTTATCATACTTCAAACCTAGAGGCCATTTTCTGCTTCCCTGGGTTCAATTTGAGAGTGTAACATAGATCCAAAAGGGTTTCTTTGTCAGAAAGTAGCCTGGACTCTATGCAGACTATAATAATTACAGACAACCTGGGATCCCCTGAAAAAGACAGGTGCACCAGGGGGCTACTACACTAAGGCCTTTCATTGCTCATAATGGCCTCATGAACAACCCCAGGAAGAATGGACTCCACTTTAGAAAGATTCATTCCAAGAAAATAACAAATAAATCCACCCACCTGGACTCCTGGCCCCATCTGTTCCCCCTATACCCAGGACAGCAGTCACATGAATGACATCTGCAAAGCTTGTTCACTTAGTAAAATAAATAGACTGTAGGCAGGCCATGGCAAAATGCCTGCCCTCATTTCCAAACTCTCCAGAGGCAAGTAGAAAATTAGGATCAACTGGAAAAGGACTGACTCTTCCAGCTAGTTTCTATGATGAAAAAATATTTAGTATTGGATCCTGAAAATAATCCATAAAAGGCAGGAGTCCACATATTCTGTGCAAGTTAAATGTGCACACCTCTTTGCAAGATAAATATAATAAATTAAAAAATTTTTGCGTGAATCAAAATCAAGAAATCTTCACTTTTAATCTACTTTCTCACAATGGCTTTCAACTGTATAGATTTAAATTGTATATCAATTTTGCATTATTTCAGTGGGTTAGAACATAATTAATTGGCATCATGTTGCTCTCCCCTTAATATCACAAAATCTAAATAACCTTTGAAATTTGGATAATTATAAATAGTAAGCTAAAAAATGATAAGAAGTTCAATAAAAATTCTGTTTCCCTAACAAATCAAAGTTTATATAAACTTTGCTGAACATCAAGTACACTCCTTAGGAGGCTCAGTTTTTCCCCACTATTATACAATGCAGTGAGTTGAATAGATTCTGGAAAACCAAACTGTTGTTCACAAGCCCCAAATCTAAAAAGGATATGGTTTGAAATTCAATATTGCTTTCAAGCTAATCTAAATAACCTCAGGAGTATTGCTAAATGTCCCCCCCACGCCCCATCTTGCCACGCCTCAATCACACTAGCCTACTATCTGTTTAACAGGGTTCAATATATCAATTATTTCACTCTAATTCTCTCTCAGGGCCTTGAATTTGTTGTTTCCTCTGCCTGAAATTTGCTTCCTCTGCATCTTCACATGGTTGGCTCCTTCTTATCATTTAGGTCTCTGCTCAGATGTCACTACCTGTAAGACCTTCCCAGACTGACCTCCCTAATTAAATTAGATTTCCCTAAATTATTCGCAATTGCAGGACCCTATTTATTTCCTTCACAGCAATTTTCGCAGTCTAAATTCTTCTTTACTCTTCTATTACTATCTCCCCTATATAAGGTATATTAGTGAACACATCAACTTTGTCATGTTGTCCGTGGCTGTCTCTCCAGTATTTAGAACAGTGCCTGGCATACAAGAGATGCCAAGTAAAGATATTTTGAATGAATAATTAAAATGGTTCACAGGGAAACTTTTTTATTTTTTTAAATAAGGCTTTTATGAGACATCCAACACCACATTTGCATTCTGTGGCTTTTAATATAGCTTGGTTTCTAAGGATGTGTTTTACCCTGGCTATAGTTTTTACAAATATGTAAAATAAACAACAGTTTTCAATTCAGCATTAACTTTTTATTGAGTACTTACCACACGTCATGCTATGAAACATAGATAGCTACTGAGTTGATAAATCAGCATGGTGGAAACTCTCTAAATGTTTATTGGCTTAGTGGGTGAACCAGGGTGTGAACCTTGGTCCTCTAACTTCAAGCCCTATCCTGCAGCTACCTCTCTTATAATAGTGATCTGCTATGCTTGAAAAATCCATTAAACTCATTGGTTCAGCTAGTTAACACCATAAACCTCAAGTGTTTAATTCTAAATGTTCTATATCTGAAGCCTATACTTTGCTAATTTCAAACATATGTTAAAATCTTGACCCTAAACACAAATATATCAAATACCCAAAAATTTCATCTCTGGGCTTCAGAGGCAGCAAGTAAGTAAATAAACAGATATTTAGTTTGCTTGTTAAAAATAGCTTTATGAATATGTCAGAGTCGGTACCAAAAAACCTCATCTACTACAACCCTAGTATAGATAGTCCAGTCATTGATTTTTAATAGGCAGAATATTGACCCTGAGGCACTATAAGATGCTCTATGATTGTAAACCAAATCAGCTACAGTTAATCAGTTTTCCATTAAAAAGAAAATATCATTCCCCCATTAATTCCAGGGGCTTAAAAGTTTGTCACTATACTTTCACAGACATTAGAAAATAGAAAATATTCCCAGTGCTAAAGTAGTTGAATATTAGGTATTTAATAAAAATAATAACCTCCATAATATTAAACTTTCCCAGATGGAATGAGTTACCAGAGGAAGTGGTAAATATACTATAACTAGAGACTTTCAAGCTGATGATAGATTCCCCTTAAGTAGGATGGTGGTAGAAGAGATTTTAAACTGAGGTGAGTCAGTGCCTTGGATTACCATTAAAATTCCTTATTTTTCTCTGATTCTATGGTATTTTAAAAATTGGTTCTCCAAGATCAGAGTCACCACTTTTAAATAGGGACTGTGGAGATCATCCAATGTTCATATATAAAGGCAAGGGACTCCTTGTTCTGCCCTCATTCCCTAAAACAAATAAACACAAAGCCTTCTTTCCCATGGCTGAGTGGTATTAGGAAAAGATGTTTCCATCCATATATTGGCAAGGACAGTAAATAGAGCTGAAAAGCAAAATTATCCTAATCAGTAGGTGCAGCTGTTTAGCAGAGTGTAAAGATACATTGTAGTCTGAAAACACAATTTAAGGGCCATGTTGAGATTCTCTAAAATAAATAATTTCCCTGGTCTATCAAAGTATCATAAATGTATTATAACTTAAAAGGACCCATATATTATGCAGTCAAAGCTCTTTCTATTAGGAAACTGAGGCACAGATAGACTCAGTGATTTGTCCAAGGACACCCAGAGGATAAGTGTATAAAGATCATGACCCAACTCCTCTGGCTCCCAATTATGACTTACCCTAACATCATACCTCCTTCCCTGTCTAATATGTCTCCTGGAGTGAAATTTATCTCCACCGGGTTACCTCTTTGTTTTTGTTAAAAGAGTCCTAACTTTCTGCTCCATCCATTGTGGTATTTGCATGGTATCCACTTGTCCCCTCACTGACCAGTTTTAGATCACAAGATTAGCTAGAATCTGTTTTCTGCTGAAAAAATTAGGGTTATAATATCAAATAACAAGTAATACATTATCTAAAATTTAAAATATTTTTAAAAAAACATTTTAAAGAGATTTGGTCATATCTCCAAATATCTCCAAACACAAGCAAAAAACAGATCTTTCAGTTGTCAAAGTCCTTTCACATACAGTATTTCAATTTATACTTACTGCACTCTTGTAGGATAGAAACAACAGGTATTTATCTCCATTTTACAAATAAAAATAGAGGTCTTCTCACCTGCCAAGGTGACATGACATGGTAGAGCTAAGATATAAACTCTGGTCTCTCACTTTGACTCTGGATCTTTTGCTCTTTCCAGTCCAACATACTATCCTACTTTTGATTTCACACTTAGTTCTCAGCACGTATGTCCAACTCTTCTCAAATATTTCCTGTTAGTTGCTTCACTGTGACCTCAAATTTAAGATGTCGTAAATAAACTTATCCTGTTTATTCATTTGTTAACCTTCCTCCAAAATAACCCCATTTTGTTGTTCTGATACCACGCAACTCTCAATCTACTTAGTCACCAAGTCCTGTCAATTCTCTCTTCCTCTCTATGAACTCATTAAAAAGCCTTGTTTCTCAGTAGGATTCTGTTTAGCAAGTCCCCAACCTTTACCTTTTGCTTATTAGCTTTATTTAAACACAGAAGATACCCCTTAAAGCCTACCATTCATATGAAATCATTCAAAGGAAATAATAGTAATAAAATAAAAATAAAGGAAGGAATCAAATTTAAGGATAACATATATATTCATCATTAAAGGTTGAAAGTACTCAGAGATGATTTAGTTTTTATTTTCCAAATTTTAACTTTCCCATTAGATTACATAATTTCATCAATTCTGGAAAATCTTGCTACAACATATTTTGCAAATTTTTATTCCCTGTTATAACTTCAGGGTTTTCCATATCATTTAACAAATGACACCATGATTCACTTAAGCCTTGAAGGTAGACCAAGATGAAGACTTCAATTGAAAAAAAGCTTCTTTCTGGGGGACAGAAATCAGTTGTTTGAGCCCTGTGGATGGGAATAGGATCTCCTGGCATATTGAAATTATGCTAAAAGTATAACAAAAAGGTAGGAAAGATTCCCTCTTGAACACAGAAAGGAATGTAACTGAAAGTTATTCCTTCCTCTGACTGCTTTGGCTCTTTTCCTTTAGAGAACACATCTCCCACCTAGTAAAAAAGCACCCAGAAGACTATTCTGAATTAAGTTATAGTAAAAGTGGGCAACTGTGAAATAATGGGAAGCAATACAGAGCACTAATAAATGTTTCTGAATGATGTTGGAAAGATCAGCTCTCAGAGTTTTGGGACAGATTACTGAAGAACTGAAGAGTGAAAACAGGAAACATAAAGAGTACATATGGGGGACGGATGTGGTTCAAATGGTTGGGTGTCCGTCTCCCATATGGAGGGACCTGGGTTCGATCCCTGGGACCTCCCAGTAAAAAAAAAAAAAGAGTACATATGGTGTGATTTCTTCTAGCTAAATTGCTTCCTAAATCCTGGAGTAACTCACTTTCTGGGCATACCTACCCTAAATTAACTGGTTTGAAGCATGTGATAGGAAAGGTAGCAGGTGACTCCCTATGACTAATTGCTCACGGTTATGGTTCTCAAACTTTAGCAAGTATCAAAATCACATAGAAGGTTTATTAAAACATAAAATTTTGGGTCCCACACCCAGAGTTTCTGGTTTAGTTGGTCTTGCTTTGTAGCAAGTCCCCAGGTGATGATAATCCTGCTGGTCAGGGGACCATGTTTTGAGAACAACTGACCTATGAATTTTGTTGGTAAAGCCTTCTTAAACTAATGTGGCCTAAGGAAACTGTTTCTGCTTATTTTTCAATATATATCCATCACATAAGTCTAAATTTGTCTGGGGATCTTTAGCTATTGCTGACTAAAATATTTTAGTTATAATACCAGTGAGTCCTCATTTAATATAATTGTTTGTCTCTGCTACTGACTGTCATGGAATGATTGGACATTAGCTCTGGAAGTTTCCTTATTTAATGATCTAATTATGTAATGAAGAAACCAAAGTCCAGTATCAAATTTAACAGACCTACACAACTGTGATTTGTAAAGTACAGTTTATTGTCAATAGCCTTTGGAGAATCGTCTATGAACTGAAAACTCACAATAATATTATGTTCATACAATAATCATAGCTATTCTTTTTTAATCAGGTAATTAAATTTTTCTCTTAAGATAATTAAGAACACTCTTAATGATGTTTATTTTTAATTCAACCAAAATTTATTTTGACCAGTGACAAGTAGAAATTAGCAAGGTAGGATCCCCTCCCAGCAAAGTGGTTCCTAGGGGAAAAAAAAATGTTATAAACTCTTATGTAATGCAAGAATCCAAAGAGATTTTAAGAACTGTTTATCATGGTGTCCACCAACTCAATAAAGTAAATGTAAAACTAGTAATTCATTTGAATGTAATGAAAATCTACTACTTGCCAGGCAAGAATTTAGGCCTGATGGCTTTATTTTCAGGAAGCAAAAATACAAATATCTGAGTGGACAGCCAGAAGTCTAAAGGTTTGTTTTCTAAGTATTCATGAGTCCAGGCCTCTCCTTTTGGAGAAAAACAGTACTACTAACAAATTAGATGATTTTCTTTCTTGGAAGCATATTTAGAATATTATAATAGTCTCAAATAGTTTGGATAATGTCTTCTATACTAAGCAAAACATTTTTCATCATAGGAAACTGGTCACTAGTTACATTTGGCTCTAGGTTCCATGGTTTCCTTATAAAGGATAGGACACTTTGCCTTACAATCTTTTTATTTTAATTAAATTCCTTACAGTTATGATAAAATTCATAATTGGGGCTCAATCAATTGGCAACACTGGGAAACCAATCCACGTCAAAATTGACAATCATCAGAGAAACTGTACTCCCTTACATTTACCATTCTTTAAGTATCAGCAGACATGTCACCTTATAGTTGAAAGCATTTCAAAGGTCTATGGAGCCATAATGAAGACTGTCTTTGCTTGCTAATAGAAGATACACCAGAAAGACAAGAAGACAGCAACTTTAGGCCAAACATCACTAGAGCCATATTTAAAATCCACCTCTTACAAAATAATCTCCATAACATTTATTATGATTTATATTCATTATTTTCATGGTTACGTTTACTGGCTTTATGAATGAAATGAAGACTGGAACCCTTATTATATTACTGAGGTGAAAATAAATCAGGGTCAGCTTGTAAAAACTGATCAGAAACAAATTAAATCTGAGGTTGCTGATCATTAAAAGGCACATACTTGGAAACATGTATCTTCCCTAGGCTCTGAGGCTCTTCTTGGTTTCATCAAATAAAGCATTTTGGCTTCTTTAACATTATCCTAGGGATGATTCATTCTGATTTTCTGTATTTAATAAATACAGAATATGACAAAAAAATATGACAAGTAGTTTTCAGATTGTTTAGGGCTGGGGTTCTTAACCTTGTTTGTTCCACGGACCCTTTTACCAGTCAGGTGAAAACCATGGGCATCTTACTAAGTCCACACTATACTGTGTATTAGTTAATAAATATATCATACCCGCACCAACATATCCACACTAGAATAATGTTTTTTTTGAATTTCAATTCAAGCTCATAGACCCCTTGTTAAGAATCCCTGCTTTAGGGGAAGTATTGCTGCAAAAAACCAATAGGACCCAAAAACCCACCAGTACCACTACAAAAGGGCAGTATAAAGGAAGGTTTTTCTGGAAGGCCTAGACCAGACAGGAGAAAGAAGGAGAAGTAACTGCTTAAAAAATGTTTGTTTGAACAAAAAGAAAATGCACTAGACACTAACCTCAAAATGAAAACACACAACTACTCAAAATGATACACATTCATTGTCATGTCAGTAGCAGGAGAACCCAATATGCTGACCAGGCCAAAGTCAGAAAATAAGTTACACATTTTTTTTTTATTTGGTCACTACTTGAAGCAGTATCTACAGAGACCAATCATAGAAACAAACATAACACCCTAGCACTTACACTTGTCTTTTCAACAGTTTCATTTTCAAGACAGTGGTTTTCTTTATTCTGCCCAACACTTGAAGCATTTTCTTTCAATACACTGCAACCTGTAAGCTAAACACAGTTTTTTTTTTTAAATCAATACTTATTATTTGTTTTCTGCAATGTAAATTAAAATAAATACTTTTCAAAAGTTTAACATGCACAATAAAATATCAAAGATCTTATTAAATATCATTAGATGTTGCTTATGTCAGTTTTAGAATATGAACACACAGTCTAACCCATTTTTATCTTGCTCCCAAAGAGAAGACATAAAATATAACAGTTATTCAAAGGCAGGTTGAAAATATTTTAAAGCTTTTATTTTCAATCTGTCAGTCAGCCTCAGGTCCTAAGATTCATTCTGAGTGGACAAAATTTTCCACTCCCTTTCAGACAGTAGTTATAAAGACATGTATTTGCACTGACAGTGAGCAGAGAGAAATGTGTGACATTGTGCACAGAAACCAGACAAATCATTTGCCTGGTTCAATTCAGAGATAAGTAGGTAGTAAGTGTAAGGATAGTTACGGAAGAATGGCAGCATGTGGGTCACTTTACAGCTCAGACCCTCCTCCAAACTATTATGTCAAACTTAGGTCCATTTGGAGACAGTATCGAAAAGATGAAGAGTCTTTTACAGTGGTTCCTGGCTGATAAACAGGAGCTTTGGTCTTCTCAGAAAGATTTTCCTAAGATAGAAAACCCCCAAGAGAAATCATAGATGAGGCATTGACTAGTATTTGGGTTTTTACTGCCTGAGATTGGGTTTACAATGCTGAAGATCACCCATTACAGCAAGAGAAACTAACCAAAAGGTATCTAGATAAAGTCTTGAATCATCCAGTCTGCCTTGAAAAATTCTCCTAAGCCCTTATATTAAAACCAGATAAGAATTTAAAGGACAACTTTGTGTAGTATACTTGATGATGTAAATAGCTTTGAGATTATTTTAGCTTTATTATATAGTATCTGCTGTTTCATCTGAATCTTCTACTTGACATAGCAGTAGTTGTCACAGGTATTAAGCCATTTTGAAATTTGCCAGTTTTCCAGAGTAGCCTTTTCTAGTTTATAGCATTTAGAATTAAAAGATGACTTACAGACCTAAAATCAGTACCTTAGTCTATTTTCCCAAATATAATTGATGGAATTAGTGTATTAGCGATAATTTTATCGTTTTTTATATATTATGTACTTTTACTTTTTGAACTATAGCAGACCTTTAACTTATTAATTGAATTTGAATGGTAGATGTCTAAATTAATTCTACCCAATTATTGACCAAATCATACCTAGATGTTTATATGTCCCAATCTATCACTTTAATTTTGGTGTTAATTTCACTTACACAAGCCTTTTCAATTTAAGTTGCCTTATTCTGTATTGCATTCTTCTCAAGTTGATCTTTGTCATGTGTGAATTCTTCTAACACTGAGTCTTTACTGTAAGAATGTATGGTGTGCTACAAATATGAATCAAAATAAACTGTTATTGCCTCATGTAAACTATGAAACATTTCTTGTAAATTACCTAATTTATTTTTTCATTTATGTACAGTTTCTTATGTAAATTTTTAAGATACTTGTGGCCTGTTCTATAAGCATTCCTGTATTCTTCCTTAATGCTTATATGAATGAAAGAAACTTGGATTTTATTTGCTTGTATGTATAATATGGCCACTAAGCCAATTTCTCTTTTCTGTAGTTCAGTTTTTTTCTAGTTTTGTTTATATTCTAAATGAATGTTAAAATCATGCTTTTTTCCCCTACTTTCCAAATAAATTCTCTAAATTGTTTAAAAAAAAAAAAAAAAAAAAAGAATCTAAATGACAATGGCGCAGCAAATGTTTCAGATTACAGTGAAATCCTTTCAACAAAGAAGTTGCTACTATATGAGCAAAGCCCAAGTCAACCAGAGAACAAACCCAGAGGCCCCAGCCAGAAGGAAATGTAGTTGTGGCTGCTGAGTCAAGAGGTTCCCAAGGTTGAAGCAGATGGTGTCAGTAAGGATAACACTGGTGCTAATATAGGACTTTGGATGAACTGAAACATTAGAAGTTAGTTTGGTTGAGTCATAAGACACCATCACCACCATACAACTCAAAATAAAAAATAAATGTGCTTTACTTAGTGCCAAGGAACTTCTCTTACCTTCTGTGCCCCCTGTTCTTCTAGTGACTTCAGTTGCTTTCAGGTAAAAGATGATTAGGAATGGGCCCAAGGTTCCCCTTCACCCAAAACGGACCAAGAGGTTGTATATTTGGAAAATTTCGAGGAGGGGAGGGACTCATATTCTTATGGATACAGACACCCAAATCACAGCCTATCCAAGAGAGCTGCAGTAAGGAAGCTGCATGAGGTTTGGGCAGGGAAATAGGAAGGAAAGCTAAAGTGACCTGTATGGGGGACACTTTGGGCCAATTCAATGTACCATTTGTGTGACTTCCACTGATGAATGAACAATCTTATTAATGTTTTACTCTGAATACTCAAAGCCCAGAGGGGATTCTTCCAATCAGGAAGAGAAATGCCAGTGGGGCATATAAATCACTCCACAACTCTTTTTCCTAAGCCTCTTGGGTAGTCTAGCAAAACAATATAAATCTCAGGAGGAAAAAGAGAAATCACAGCCTTGATTAAGGACTTAAAAGGCAACAGGAAGTACAAAATACAGTATATTAAAAACAACTGCCCAGGATAATTAGCATAAAAGGCTAACTTTACAGTGAATTATTGCCAAGTGAATTCAGTTGTTGATTCTATAGTCTCAGCTATTCCAGACATTTTAACTCTACTGAATCCACTGGCACTTGATATGATGTCTTTCCAACATCTTCTTTCTATCCCCTGGCACTTAAGGACCAAGACAAAACTGTATTACTGTGTTAAGACCTCCAATATATATGTAGTAACTCCTCCATACCTAAACTCCCCTGCCATTTGTCATAAAGATTTAGAGTGAGTGCCCCTCCTTTCCAATGTTCAAAGTTGTTACCTATAGATGTTATCCTATTAGATGGCTGATCAGAAACCTGAGTCTCAACTGCCCTGTATGAGGTGTTATAAACCTCCACCAACAGAGGTGGATGATAAACTCTGACAAAAAAATCAGGTGTTCCCTCCAGAAGTCAAGAAACTGCTGTCTTTTTAGCCTCAACCATCAAAAAGGAGGCCCAGCACCTTACTGGACACTTTGGATACTGGAGTGTATCACTTGGACATTCTACTAGTCTTTGGTGGTTTGAAATTATCTTATGAATCCCCAAAAGAGAAATATTATGTATTAAACTAATTCATTCCTTTGGGTGTGGGACCCATTTGACTGGATTACGTCAGTGGGGTATGATTCAGTTGAGTGTCTGTCCTCTTGCTGGGTCTGATATAAAGGGAGACACAGAAACTCAGATAGAGAGGGAAAAAGGAGCTGGCGTATTTGATTCTGCAACATGAAAGAGAGTATAGCTTAAACACAAAGCCCCTAGGAGGCTGAGCCCATGGAGAAGCTCAAGAGGAGACCAGCCCTGCTATATACCTCATAGCTTACAGCAGAACTTGGGAAACAGAACAGCCAAGACTGATACAGGAAGCCCAGAAAGAGACAAGCACTATGCCTGGTTACTCACAGCTGAGCTCCAAGAAATGGTAGATTCTGGGGGTAAAGGCAGAGCCCAGGTGGAGATTGCCCGCCATCTTGCTTCAACATGTGGCAACAACGCCAGGATCAACAGTATCTGACTGGTGAGAAAGCACCTCTTATAGTGCCTTGAGTTGGACTTTTTGTGGCCTTGGAATGGTGAGCTTTTACCCCCAAATAAATACACTTTATAAAAGCCAACATATTTCTGATGCTTTGCCTCATCAGCACTTTGGCAAACTAAAACAGCCTGTATTAGTCAGGGTTCTCTCAGGAAACAGAATCAACAGGAGATATCTGTCAATAATATGAGATTTTAAAAGTCTCTCACGCGACCGTGGGGATACACAAGGCAGGCTGCAAACCAGGGGCTCCAAAGAAAGTCTGATGAAAGGTCCTTAATGAGTTTCTGGGAGAAGTTGGCTGTCCAACGACGAGCTGGGAAATTCTGTCCGAATGTTGAAGTCACTTCCCTTTTCAAGGCATTCAACTGACTGGATAAAAGCGTCATCCATTGATAATGCAATCTTCCTGATTGATGCAGATGTAATCAGCCATCCATGCAGTAAACTCACTGGTGGCCAAAGTCCATAAATGCGCTTGTATTACAATTAGCCCAGTGCTTGCTAGACCAAACACCTGGACACAATTACCTAGCCGAGTTGACACATTAGCCTAACCATCACACAGCCCTTTATGTCAGGTAATACATAAATCAACATCCTTAGAATGGGACCCAAACCAATGGGTTATATTGGAAGCTCTGAGCAAACTGGCATACTCTCTACCTTTGGGGTCCCACAATGTTAATGACTCCTTTAAGCTACGAACCTTTCTGAGTAATAGAGGTTGGTTGGAACTTCTGGTGAAAGGGAAGCAGCCTCTACCCAAATTCACCGTTTGGGAGTTGGACTCATTTCCTCCTAGACACTTCTATTGAAAAATAGCTGTTAACTTTCTACTGGCCTCTTGTCAAGACTGAACACCTGACCTGTGGTGGTCTTGTGACTTTCCGGCACAAGACTTCCATTTGGGGGTAAATCAGTTAGGACTTAAAATCTAACAGTGTGATAAAGACCCTACCAACCTCACTTGTTACATGGAAATGGTATATTCAAGAATGCATTTGGCCTGGCCTCAGCAGCATTTTGTCTTTACCTGAGAAAAATGACAGCTATCCTTTAGCACAGGGGTTCTTAACCTTTTTTGTTCCACAGACCCCTTTGCCAGTCAGGTGAAAATCACACACCCCTTACTAAGTCCACACTATACTGTGTATTATTTAACAAATATATCACACCTGCACCAACACATCCCCACAAGAATAATGTTTTTTTGAATTTCAATTCAAGCTCATGGACCCCTAGTTAAGAACCCCTACTTTAGGGGAAATTTTTATCTTCCACTTTATGGCCTAAGCCAAAGCAACTGGCTCAGTCCTGTCTTTGAGTCATAGACGTTTCCCTAAATGCCTGGGCTTAGTTAGGGAATGATTTGGCTAAACTGAAACTCGATTGTGTCCACCTGGGATGCTGATGCTGTTCAATCTCAGTGCCAGCTATGCAGAACTGAAAGTGGATGATGCTGTCCACTCAGGGCAGAATTTAAGGTTGATCTCATATCTCTTGCCAAAAATCCTCCTGATAAATCCTGTTATAGTTTTACTGACATTTGGTCTTTGCCAATGGCCTAGTGACTGCTCAGCCACCTGGAAAACTACAGACTAAAAAGGCATATTAAAGATATAACTCTCTGGGGCTATGAACTGCAGAAACAAATCACAGCTGCCAATCTGTCGGCATCACTCATGTGGATGCCCACAGCAGAGGTCTATTCTCTGATAAGACCCACTAGGATCAAGCTGCTGATTGAGGCCGCCCTGTCACCATTGCTGGCCAGATCCATCATCAAACTACACATGGCAACATATCCACCAACGTACACTGAGCACAAAGTTTCTGACACAAACACTACCTGAGTATCCATAGGTAGTTGAGTTCAACATTCCACTTAGCCAGATCTGAGCCCTTCTTCCCTGTGTTTTTGTTCATCCATCCCTCTCTCCTTCTATCAATCCATCTAATTTAGTCCTTGTTCATTCATTAAATAAATATTTATTGATCTCTGGAGCTAGAAAGACATTGAGATGAACTTTTTCTCCAAGGAGCTCTAATGGGAGATACACACACTCACACACACACATTCATACACATATTACAATTTGTATCTATATAGACTGTAGAATCAAAGAAGGCTTTCTGAAGGATGTGATGTTTTAATAAAGCTGGGAAAAGGGGAAATTATCTAGACAAACAGGAATGTTCAGGCAAATAGCAAATAGTATGGATTTGAGAGGCATCATGTTCAGGGAGAGAGCTTTGGAGTCAGGAAGAAGTGAGTTAGAATCCTTTTTCTTCTACTCACTAGCTATGTGGAATGGAACAATATTTAAATTCTGTGAGTTTCATCTCTCTCCTAATGCCACCCATCTCATAGGGTCTCCTTTTCAACCATCCCATAAATGGGTCTGATGCTATGGATCTACGATTTTGCTACCTCATACTAGTTAGTGACCTATATGTACTTCCTGAGTATACTCAAGGCATTCCATTTCAATACCAAGGCATTCCATTTCAATACCTTCAATACCTTGCTTTCTATGCTGCTTTTATAGCCCCACGATTGATCTTTACCTGGTAACTTGTCCTCAGTGGTGCTCTAAATGAAACAGTAATTTTTTTCTATACTTCTATAGTTCCTTTATTATTAAAAAAAAAAAAAAAGGCCCTTGAACACTCTTGCTCCAAAACTAAGTCTCTCTTTGGCCTTCTCCTCAGAATCAATATGCTTAAAGAACAATATTTATTAAAAATAGCAACAATAATACAACAATCATTTAATGAAAACTTTCAATAAGCCAGGTCCTGCTGCTAAGATTTCATTTAGTTAAAAAAATCTACCAAGTAAGCACAATCATCCTTGTTTTCTAGCTGAGAAAACAAAACCTAGTTCTGTCTGAATGCAAAGTCTATGCACCTAACCACTACACTAAACTCCTAAACCACCTCTTTTCACCCACTTACCTTTAACTTTTCAAATTGTGGTCTCTGACCAGCTGCATCAACATCACCTGAGAAGTTGGTAGTAGGTCAAAATTTTGGGCCTAACCACAGACCTACTCAATCAGAAACCATGTGGGTAGGGCCCTGCAGTCTGAGATTTAACAAGCCCTCCAGGTGATTCTTACATGTGCTAGTTTGAAAACCACTAACTAGATGCCAAAATGTTAAATGACTGCACATGCTTAAAATAAGTAAAGTGAACCAAATATAAGAAAAATGTTGGGAGTGACGGATGGTCTTTGGATAAATGGAGAGCTCAAGCCCCAGCTAAAAGGTGCAATTGCTAGTCAGTTCCAGCCTTTTGTTGCAATGAGGAAATCCAGGCCCAGCATTGCCGGGTGTTTAGAATTTCAAGAGAACTTGGAAGTCTGAACTTTCATGTGAAATATCTTGACTTTTCAAATGTTGACAACAATGATAGATTTTCAGAATACCATGTGAGTTAACACTAAATGGACTAAACAAGATAAATCTCTGAGCTGGAGTCTTTAATCCCTTGCTTCCCTGAATATTGCACTCTTAAAATTCATCATTTTCCACTTTCTCTGACTTTCTATAGTCCTCATTGTCTTCCATTTTTCTCTGACATTTCATGCCTTTATCTATTTACTCCTTGAAACTCTTATCTCTATTTGAGAAACACATTTTCTCCTAGTTGCCACCCTATCTCTCTGAACATTCTCTTTCATTTCCTCTTCCTCCGTTCAGGCCCTGAATTCAATTGTTATTCCTAAATTCCTTTCCTCTATATTTTCTCTCAATATTTACTCCCTGATGGCTCTCAAAGAGGACCTTTTCTTCAATTTCTAGTCCTACATTTTCAATTGCCTGCTTGCATTTCTCCTAAATATCACTATGGTACTTCAAAACTGGTCAATCTAACTGTAATCATCTTTCATTCAGAATCCATTTCTACTCCTATGTTCCCCATTTCTGGTAATATTATACTCAAGGTTTTGAGGACTACTCATGTGCCACCTTTTTCACAAAGCCTGTGCCGATCCTCTTCTTTTGCCCAGCTAAATATGCTCTCTCATTCTAGGATGTACTCAGAATTATACACTTCACCTTTATGTCTGCTTTTTATTAATGATTACTCCAACTCGTTTCTTTTAAAAACAACTTAGAATATAAACAAAATGAAAAATGAACTTAGTATTATTTATGTTTGTCATATCCACTCAAATAGATTTTAAACTTCTTGAAAGCAATGAATTTATTACCATCTTCTTACCCTTCACAGTGCCTGAACAAAAGAAGTGTGTATATTTATTGAATTAATTACACAGTGTAATTGCACAATGTATCCTGACAAATATTTGCCAACTTTACCTTAAATGGACTCATTATATGTATCAGAAAAGTTTGTTTCCTATTTAAAAGAATCTTACAGTAAATTTAAAAAAAAAAAAAGAAGCTAGAACTCTTCTGTAAATAAGTACTCACCCAATTTAACTATTTTGTAGATTTATTTATTTGTTTATACAATTTTGCCAAACCTGTGTTCTTGCAAGAACCAAAGGCCTTATGAAATCCAAAAAGTATGTTAAACAAAGCTCCATGATGTCAAGTCACTGGGAAGCCTTGTTCCTTTCCATCCTCTAGGAATGGGAACAACACAGATTAGCCGGAGGCACAGGTTCAAACTCTCTAAATATTTCCTCATCTTTATATTTATAGAGCATCTAGCTTTGTTTCACTCTGTAATATCCTCTTTGGATATAAGAAATATTGCAAAGTACAGAAATGTGAGGCTGAATAATCTCTCATTTCATAGGAAATGAAATGCTACTGCTTTATAGACTCTACCTCAGCACTACAACAACTGAGTTAAGTAGCTGTTTTTGTTTTTGTTTTTTAATGAGAATAGCAAACTCCATATTATAGACCTACAGATGAAGGCATAAAAATTCCTTGAGAAGCTGGACAGGGAGAAACAAAATTAGGCACAATCTAAGAGCTGAAGAAAAGAGAGAACCAGTTATCAAGAAAGGTCCTCAACTAATTTATTAACTCAACAAGCACTTATTGAATCCTACTACATGTTGCATGGCATTGAACTAGATGTATGGAGAAAACACAAATAAGATAAGGTCCATAAATAAAAAGAATTGAGTGTAGGAAAGGAAATAAGATATATACAAAAGTTGCTGTAAAAACAGGCAGAAAGTTTTGAGTGTCAGAAAAGAAGTACAGACAAAGTGCTCTGGAAATTCAAAGAAAATTGGGTTCAATAAACTTTATTAAATGTTTACTATACCAGACCTTTAAGAAACTTATAGTTAAGTAGGTAGGACAATTATGTAAACAGATAATTTCAGTTCAGTATTGAAGTATTAAAGATGTGCAAAGAATGCCATGGAAAAACAGGCTGGGATTTTTTCAATGCCATAGGGTCATAAAACAGAATTATGTAATAGGGAACAACATTGATCTAGAGGTGCTGAATCATGAGGTAAGGTACTGAAAAAAAATGATTTAAAAGTAAGCAAAAACCAGTTCAGAAGCATCTTAGATACTAAGACAAAGAATTTATATTATCCCATGGGCAATAAGGAACCAAAGAATGGTTAAGGTGAGATATGACAGGGAAGATGTAGAAAGGTCAAAATGGAGAAATATTTAAAAAGTACAGATCCCATAGATATAGTGGCTTTTTTATTTATTAGTTTTTTAATTTTTCCTTAATTTTTAAATGTGTTTTGGAATGACTACAAACTTACAAAAATGTTGCAGAAATAATACAAAGAATCCCATCTACCCTTCATTCACATTTCCAAAATGTTAACATTATTAAAAACTGCAATGCCATTAAGACAGTTTGAGTCATTTTATGAATTCCAAAAAGAAAAAAAATATGTTCTTAAGCTAATATATTCCTATGAGTATGGTACCCTTTGATTGCTTTAATTTCAGTTGAGGAGCCTTTGATTAGATTACTTGATAAGATCTCTTTAGGGCTTTTGATTGGACTATATCAGTGAGGTGTGACTCAGGTTTAACTCTGTTTTATAGTCCCATGTTACATTTTTTAGCTTTCCTTCTACTAATATAAATGTCTTTATTTCCCTTTCAAACACTGTCATATGCATATAATAGCTCTGCTAGTCACAAACACCATGATGTGCTCTCACCATTTCCATTCATTTCCAAAGAATTAAAAGCCACCTTTTTAAAAACATTTTTTTTTTATTTTTAAAGAAGCTTTCGATTATATAAATGTTACATCAGAAATATAGGCGATTCCCATGTACCCCACCCTCTCCCCTCCCACACCTTCCCACCTTAACATCTTTCATTAGTATGGTATGTTTGTTACAATTGATGAACACATATTGAAGCATTGCTACTAACCAGGAACTATAGCTTACATTATAGTTTACACTTTGCCCCACACATTTTATAAGTTTTGACAAAATGTATAATGGCCTGTATCCTTCATTGCAATGCCATGCAGGACAATTCCAATGTCCCCAAAATGTCCCATGTTATACCTATTCTTCCCTCTCACTCCCTTTAGAACCCCTGGGGGCCACTGCCTTTATATCAATGATACAAATTCTTCCATTGATAGAATAACAATAAGTCTATAATAGAATAATAATAGAATAATAATGTCTACTTATTGTTCATTCCCCAATCTTGAGGATATGGGGATGGTGATACCCACTCTGCTTCTGACTGAACACTTGAACATATTCATATGCCTTAGTGGCATGCCCCACGTGAACCCCTCTCCACCCATCCCCCCATCACTGACACTCTGCACCAGTGACCCACCCCTGCCATAGTCATGACCCTCTTGCCATCCAAAACCTCCCCAAAACAAAGCAAAAACAAACAAAATTAATAATAAAAAATACAAAATTAAAATAAAATAATTTTTTTCATTGTATCTTTCATCACTGTATGATTTGTTATCTTTTATGTACAGTGACAATTTCTTCCGTATGTTCCTCCAGTGTTTTATTTATTTATTTATTTTGCTTTATCTTCAAAGAAGTTTCAGGTTACAGAAAAGTCCCAAATTTGAAAATTTGGGGCATTCCCATATACCCAATGCTCTCCTCCTCTCCCACTCACCCCTATTGATAACATTTTACATGTGGATGGTACATATGTTACAATTGATATACAAACATTGAAGGGTTGCTACTAATCATGGTCAATGGTTTACATTATGCTTTACATTTTGCGCTATACACTTTCATAGGTTTTGACAAAATTTTAAATGGCCTGTATCCATTAATGCAAGATCATGCAGAGCAATTCCAATGCCCTAAAAATGCCCTATATTCCATCTATTCCATTCTTCCCTCCCTATCCCCTCAGAAACTATGGTAAACATTAAGTTTCAATTTTTTGAAGAATAAGGTTCATAGTTACATGAAATAATATTGAGGGCTTGATATATTGGTCTGTTTTCTTTTATTGGGCACTGCCTGTGTTCTTGAGAGATTCTTGCCCCTCTAATTGAGAACATAGCAGGATTCCCCAGGATGAGAGCTCAATATTTTCTTGTTTATTGTGTGGGTCTCTACCCACTGAAATTATACATTATGACACAATGAACACTGTCATATTTCATAGACACATGCCCCAGGGGTACCCTATCCCACATATCCCTCCACCCTGACACCCTACACCAGTAACCCTCCCCTGCAATATTTGCCCAAAGAGCACTCCCATCATTGTAATTTTAACCACAGACCTGCAAATCCCCAGAGTTCACCTGCTGCTTCCTCCAACTCCTCCCCCCAGTTCCATGGATAGTCCAACCCAACCCCCCCACCTTACTCACCTTACCTTCCTGCACCACAGAAGCCAATCACATCACTGCACCACTATCACCTCCATCCACTGCCCATATTATCATAGATTTTGCCCATATTGAGCATCCGCTTACCACCCTCTACTCCCTTTCTGTATCCTGTTAATCTGTATTCCAGACTCTAGCTCTCTGAGTCTTTTTGATTTGCTGAAGTCATATCAGTGAGGTCATGTAATATTTGTCCTTCAGTGCCTGGTTTACTTCACTCAATATAAGGCCTTCAAGATTCATCCATGTTATCCTGTGTGTTAATACTGCATTCCTTCTTACAACTGAGTAATATTCCATTGCATATATATACCACAATTTACTTATCCATTCATCTGTTGATGGACACTTGGGTTGCTTCTAACTTTTAGCAATAGTAAATAATACCACTATGAACATTGTTGTGCATATATCTGTTCATGTCTCCGCTTTCATTTCTTCTGGGTATGTACCCAGAAGTGGGATTGCTGGACAGCAGTTCTATAGTTAGCTTCCTGAGGAACCACCAAACTGTCCTCCACAATGGCTGCATTATTCTACATTCCCACCAGCAGTGGATAAGTGTTCTCTTTCCTCCACATTCTCTCCAACACTTATAGTTCTGTTTTTTTTTTTAATAGCCACTAGTCTACTAAGTGTAAGATGATATCTCACTGTAGTTTTGATTTGCATTTCCATAATAGCAGTGATGTTGAGCATCTTTTCATGTGCTTTTTAGCCATTTGTATTTCTTTTTTGGAGAAGTGTCTATTCAAATCTATTGCCCATATTTAAGTGGGTTGTTTGTCTTTTTATTTCCGAGATGTAAGATTTCTTTATATATGCTGGATATTAGGCCCTTATCAAACCCTTATTCTCCCATTGAATAGGCTGACTTTTCACTTTCTTGACAAACTCCTCAGGAGCACAAAAGTTTTTAATTTTGAGGAGGTCCCATTTATCTATTTTTTCTTTTGTTGCTCGTGATTTGGGCATAAAGTTTATGGAACCATTTCCTACTACAAGGTCTCATAGATGCTTCCGTATATTATCTTCTAGGAGCTTATAGTTTTGGCTCTTTTATTTAGATCTTTGATCTATCTTGAGTTAATTTTTATATAGTGCATGAGAATATTCTCCCATTCTTTTGTATATGGATATCCAGCTCTCCAACAAACACCATTTGTTGAAGAGGCTATTCTGTCCCAGCTGAGGGCCATGGTGGCCTTGTCAAATATCAGTTGATCATAAATGCGAGGATCTATATTAGAACTCTCAATTCTGTTCCATTGGTCATTATGTTTATCCTTGTGCCAAAACCATGCAGTTTTGACCACTATAGCTTTGTAGTTTGCTTTAAAGTCAGGTAGTGTAATTCCTCCATTTCTTTTTTCCTTTTCAATATGATTTTGGCTATTCAGGGCCCCTTGCCATTCCAAATAAATTTCATAATTCGTTTTTCCAATTCAGTAAAAAATGTTGTTGTAATTTTTATTACGATTGCATTAAATCTGTAAATCAATTTGGGTATAACAGACATCTTAATGATGTTTAGTCTTCCAATTCATGAATATGGAATATTCTTCCATTTATTTGGGTCTTCTTCAATTTCCTTTAACAATGTTGTATCGTTTTTTGTGTACAAGTCCTTTACATCTTTAGTTAAGTTTATTCCTAGGTATTTGATTTTTTCAGTTGCTATTTAAACGGAATTTTTTTCTTGATTTCCTCCTCAGATTGCTCATTAAGGGTGTACAGAAATGCTACTGATTTTTGCATGTTGATCTTCTATCTTAAATGAACTGAACTCATTTCTCAGCTCTAGAAGCTTTGTTGTAGATTTCGCAGGATTTTCTATGTATAGGATCATGTCATCTGCAAATACTGAAATTTTTACTTCTTCCTTTCCAATATGTCCAATGTGAATGTTATGGAAGAGTACAGATGTCTTTAAATAAACATATTTAGGATGCTCATGGTGATAAAATAAGATATAAGGTTAATTTTTAAAAGCCAAATGATAATATTACATAATAAAACAGGAAGAGATGGAACAAGAACCGATGGGTATCACAAAGAGCCAATTAGAAATGTTAGGAATAAAAATATATAATGGTGAAATAAACAAAAATTAATAGAAATTGCAGGCTAAACACATTCAAAGAGGATGGGAAGATAGCACAAAGAATCCCCTCAGAACACAACATAGATAAGCTGAGATAACATTTCGTGAAACAGCAATAAAAACCATGAAGGATATAGAGAAAGAGATTCCAGTATACACCTCAGAAGAGTGTAAAAGGAGAAGGTAGAGAATAATAAAGAAGCAATATGTAAATAAATATCGCAGAGACTTTGTCAGGATTGAAAAAATACATCAGTCCTCTGATAGAAAAAGCAAGGTAAGAGCTGACCAAGAAAAGTAAAGTTAAATACATCCTCAGTCACATAACAGTAAAACTGAAAATAATTATCACGATAAAAAAAAAACGTAATGTCAGAGAGAAAAGACTGATTAATTGCAGAAGGACAACAATTAGACTAAGCAGATTCTCCTTTGCAATAATAGAAAACAAAAGGCAATAGAAAATAACTGCTGACCTACAAGTTTATGCCCAGCTAAACGACCATGCAAATGTGAGGGTACAGACATACAAATACTACAATAATTTAACAATCAAGGTCCTTGCAACAATAATTATTAAAATAGTAATTCAGCAAGAAGAAAAGTGAACCCAGAGGGACACATAAGTACATATCTCAATGGTGAGCACACACTTTAATAAAATGATATCATAAGTTAAGGAAGCCATTAATTTAAGAAAAAATTAATTTTTGAAATCAAAGAAGGGCAACAAGTTAGGAAATTGGAATGTTCAATGAGTTGTTAAAGTATGTCAAGGTCTTTTTCATATTTGGAAGACAGCAATACTTAAAAACCATAAAATCTTTATGGACAGCAAGATTTTTTTTTGAGGTAGTACAATGAGCTAGATTTCTTAGAGTAGTTTATAGATTATTACAGTTGCCACATAGTTAACCATTAAAAGAACAGAAATACAATCATTAGTCTCCAAACCAGCAAAGGAAAAAAATAAACATAGATAAATTTTCAGTACAATAGTACAATAGAAGGTAGAGCTGGTGGATGGGGGGAAAAGGAAAAAGGATGGTAAACAAACTAACAAACAAAAAACTATGTCCTAAGATGGTAGAATAACTAAATATACTGAAACCCACAATAAATGCAAATGAAAGAAACCTATTGAAAATACATATCAGACAGGACAGAATAAATGGTAGTGGTAGTTAATATTTACTGACTGCCTACTATCTATTAGGCACTCTTTTAAATGCTTTACTAGGATTTACCATTGAGTTTTCACAACATCCTATATGGTCTATTCTATTATTGCATCAGTTTTATAAATACAGAAATCGAGGCTTAGAGAAGTTAAGCAATGTGCTCAAGGACACACAGTTGGTAAAAGTGGGGCTGTGATTTACACCTGGCTAGTCTTGCTCCAGAATCCATATTCTTAGCTTCCATTCTATTCTGCTATTTGCTACATGATCAAATGCTATGTATTTAATAAGGATTATGCTATAAAAGAATCTTTATGGACATCAAGATTATTTTAAGTGAAAAAGAGTATGTTACAAAAGAATATACTAATGATAAACAATGTTTATTTAAAAGTAAGTTAACACACACACATATACACCAAAAATATTGAGGAAAATATCGACCAAAATATGATTGTGATTACTTTTGGATTTTCATGCTAACAGGTAACATCTTTTTTGTTCTTTATATATTTCTGTATTTTCAACAGTGAATAATGCTGTGTTTCATTTTTATCAAACATTTTTTTAAAATGAAACATACAGTGTCTGCCACAAATTGCATGCTCCACTAATGTTCAAGGGACAGAAGCAGAACAGCTAAGTCCCTTCTTTAACTAAAGCTGAATGTAAGATATAGAACTGGGGAAGTGTATCATCATACTGTCAGATATTCAGATCCTAAGGACAGATAAACTGCATACTATATATAAGACACAGCAATACACAGCAAAGAGCTGAAATCCTTATAAGTTGCCCTCTGTGTTACTTTCAGGATCTGGTTTTGGGATCCAACCTAAACTATGGCTTCAGAAGAAGGCTGAAAATAAAAGCATTAACTATATAAATGTAGTTAAATATCAGTACTAGCATAGAGCTCAGGAATGTCGGATCTGAAAATATGCTCATGGAGATCGCCACCTAGAGACCAACTCCATCACTTAATAGACAGAGAAAAAGATCCATAGAAGCAAAGGGACTTGTTCAAGTTTATACAATGTTTAATAGCAGAGCCTAGACTGGAATTCAGTTTCCTAATCGCAGATAAAGAAATTGAGGCTTATTAAGGTTGAATTACTTGCCCCAAATTTCTCAAATACCAAAAGCCAGGGCCAGGATTCTAATCAGATTTAATTAGATTCCAAAATCCATTCTTTTACTGAACTATAGTCAAATAGATAATTCTTCAACTGTTCAGGGTTTATTTTCCGGTTACTAAGTCTATCAAATATTTATTTAACGATTTTCATTTTGCTTAGCACTTGCATTTTACTAGCATTATAGATGAAATAATTTTTTTTCTTCTTTCATGCTTGTTGCTCTTGTTACCGAAAGTGTGTATTTTTAATTATCTATTGAAGATTGTCCCTTTAAGAGTTTTTCTGTGATCTCTTTCTTTCCATTTTTTAAAAATTCCCTGTGTCTTCCTCTGTGAAACACCCAATACTTGTATAAAGCAGGTGTTGTGTCATATAATTGCAGTTTTCCTTTTCAAATTTAATTTTGTTTCTGCCTTCCACTTATTTTTGCATGGCAATAGTAGCACTCAGAACTTGGCAAACCCCTTTGCCTGCATGCCTAATGTTGTTTTCCAGCCTCCTGTTGCCCCTGATTAAACACATTTTTATATTTAGAATATACTTGTAGCACAGTAACTTATTCCATGAAAGAGGAATTTTATTGTGATGGTAACTATTGTTTTACAGTAGAACCTCTAAATCTTTTGGTGATTAGCTTGATATCTTTAATCAGACTTGATTCTGGATAGAAGATCCGGTTGAATGTGATAAGAGGTTATATTCCCTTGGAATAAGGCCTCCAGGAAATGTCTTCTTCACTATGAATTCTTTACATTCTGAGGGTTCAGGTAAGGCTACATACCATTCTGCTTCACCTTTGTGATACGGAAATGTGTACAGTAATGCAGAAAGTACATTCATCTGAGTGAGACAAAATTTTCAATGCCTTTTAACTGGTTAGATGTGAAGGAATTAATATTTGTTTATAATATCCTAGGATGTATTTTAGGACTGTATTTATTAATAGATACTCTACTTATATTATCTCAACTTATTTTTCACAAATATATTATAAGGTAACTATCAACCCATTTTATTTTATTTTATTTTATTTTATTTATTTATTTTTTTTATGATTTGAGTATTTATTGGGTGCCAGCTGATACAAATAAGCACATCACATATATTGGGCTATTGCAAAACCCAATGAAGTAAGCTTTATTATTTCCATTTTAAAGACTGAAAATGGAGACAGAGAAAAATTAAACAATATCCAAAGTCACATAGCTAGTTAGGGAAAAAGTAGGACTTAAACTCAAATCTTATTCCAAAGCCTTGCTCTTTTTTAATTAATGCTGCTGCTCATAAAATTATCAACCCATTTTAGGATGAGGTTCAGAGTCGTTAAGTAACTTGCCCAAGGTCACACAGTTAAGAGGTGATGAAGTGTGAATGCCAATCCAAGTCTGCCTTGTGCACTTTACACTGAAACTGTCTTCTGTTTATAATCTAAATATGTTAATGTGATCAAGTAGAGAAAAAAGAAATACAATGAGAATTCCACTCTTTATTCAGCCTGCCACATTGCCGTTGCTGATGAAATACTAAATCAGTTGTTTGTTCTAGAATTGGACCACTTACTCTGTTTTAATACATACAAGTTGCTTTTTAAAAAACATTGAGAGGCTTCAGTAATCTATCCATTTTCTAACATAGTTAGAATTATCTACCTGTGTGTAAGTGTATATATGTCTGTGTGTATGTGAAAGAGAGAGAGAAAGAGAGACAGAGACAGAGAAAGGGAGACAGAGAGAGAGCGCGCGCATTCCTGGGTGAGCACACATATTCAGCTATTATTCTTAGGTGGAAATTACTCCCTGGCAACATATTCAGAAATTTAGCTAGGAGAGATAAGACGGCAGGAAGCAACAAGAACCACATTTAGGGAATTACTGACAAAGTAAAAATCCTGATGATTAAAAACAAGGGGGGAAAAAAAGCAAGAAAAGGGGGAAAAAGACACAAAAGACATTACAAAGCCAGTGCATCAAGTTACCATAGCAACTAGAGAATGTGGGTTGAAATTTATATGTCTCCATTGTTCCAGCAGAGAGGTTCTAAATAGCACCCTAGTGGCCTGACAGAGAGGATGCATCCGCCTCAATGCTCTGGCTTATTACTGGAGAGTGCTTTAGGTATTGAGAAGGAATAGAATCACTGTTAACTTGTCAGTGCCAGCCTCCCTAGTTACTGTCAAGTGAAGAAACTTGTTTCTCCAATCTGGAGACACAGCATGTTCATTTCTAGAGCCAGTCCTACCAGGATATTAGCAGCTCCATATTCACCTGTGACTGAGAATGACCGATCTTTGCTTATTATCTTAAGTAAATATCCAGTGTGCCTGGAATCAGCTGTGAGCACTCTTAGGTGCCCAGAGTGGCAGTCTTCCCCTCAAACCCCTCTATGTTTTCCTGCCAGGTCAGGAGTCTGCCCTCATTCTTAGACAACTTAGCCAGGGACCTAAAACTGACCAGCACTTGCCAATCAACATCAGCATTATTGTTAACAATACCATCAGCCACAACAACCGTTTAGGGCTAAGAACAACTATTTGTGAAAGCATGTGGCAATTATTATCTCTAATACTACTGACACTCCCTAAAGTAGGTATTATCTATAGGTGTTCAATTAATATGATTTTTTAAAATTTTTATTTTTAAAGAAGCTTTAGAGTACATAAATATTACATATGCCCCCCCACACACACACACACACACTTTCCCACATTAACAACAACCTTCATTAGTGTGGCACATTTGCTAAAATTGATGAACACATATTGAAGCATTGCTACTAACTGTACACTGTAGTTTACATTATAGTTTACACTCTGCCCCAATTTTATAAGTTATGACAAAATATATAATGGTCTGTATCTGTCATTGCAATGTCATGCAGGACAATTCCAATGTCCCGAAAATGCCCCCATGTTATACCTATTCTTCCCTCTCCCTCCCCTCAGAACCTCCGGTGGCCACTACCTTTACATCAATGATAAAACTTCTTCCATTGCTAGAATAATAATAAGTCTATAATAGAATAATAATAAGTCTTTAATAGAATAATAATAAGTCTACTTTAGTCCATTGTTCATTCCCCAGTCTTAAGGATTTGGGGATGGTGATGTCCACTCTGCTTCTAATTGAGATGGGGCTTAGATTCCATGGGGCAGATGGATGGAACTCTTTTGCTTGTAGTTGCAGACACTCTCTGTTCCTTGGGATGGGCGTTGTCCATCATCATCTCCTTGTTAGTTGTTCTGCATGAGTCCAATGAACTGGAGAGTAGACGTTACAACTCTGCTGAGATTCAGGGCTCAACTGGCACATGAACAAACCAAAGATTTAAGTCTCTGGGGCATATATTTAACAAGTATAGTGCTAATTATAGGTTCAAATAAAAGAGGCAGTAGAGCCATGTGTAGGGAAACTATAAATGAGTCTAAGTCTGATACAATGGAGAGCATAAATTCCAGAGTAAGGCCCATTGACAGGGTACCAAATTCCTAATCTTGTCTGTCCTGCTTAAACCTATGTTTTTAATGACTGCCTTATTTACATACTTCTGGGAAATTGAGGCTCAGAGAGGTTAAGTCACTCTTCCAAGGTCTCAAAACACAGTCACAAGTTGAATCCAGATCTGATTACAAAGCCTTTGCCATGAGGATTTATCTGTTACTTGAAACCTGCGATTCTGGTTGGCTTCATGTTCTAACACAAATACCCTCACAGAAGCACAAGACAACCCCAAATAAAGTGGATTCCTGGAGATCCCCGCTGCCATACCCCATTTACTATACTGGGCCAGCAAGGATATCAAAGATAGCAACTCCAGTCCTAATTAAGTTCAGATTGGTCATGCTCCCTTTACCACTGAACTTTAGACTCCTGGTTAAGAAAGGAGACTCCTCAAGGACTGGGCTCATTACCTTAGCCAGAGTTCCAGTGGTTTCTGGCTTCCTACTCTTTCCCATTGGTCCTCAGGGGAAGGGAATATGAGAAGGAGGAAGTTAAGCATCTACTATGTGTGGACAACTGTACTATGTCTTTGAATACATTATTTCACTGACTTCCTGAAAAATAAAATCTATGGGATTACTTATTTTTATTCCTATTGTACATATCTTACAACTAATTATTAAGATACATGATTTCCCAAGGTTATACAGTTAATATTGTTAGAGTCTAGCAAAGCCTCTTGACCCTATCCCTTTACTTTGCATGCCTCTCAACACAAACTGTCCAAATTATTCAAATCTTTAAAGCTGGAAGGGACCAGTTAAGTGAATGTAACTGGTGGTTTTTATGAAAATACCATCAAAAGCAATCAAAATAAAGGAGACAGTAAAAATTAGCTGAATAAATCAAAACAAATTTATGTATAGCCTACATCTACCCAATATTTAATTCCAAAAAAAAAGATTTTCTTTTTTTAGGAATAGATCAGCATTGATTAGGGGTATCTCCTAAGCCAAGGTTTCATTCATTTAACAAATGAGCTCATAATTTGTACAGAAGCAAGGTAGCTAATAAGTGAATTAGTAATGGCAGGTTTTGGCATAAGTTTTCCTTGACACTGCAAAGCAGTTTACTTTGGTTGAAGTTATGTATGGAGATGCAAATACAATTCAAACTGCCATTTCCTCCCTTCAGTACAGTAAAAGTTGGTTCATTTGTTCAGAGTGGAATTAGATCATTACTAGCCATCTTCCATGTCACATAGGTAACACCACGTGGACCTAAATTAATATACATAATTTTAAAATTTAATATAAATTTGTATTAGAATTTAGACCACTATTTTCCTTAAAACATTTCTGTAATATGAGCTTCTTTGGGAGAAAAATAAAAGCAAATTACCAGTTTCCAGTAGAGCAAAATGTGGACAGAATAAATTTAACAACTATACAGTGTTATCATAGCAACCAAAGTTTAAAAAAAAACTGATGTGATAAAAAATGACACAAGAGAACAAATGCATCAAGTTGTTATGGCAACCTGGGAATGTGGGTTGAAATTTATGTATTTAGAATCCAAGAGAATATTCTGAGCAACAAAAATAAACATTTGCTTATTAAAATATTCCCCAAATAGTACTTATCTATAAGCATTAGAGTGTTTTCATTATTTTGTCTGCTCTTTCTTTTATTTCCAAAGGATGATTTTAAATTGTGAGCATTTGTATTTTCAGTTCAGCTTGCTTTTTGGCAACAGATACTCCAAGATGCAATTTGGTTTGCAGAAAATGGTGCAAAAGCCAATTTCAAAATAGCACCCTCAATCATGTTTAGGTTCCTTTTACTCTTTTAAATTTCTTTCAACAAAATTTCTGTTCTAGTTGTTTTTTTCTTCTTAAAGAAGACGTACTTCCTTGCTTAATGAATCAATTTTACTATGTTCTTTTTACCTGACTTTGGAGGTCTTCTATTCAGGCAGGGCATTGGTTGAAGAATTACATAATAAATTTGGATATTCAAATAGCCATTCTAATATTTCATGCACACACACTTCCTTTAGTAGCATAACTAGTTATTTTGGGCTGAATTTTCTATTTGCATCTCTCAATTTTCCACATCACGTTGTCCATGCTCACACAGAGTTTGTCAGTATGAGAGAAAGATGAGATTCTCTCACAATATCGTGCTTTTTTGTAAAACCTTTTCCCACTGCCACCCACACCCTTCCATCCTTCTATTATGTGACCAGTTCTCAATCATTCTATAGAAACCAGTTTAGAAGTCAGATTCCATGGTCTACCCATTTGATTACCGGTACATCCTAACCTATCATGGTGAACTGCCTGCTCAACCCCTTGTTTGTACTGGAATCCATAGCCACGCCTCAGTCATTTCAAACTTCAGCATCCCCATTTTAGATCATGTTTGACATACTCTTAGGTTTAGGCTCCAAGATTGGATCCATTATACCTTCTATTTCCATCTGTATCAGTCCCTAGGACTGCTTTAACAAAGTACCACAAACTGGGTGGCTTAAAACAGCAGAAATGTATTCTCTCACTGTTCTGGAGACTAGAAGACTTAAATCAAGTTATCAGCAGGGCCATGCCTGCCTCTTCCTAGCTTCTGGCATTTGCTGGCAATCCTTGGCACTGCTTGACTCGTGCAGTATAACTCTGAACTGTACCTCTGTCTTCAAAGGACTTTTTCCCTCTGTGTCTGTCTGTATGTCCAGATTTCCCTCTTCTTACAAGAACACCAGGAATATTGGATTTAGGGCTCAGTCTAACCCAATCTTAACAAATGGCTTCATCTTAACTAAGTATACGTGCAAAGATAACTCCAACAAGGTCATATTCACAGGTACCAGAGGTTAGAATTTGAAAATATATTTTGGGGACACAATTCAACCTACAATACCATCATTTTAATCAATAACTGTTAAAAGTAAGTTAAGGATATACATTTTTCAAATTATACCAAGTCAAAACAGCAGTGTTTATAGTGATCAAAGTATATAGTGATCAAAGTATATCCCAAAGTATATTGGTAAAGAATATTTTAATATTGAAGTAAGATATTTTGATCCCATGGAAGTTTTGATACGGCATTAAATAATACTGGTAGAAATAATTAACATTTTACAAAAGCCATTTACATGATAACAGCTAAAACTAAACATTGTAATATGTATTATAAACAAAAAACTAATCATGGAATCACATCTCAATGGTAATAGTGAATATTGCTAAAACTAGCCCAGGACAGGGCGTGGGGATCTATAAAAATAAAACTGCTGATAGCTAAAAACTTCACATAATAAATTTATTAATTAAAAATTAACTAAAGAAAAAATTGATCTGTAAATTTAGACTTGGGAAAAACTGACAATAGACGAAAAAGGCCACATGCTCACATTGAGAGCAGTAGCTCTCCAAGGCAGGATCTATAATCTATAAAACTTGACATAGACTGTAAGAGGACTAATGAAGCAAATATTTGTTTGAAAAGTTGGGTGTTAAAATGATACAGGTTAAGACAATCTCAGTACAATAAAAATGAAATTAAAAAGCCTAGATAAAGAGGTGAGATTTCTGGAATGATGAAGAACCCAGAAAATTCTCTCCTTAAAAAAACAATGAAAACACAGGCAAAATTGCTGAAAATACCCATTTTAAGTCTGGAAATTGATCAAAGGGATAAAACAAATTGAGAAATATTTATTCATGAAAAATTCAACCTCAGGTAAAAACAGTGGGCATGCTCCCATCCTCCAGCCCTCCCAGCTCAGTCAGTTTGATAGTTTTATCTGGTGGGAAAAGCCATAAAAACCAATCTTTGCAGCCTGAAGGGGTTCAACTGATTTGGAATGGGATGTGAAAAAATCCACTGGCATTGTCAGTAATAGTGGGAATCTCTGTGGTAAGCAAACAGAGAAAGCCAGTGGTCTAGCTACCCTTAGGTTAAAGTCCTGGTTGGAACATGCACAAGTGTAGCAGACCAGCTAGAAAATTAGCAAGAAGATCCCAGAAATGAGACAGCCATAAAAGACCTGGATAAGCTAGTCACACAACCCTGGCTGACAGGAAAGCCTTATAACTACTCAGGAGACTAGAGAGAGCTCTAGCCTCTGCACAAATCCCTGGCTGAATTTAGGTTACAAGTGCAGAGGAGACATGAGATTGTTGGCAGAAAGTTAAATTTGGGCCAACTTGTAAACTGCTTGAACTCTGAATGGGCTCCCCAACTCAAATACTGATCCAGTGGCAGAAGGAGGAAGGCTTAAAGCTCAGGGTGTTTAGGCACAACCTTGGACCAAATATTGGCTGACCATTCTGCTATGCTAACATAGGAGTGAGCCCTAGAAAGCCAGGATTTAAAATAAAAACAAGGATTAAAAACTGAGGAGAGACATAAGTGACTGCACACTGCAGAAAAGAACAATTATGGTAGATTTAGTGCAGGCAATTACGAACAAACAAAAACACCAGCAACAACAATGGATAGGATCTAGACTTGCTACAATATAATGTCTAAAATGTCAAATTAAAAAAAAAGCTTATGAGACATGCAAAGAAACATGAAAGCATGACATGTGATCAAGAGAAAAAAAAAAAAAAACAGTCAATATAAATCCTGAAGGGTTTTGAATGGACACAGATGTTGGACATGGCAGAAAAAGATTTTAAAAGCAGCTATTATAAATATAGTCTAAGAATTAAAGGAAACCATGTCTAAAGAATTAAAGGAAAGTATGATTCTAATGACTTAGAAAATAAGGAATCTCAGTTAAAAGATAGCAATTATAAAAAAGACCCAAATGGAAATTGTGGAGTTGAAAATCTAATAATTGATATTAAAATCTCAGTAGAGGGACTTAACAGCAGTTCTGAAATGTCAGAAAGAAATATAAGTGAATTTGACAATACATCAACAGAAATTATTTAATCTAAAGAACAGAAAAAAAAGAATGAAGAGAAATTAACAGATCCTCAGAGATCTTTGGAACATCAAACATACCAAAATACTTGTAACAGTAGCCCCAGAGTAGAAAGAGATAAAAGGGCAGGAAAAAAATTGAAGAAATAAAAGTCTCGAACTTTTCAAATTTGATAAAAAACACTTGTGGCAGTTTGATGTAATTATGAATTCCAAAAATATAATTGAATCATGCTTGTAAACTGATCTGTTAATCTGGGCATGATTAGGTTAGGATTAGGGCATTGAACCCCACCCCTTGGTGGGTGGGGAATCAAATATAAAAGGCAAGGCAAAGAACAGAGTTGAGGCAGTCTTTTGAGAAGCAGTTTTGATGTTGGAAAGAAGGCCCCAGGAGAAGAGAAGCAAGCTGTTCACCTGATCATCTACAGCTGATCTTGTGGAGGAAACAGGAGCTAAGCCCGGAAAGAAATGCAGCCCTGGGAAGAGAGGAACCCCAGAAGCCTGAACTCTGACAAACGCCGGCAGCTGTCTTGCTCCAACACGTGGCAATGAACTTTGGTGAGAAGAATCTTAACGCTTTATGGCCTGGTATCTGTGGACTTCTACCCCAAATAAATACCCTTTATAAAGACCAACCCATTTTTAGTATTTCACATTAGCACCCCTTTGGCTGACTAATACAACACTCATCTACAGATCAAATAAATTCAACAAAGCCAGAGTAGAACAAACACAAAGCAATCAACACCTGAGCACATCACAGAAAAACTACTGAAAGACAAAGAGAAAATCTTTAAAGCAGCAAGGTTAAAAAAAAAAAAAATTCCCATTAGGTACAAGGGAACAACAGTATAATTAAGAACTAACTTCTCATCAGACAGAATTGAAGCTAGAAGGCAGTGGAATGATATATTCAAAGTGCTATGGAGAGAAAACAAAATTGTCAATGAAGAGTTCTATATTCAGAACAACTATCCTTCAAAAAGGAAGTCAAAATCAAGATATTCCTGAATAATAAAAGACAGAAAGTTATTTCAGCATACCTGCCTTACAAGAAATACTAAAGGAAGTCCTTCAGGCTGAAACAAATTGAAACCAGAGAGTAACTTGAATCCACATGAAGAAATGAAAAGCACCTATAAAGGTAAATACATGGGTAAATATAAAAGATTCTGTGTGTGTATGTGTGTGTATGAATCTTCACCTAACTACTTTAAAAGATATAAGATTATATAAAACAATAACTACAAAAGTTTACTGTTTGGTTTATAGCATCTATAAATATAATCAATATGACAATAGCACAAAGGATTGGGAGTAAATGAATGTATTGGAGCAAAATATCTATATTTTACCAAATTAAGTTCATCTAAAGTAGATTGTAATAAATTAACATGAATAATATAATCCCTTAAACCACCACTAAGAAAAGCTCTAAAAATATAGGTAAAAAAGAAATTAAATGGTATACATTTTCACATCCATTTCACATGAAAGAAGAAAGTGTAGAAGGAACAGAGGGGGGGAAGATATAAGCCATATTTATAAAGAGCAAAATGTCAGACACAAATTCAATAATATTAGTAATTACCTACATTAAGTATACATGGATAAAACACTCTAATCAAAAGACAGAGATTATCAGTTTGGATTGAAAAAAAAAAGAACAAGATCCAATTATATGCTATCTACTAGAGAACTTTGGTGAGTCAGAGTTTTTATACATAATACTAAAAGCCCAGTCCTTAAAGGAAATATTTGATAAATTAGACTTCATCAAAATGTAAAACTTTTGGGGTCAGATGTGGCTCAACTGGTTGGGTGTCCGTCTCCCATATGGAGGGACCCGGGTTCGATCCCCGGGACCTCCCGGTAAAAATAAATAAATAAATAAAATAAAATAAAAGATCCTATTGTATTAAAAAAAAAAAAATGTAAAACTTTTGATCTCCAAAAGACCTTATTAAAAAGATGAAAATTAAACCATGGACTGGGATAAAATATTTATAAATCACATCTAACAACATACTTGAATCCAGGATATATAAAGAATTCCTCAAACTCATCAACAAGAAAACCCAATTTAAAAATGGACAAGTGACTCGAATAGACACTTCATCAAAGAATAAATAAAGATAGCAAATAAGCACATGAAAAGATGCTCAACATTATTATCCATTAGGTAAATTAAATTAAAACCATGATGAGTGACCACTACATTCCTATGAAAATGGATAAATATGTATGTATGTGTGTGTAGATAGATGAATAGATAGAAAGAAAGAAAGAAAGAAAGAAAGATAGATAGATAGATAGATAGATAGATAGATAGATAGATAGATAGA
>JAKSZT010031676.1:15263085-15278915 GCA_026826555.1 Tolypeutes matacus
ATAGATAGATAGATAGATAGATAGATAGATAGATAGATAGATAGATATAGATAGATATAGATTAGATAGATAGATAGATAGATAGATAGATAGATAGATAGATAGATAGATAGATAGATAGATAGATAGATATGAGAAAGAGAGAGGAGAGAGGGACAATTGACAGAGAATCAAGTACTGGAAAAAATGCAGAGCAATTGGATCTTTCATACTTAAATTTGGGAATGTAAATAAATGCTACAGCTACTCTGGAAAAGTATGGCAGTTTCTTATAAAGTTTAACACCTACTTACCAAATGGCCCAGAAATTCTACTCCTGGATATTTAGTCTAGAGAAATGAAAACATACCCACACAAAAACTTGAATATGAATTTCATAACAGTTTATTCATAACCACATAAACTGGAAACAACCCCAATATCCTTCAATTGGTGACTGGAAGAACAAACTGTGGTACATTTGGTGCAACACTAATTGGCAATTAAAAAGAAAAATTATGTATACATGCAACAACATGAGGATATGTCAAAGGTCTCATGTTGAATGAAAGTAGCTAGTCTCAGAAGGTTACTATATGATTCCATTTATATGATAGGCTTGATAAGACAAAATGGAGATTAGATCAGAGGTTTACATAGGCTAGGAGTGGGGATTGGAGGATGATGGCAGAGGGATAGCTCAAGGGAGTTTTTGACGGTACTGTTCTGTATCCTGATTATACTGGTACTTGCAGATACTAAAATTAATAAAACTGTACACAAAAATGTCACTTTTATTTTTTGATAATTTGAAAAATAAAATAAAACCAGCATTGAATCATACACTTACACTCACATACTCACTTATGGTATATAAATTGCACCTCAATAAAGCTGTGAAAAAAACAAAAGTTAGTGGAAAATGAAAACAGCCTAACACAAGTAGTAATATCTATAATGGTACAGACATTTTAGGAAAAAAGATTCAGTTACAAAGCAGACAAGGATCCATGAATAGTTTAGGTACTCAAATACATACATTGGAGTTCTGATTTAGCTAAAAGCTGCTTCATCTGCTGTTTATCTCTATATATCGAAATAATATCTTTATAGTGCTATTTTTGACAAAGGGGTAGAGGCACTAAATCGCTAAACCTTTATGTAAAAAGGGAATCAGGTAATTTGATGATCCTTTCCTCAGGTACAATTGAACTTTGCTTTTTACAGCAGACATATTACTAAAATGATATGTGCATGCCACATTGTGAAGAGTCAAGTCACATTTTAAGAGCTATGATTCTATTTTTTTTCTTTTTGGTCTTAGACATCTTTGGAAATCTAATGAAAATATTGAACCATTTCCAGAAAATGCACATACTTGCATATACAGAAATTTTTGCATAAAATGTTAAAGCTATAGACTTTATGTAGCTCAGTCAAGGGTTTATGGACTCATATTAAGAACCCATACAGGGTTCTAGGAAGCGCAATATCAAAAGAAAACTCATGGTTATTGCCTTTGAAAAGCAACAAAATTAGCTATAAAGAAAAGCAACCACCTTAATTATATTTTCTTTAGTCTTCAAAAATTGAAACTTAGTGGTCATCGTAGGTTCCAAGGGGAGGGGGAGGGAAGACTAGAATAGATGGAACATAGGGTGTTTTTAGGGTATTAGAAACCTGATGAGACAGCAAATTGAATATCACTGACAAGTTGCCTCAACAGTGAAATGTCATTTATCCATTTTAAGACTTGGGTTCCTTTTTGGCAAAACTGGAGTTATTATTTATTATTGTACTGAGGTAATGAATGTAAAAGCACCAAGCACACAGTATATAAACAATGTTTGCTTTATTCATCCCAATAAATATTGAACAGTTATTGTCAGACTTCCATAAAACAAAATAAAATGGGAAATCTTCTGAATTTGTAATGGGATAGATTTACATTCTATTCCTTCTTAAAAGTCAGAAAGTTTTGAAATCTTGTTTCTTTATAGTCCAATGGCATCACATGTATTGTTTGCAATAAAAAAAAAATTCACTTATGTAATTTTAATTCCTCTGGGCAGTTGTTTTTCAAAGCTACAGTTTTCATAGTTCTAATGGGATAATTCATTATCTCATCATTGACTGGACATTTCATCAAACACATTTCACTGTTGAGACAACTTGTCAGTGATATTCAATTCGCTCTCATCAGCAATATAGTGCATAGTAATTAAATTTTTATCATGACAACATCTCATCCCTATTGCTCATGCATAATTCATATTTTATATGTCAAACATCAACCACACATATATTGTGCTAATGAGGATGGAAAATAGACTTTACTCTCTCAGATAACTTTGCAGAGTATACAAACAATTGCATTCTTTTTCTAAGGGAAGGATTACCCAAAGGCATAACTGTGAAGCAGAAGCCCCACTCCCGCAACCTACCTCCCAAGGATTTCCCAAGCTACCCAAATCATGTTAAATTCCCTCTAAAATACTACTAACTACTACTAACTACCACTAACTACTTCCTCTATATTTTCTTTTATTCCCCAGTGTTAGCACTTGAGCTACTGATTTACGGTTTGACCTTCCCACTACTTTGTGAGTTTCTTGAAGTTAAGTTCAAGTCTTCTTTTTTTAATTTTTTTAAATGAAGTAAATGTTTATTGAATTTAATTATCCTCCAATTTTAATTATAAAACTGGATATGAGCTTCATGTTAAATATCTAGTCTCACAAGTCTAATAAAATTACATCTATAAATGCCAAAATATTTAACAATATATTTAAACGAAAACTTAGCCAACTAATATTAACAACACTGAAAAAAGATTCCTGCCTTTTTAACATTTCAATTTTATTGATAATATTAATAAAGCATAAATCCATCCAAAGTATATAATCAATGGTATTTGGTATAATCATATAGTTGTGCATTCATCACTCCAATCATTTTTAGAGCATTTTCATTATTCCAATAATAATAATAAATAAATAAATAAATAACAAACAAACAAATAAAACTCATCACCTCTCAATCTCTCTATGCGTCCCCTGCCATACATAACTGCTATTCTGTTTCCTTCTCTCTAGTTTCTTTGTATTTATATTTTGTAAAAACAGTCTTATGTATGCAATATCACCCATATTCGTATTTTACATGAGGTTTCATTATGTTATAACAGTCCCATGTTACATTTTTTTAGCTTTTCTTCTAGTAATATAAATGACCTTAGGCTTTCCCTTTCAGCCACTGTCATACCCATATAATAGCCCTGCTAGTTACAAATACCATGATGTGCTCTCACCATTTCCATTCATTTCCAAAGATTTACAAACAACCTTTTAACCAATTCTGCACAGATTAACCCTCAGCTTTCCATTCTGTACCCTCATTCTTTTTTCTGGTGACCTATATTCTAATTATTAATTCCATGAGTTTACACAATATATTTAGTTCATAATAGCAAAATCATACAGTATTTATCCCTTCGTGTCTGACTTGCTTCACTCAACATAATGTCCTCCGGGTTCATCCATGTTGTCATATGCTTCGCAACTTCATTTCTTCTTACTGCTGCATATATTCCATTGTGTGTATACACCACAATTTGTTAATCCATTTATCAGTTGATGGACACCTGGGTTGTTTCCAACTTTTGGCTATTGTGAATAATGCTGCTATGAACATTGGTGTGCAGATGTCCATTCATGTCACTGCTCTCAGTTCTTCTGGGTATATACCTAGTAATGATATTGCCAGGTCACAAGACAAATCTATATTCAACTTCCTTAGAAACTGACAAACTGTCCTCCACAGTGGTTGTACCATTCTACATTCCCACCATCAGTGAATAAGTGTATTTTTCTTTCCACATCCTCTCCAACATTTATAATTTTCTGATTTTTTAATAGCGGCCTATCTAATAGGTATGAAAGGATATATTATTGTAGTTTTGCTTTGCATTTCCTTAATCGCTGGTGATGTTGAACATTTTTTCATGTGTTTCTTCGCCATTTGTAATTTCTTCTTTGGACAGTTGTCCTTTCCAGTCTTTTGCCAATTTTTAAAAACAATTAATTTTTTTTTATTTTTAAAGAAGCTTTAGATTATATAAATGTTACATAAAAAATATAAGGGATTCCCATATGGCCCCTCCCTCCCCCCCCCGCTGCACTTTCCCACATCAACAACATCCTTCATTAGTGTAGTACATTTGTTACAAATGATGAAGACATATTGAAGCATTGCTACTAACCATGAACTACAGTTTACATTATACTTTACACTTTGTCCTGCACAATTTTGTAAGTTATGACAAAATTTACAATGGTCTGTATCCGTCACTGCAATATCATGCAGGACAAACCCAATGTCCCCAAAATGTCCCCATATTATACCTATTCTTCCCTCTCCCATCCTTCAGAACCTCTGGTGGCCACTACCTTTACATCAATGATAAGCGTTCTTCCATTGCTAGAATAATAATGTCTTGGTAGAATAATAATATCTACTTTAGTCCATTCTTCATTCCCCAGTCTTGAGGATTTGGGGATGGTGATGCCCACTCTGCTTCTAACTGAGAGGGGGCTTAGATCCCATGGCTTTTGCCTATTTTTTAATCAGAGAGTTTGTCTTTTTATTGAGTTGTATGATCTCTTTATATATCATGGATATTAAATCCTTATTGGATATGTGATTTCCAAATCCCATTGAATCAGCTGCCTTTTTGCCCTTTTAACAAAGTCCTTTCAGACTTTGCAAAAGTGTTTAATATAGAGGGGGTCTCATTTATCTATTTTTTCTTTTGTTGCTCATGCTTTGGATATGAGGTTTGAGAAACTACTGCCTACCACAAGATCTTGAAGATATTTTCCTACATTTCATTCTAGGAGTTTTATGGTTGTCATTTTTAGATTTAGGTCCTTGATCCATTTGGGGTTAATTTTTGTATAAGGTGTGAGATAGGGGTCCTCTTTATTTTGGATATGGATATCCAGTTCTTCTAGCACCATTTGTTAAGCCCACCTGTTTGGTCTTAACAGCCTTGTCAAAAATCTCTTGACTCTAAATGTGAGGATTTATTTCTGAGTTTTCAATTCAGTTCCATTGGTCAACCTGTCTGTCTTTATGCCAGTACCATGCTTTTTTTTTTTTTTTAAACCGCTGTAGCTAAGTGTATTAGTCAGCCAAAGGGGTGCTGATGAAAATTACCAGAAATCTGTTGGTCTTTATAAAGAGTATTTATTTGAGGTAGAAGTCCACAGTTACCAGGCCATGAAGTGTAAGTTTCTTCCCTCACCAAAGTCCATAGCCACGTGTTGGGGCAAGATAGCTGCCAACGTTTGCCAGGGTTCGGGCTTCTTGGGTTCCTCTCTTCCCAGGGCTCCATTTCTCTCCAGGCTCAACTCCTCTGTTTCCTCCACAAGGTCAGCTGTAGACTATGAGGCTCTCTAGGTTTTGCCTCTCTCCACAAGACCAGCTGTAGGCTCTCAGGTGAATGGCTCATGTCTTTTCCCGGGGCCTTCTCTCCTTCTTCACGACCAAGCTCTCTTACTTCCCGGGGCTCCAGCTCAAGACTCCAACATCAAAACTACTACAACTCTGTCCTTTGCTATGCCTTTTATATTTGATTCCCCACCCACCAAGGGGTGGGGCTCAATGCCCTACTGACATGGCCCAGTCAATGCAGTAATCATAACATAATCATGCCCAGATTAACAGACCAGTCTATAAGCATAATCCAATATCTATTTTTGGAATTCATAACTATATCAAAGTGCCAAACTGCTACACTAAGTAATATGCTTTAAAGTCTGGGGTGGGAGTCCTCCAACTTTGTTCTTCCTTTTAAAGACATTTTTGGCTATCCAGGGCCCCTTATCCTTCCAAATAAATTTGATTATTTCAAGCCTTTATTTTTCATTATTTTTTTCCCAATGCTTAATACAATGCTTGGTATATAGACATATTGCATTTATAAGCTTGAAATGGAATTTTGTATTCTAAACTTTAGACAGAAACATATAAAGAGAGAAGCTTATACTTCCTAAATGCGTATCTTAACACCCAGATGAAGGAGATATTTATAAATCTGGAAGGGAGTAGAACTTTCCTATCACTACTCAGCAAATCACACCAAACTCTAAATGGACTGTTTTACCCACTCGCCTTTCTCTCTAGACTCATCTTCACTCCTTGATCCTGGCTATACCATAGTTTTCATGGTTCCCCATGGTAAGTTATTTCTTTCTAGGATTTTGTGCCTTTGCATTTCTTGTGCATCTGGTAAACTGCTTCTTACCTTTCAAAACCCATCTCTAAGGTCACCTCCTCCAGGAAGTCCTCTTTGATTTCCTCATTCACTTCCTCATCTGAGTTTCCATAGTATTCTGTTTATACCATTACTAATGCTACATATTTACTATTAATGGAGTGCCTATTGTGTGAAGGCATCATGCTAGACATTTTACAGAATTAATTTTATTCTTGTAATGGCCATCCCAGATAGATGTTCATTTCATCCTTGAGGAAATGGAGACTCGGAGAAGCTAAGTATCGTATTGAAGGTCACATAACTAGTAATCCACAAAACAGGAATTCTAACAAACTCACTGACTCCAAAACCCTGTACAATACAGATCTCAAATAAATGAATAAAGAGTGAATGAATGGCCAACCTTGGCAAGATATAGCATATTCTCATGAGCATACATGTGGCCAAGATAAATAAATCTCAAATTTCACCCTCCTCTTTCACATTATTGATATTTGATATATTGCCTTAGTGAAGATTCTTAAGATGGCCAAGGCATGTGACAAAGAACCCACCACAGCTTGACTGTAACCCCATTGGAATTATGATGAAGACCTTGTATTGTAACTGTGCATTTTAGAATGCATTTCCCAATTAAAAACCCCAATATCAAGCCATTATATGTTCTCATTATATGTTCTTTCCATTTAAGCCCATTCTGATCACATTTTCCTTGATTATCAGCCCCAGTGGTCCCAACAAAGAACTATAATATGCATAAAATGTCTGCTGAGCCATGTTAAATGAATTTCAGTTAAGGGACTAATATTATTAATATTATATGATGATTTGCAATTATCAGTCAAATAAGATCAGTTTCCAGAGAACCAGGGAAGTCTTAGAAAGAGGTGAACCACAAAATCTGCACACTTCGTGCTTAATAGGTTTATAACCTAAATGGGCAATTGCAAACAAGGGAGAGATAGAACAGCTCTCCAGGGAGAAGTGAGTAGAAGGAAGAGTCCTTCAATTGTTCTTGTCCTTAATGAAAAAGGCTTATGCAAAAAAAAAAACAAGCTCATCTGCACTCCCTCATCTATCCTCCCACTAAAACATGCACTTAACCCCTCTGCAAGCTTACTAGTTTAATGCAGGGAATGAGAAGGAGCTGTGGTTCAGGAGGAAGCCCAGATCTGAGCTGTAGAACCCCTGGATTCTAGTCCTGGGTCTGCCACTATCTAGCTCTGTGACCTTGGTCTCTGTTTTTCTCCTAGAGCCCGTTTCCTCACCAATAAAATTAAAAGATCAGACTAGTTCAGTCTAAGATTCTTTCAACTCAGAAATGCAATATTTTGTTTTTGAATGTAGTTTTCTACTCAGTTAAGTCCAATTTTCCCCATTCTGCTTTCAAACTAACGTTAATATTGACTCAGGTATTTCTTGCAGTGGCAAAAGGGCTGGTATAAGGAGGCATCCAAGATTAGGGAAAAGATTGTTTTTATAATTCTGATTTAATGACTCCAGCTCTTCTCTTCACCTATGGACATAAAGAAACCAGTGCCTTAACTGAAATTCACTTATATGATCTAAAAGGCCTGATAGGATCTGGCCTTCCGATACCTCTCTGATTCCATCTCCCACTAATATCCTCCTTGTCGACTCCTTTTCAACCACTCTGGGCTCTATTCACATTGGGCAGACTCCTCTACTGTGTTTTTGTACTTGTTCTCCTAGAAAGAATACCTCTCCCTGCCCATAGTTGCCTGGTTTGCTCTTTCATTTCCTTTCTTTATTCAAAAGTTAAAAGGACAACTGTTGTCACTTTCTCTACCTACTCAACACTACGTATCCTCCATCCCTACTTTATTCTTTCTCCTTAGCACTTAGCACCATCTGTAATATCCATATCTATGTGTATCTATAAAACATTTTAATTATTTATCCTGTTGATTGTCTGTCTCCCCCACTAGAATATAAACATGAAGGGCAGAGGTTTTTTGTTCTGTTTAGTTCCCTTCTGCATTCTCAGTGTCTAGACCAGTGCCCAGGACATCATAGGCACCCAGTAAATATTTCTGGAATGAATGGGTAAGACCTGGCTATGCCTGCACCCTCATGTCTCATCACTCCCCCTAGCTCACTGTGCTCCAGACACACTGGTCTTCCACACACCAAGTATTGATACTTGCACTTATTTCTGCCTCAAACCTCTTTCCAAAGATATTCACTTGACTCACTTCATCATTCTACTCATATCTGTATTCAAATGTTATCTTGTTCAAGAGGCCTTCTCTGGTCAAACTATGTAAAATGACACCCTCACTCTTCATATATTTTTTCTATCCTTTTTCCTTCATAACTGTGGCAGCCATGTAACCAAGCTGCTTAGATCGCCTTCAGGAAATTCTGCTAGGGGAGCAAACTGACTGCCAGCCCCAGCTGCCACTTGCCTGGATCCACCTCTGCATTCTCTGAGGTCATGCTTCCCCAGGGATGGCCCCAGCCAATGCCTGAGCATAGCAGGAACTTTACTGCAGGACTCTAACTGGTGACTTTGGCTCAGGGGCTCTCCATTAACACCATTGAAAATTTCTTAGAACTGCTGTAGTCTGAGATCCTTCCTCCCCAAACCTCCTTCCTTCCTCCCATCATTCCATAGGGTTCCCTCCTGTCATGGCCTGAAGGCTCTCCCTGCCTATTCTTGTTGCCTCATTATCCTCCACCGATGTCTCCCACAATAAATCTTTTATACTACCTAATCTCTCTTGGTATTTGCTCCTTAGAGCACCTGAACTAACACAATAAAACATGTTCTATATTCATTTGTTACTTTTTAATTGTCCGTCTCCCTTATCTTAGGAAGGCAGAGGCTATTTCTATTTTATTTACTATTATATCTCCAGCATGTAGAATATGCTTGGTACATAGTTAACCCACAATAATATGCTGAATGAATGGATGAACATATATATATATGGTAGAGAAATATTTTCACTATATGTCAATTTCTTTCATCCATGAAAGAAAATATTCAGTGTCTACTATGTTCTAGGCAGATCTTGTAGATCAAGAGTCTAGAGGAGCAAACAGACATCTAAAAACATAATTATAATATACTATGTCAAGGTTTTATTAAAAGTACACAGTGATGGAGCACAAATAACCTTGTATAACTGTGTAAAATTTTAAATTCTATACATATTTAAGATAAAGTACTGTTTGTATCCCATGAAATATACCAGGGGTAATTATATCTCAATAAGCATGTTCCTTTGTCTTAGCCCTCAAGAGCTCTTCACAAGCAGGCACTCGGTTTCTTTAGGTGTGCAAAATAAAGTGAAGGCCATTCCTTGCTGTTTCATTGCACACTGCCAGATATTACCCCAATAAAAATGGGGGATCAAAAGTCCATTGAAAGGCTGTGCTAACACAAACACACACCACACCCACAGTGTGTGAGAGAGGTCATGAGGATAGATGGAGGGTAAAAAGAGAATAGGTTTGAGTCAGAAGACCTGCTTGGCTCTGAGTCCCATTTCTATCTCTTTCAACACAACTGATCTGCTGATCAGTGAGGACAGACTACATTAACTCACAGGAAAACAACTACTAATGTTGGGGAAAAGTAGAAAGAAGAGAACAATCGAGTCTGGTTGAGTAATCAATCTAACCTGAAAATTTGCAGCAATCAAGCCTTCAGAGGAAACAAAAAACAAACTCTAAGTTTTTGCATCTGTTCTCAAAAATTTTCAAAGCACTCTCACATCTATTATCTCTTTATTTTCTTTCACTACAGCCTTTTATGGATTAGGCATCTAAGACACTGAGAAGCTAAATGATCTGCCCAAGGTCACACAGCTAATTGATGACTCATGCCTCAACTCTATTAAACAGCAGCATACAAAGTTGAACACTGGATCAAATAAAGCACCTTCACCACACTAACTCAATTGTCCCCCTGTGTCTTCAAGGCATGAAATTAGCAAGCTAATCTCTGCCAAAGTAAAGTAAAAATTGTTTACTGCCTTCTCTACACAGGCTTTGCTAAAATTAGGTATCATAAATATGTGATTTAACTTCCTCCTTTATTACTTTGCTGTCTGGATATTACTGTTTGATATGAACTGTTAGAGAATGAAGAAACAGGGAAAGAAAAAATTATGTAGATAAATGTAGAAATATTAGGACTTGGCACAATGATTCCAAAGATTCCAAAAATTTCCAAAGATTCCCTCAGAATGAAGGTATTTATACACCTTCAGATACTCTAGGAGAACTTTGAGGTCACACCCATAGAAGGAGTCTCAGATGAGGTGATAAGTGGGAGGAAAGAGTAAGGAGGAAAGAGGAGACAATTCACATTGCTGTAGGCCTCAGCATTTCCTCTTAAGTACCTAAGTTTAACTCTGCTCCACAAGCAAAGGAGAAAATGAGACTAGACCCATTTGCATCTTCTCCTCCTAGCTTCTCCTCCAGAACTCTGCTAAAACCCCAGGGCAGAGGGAAAAAAGTATCCCAACCATGCTGCTCACTTTCATCCCTGATGGCATCCTCCCCCTACCCCCCCAAAAAAGGTGAAAGAGGAGGTTTTCTACCTTCCCAAGTGCCAGCATCTGCTCTCTCCTTTCCATGCACTGCTACCTCTCTAGCTCAGCCCTTTTTTAGCTTTGGCGTTAACCTACTAGCACAACCCTGTAGATCTTCTCATATCTTAAATCCTTACTTGACACAATTTCAAACTTCACATCCCTAAAATAGATAGCCCCTTCCTACCACACCCCACAAAATTCTTTAAAAATTTCCCCACTGAAAAATGAATAAAATTGAAATTTTTTTAAAAATTTTTATTCTTTTCAAGACAACACCCCATGACCACTTGACCATATTCATATTCCATAGAGGCATGCCCCAGGTGCGTCCCTCCCCACATGTCCCCCTATCACCAACACCCTGCACCAGTGATCCACCCCTGCCACATTTGTGACCCTTCTGCGATCCAAAACCTCCCCAAAAACAAAGCCAAAAAAGTAATAATAATAATAAAATAAAATAATGCTAATAAAAAAATAAATTACAAAAGTAAAAGCAAAAATTGTTTAAATTTTAAAAACAAAGTAAAATTTAAAAATTCTTTCAATGTGTCTTTCATCACTGTAAGATCTGTTACCTTTTATTTACAGTGAAAATTTCTTCCATATATTCCCTCAGTGTCTTATTTTTTTGCTTTATCTTCAAAGAAGCTTTAGGTTACAGAAAAGTTACACCGAAACTATAGGGGATTCTCATATACCCATCCCCCTTCCACTCTCCCCTATTAATAACATTTTACATGTGCATGGTACATTTGTTACAATTGATGTACAAATATTGAAGCATGCTACTAACCATGGTCAATGGTTTACATTATGGTTTACATTTTGCCCCATACACTTTTATAGGTTTTGGCAAATTTTAAAATGGCCTGCATCCATCATTGCAAGATCATGCAGAACAATTCTAATGCCTTGAAAATGCCCTGTGTTCCAGAAGGTTGAAATTCTTAACTTGATATTTGACCCCTACCTATCTCTTTCTACAACTCTCTGCCCATTGCCAATATACATTCCACTGTGACCCATCAAATCCACAAACCTGACTCATATTTTTTTACTTAGCACTCCTCTCAAGCCTTTCTCTGAACTAGAATATGCTCCCACAATTATCTACTGCTTAGCTTTGTGTTATCTTTTTCTTCTTCAAACTGAAATTTTACCTTGACCTTAAAAATGCCTTATGCTGGCCTCTAAGACTCCATAGCTGCAGGGGACAAGGCTTGGCTCAGCTGTTTGGAGATCCACATAAAAGTACCTTCAAACTTGTGGTGAGGGAAGCGGCTGTGGCTCAATCAGTAGGGCTCCTGTTTACCATATGGGAGGCCCCGGGTTCGGTTCCCGGGGCCTCCTGGTGAAGGCAAGCCCGCCTGCACGGCGTGGTTAGCTGACCCAGCGAGCACAAGCAGCAGGGGGGGGATAAATGAATAAATAAATAAAACCTTTAAAAAAAAAAAAAAAAAAAAAAAACTTGTGGTGAATATGTTTGGAAATTTGCTCTGTTTTTACACGATCATAGGAAATACTCCATAATAAATATTCAGTTTCTAAGAGGCTGTGGCTAAGGTTTTTCAGCTCCCTTGCCTTACTGCTCTGAATGGTAAATCTCTTATCAAAAATAGAGAGATTTATGAGTAATACAAATTACTCTATAATATTTTTACAATGAGAACTTATACAAGTCTGATCTAGTCCCAAATATCAATTCCCCATGCATTAGTATTATAATGGACCTATCACAGTGACCTATTTTCAAACCAGAGTCTGAGTTAAGAATGTGATTGCTTTTGCCAGGAACTGAAATAAAAATTCCAAGAATGGTATTAGGAGCAATGAATAAATTAAACATGGTTTTCCCTAACACAAACTCATGATACAAGCCTGTTGAAACATTCGTGTATTTTTAGAATTTTGCAGGAGGGGGTAATGGGGGCCATATTTGATACTAGAAGTCATTTTTGTATATAAAAATCAAAGTGAGTCTGGAGGTCATCCTGGAGGTAACACTTATGCACATCTCAGCATGATCTCATAGACTGCCAAAGTGGATACTACCCCAAACACTGGGGCTCCTGAGGGCTTTGGAGACACCCAGGTCCTATGGTCAGGGTAGATAGCTCTGGATTTTGGTGTCTTGCCAGGTGGGCCCTACTTTGGAGTTTGTGCTTCTGAGAGTGACAGAGTTGGACTCAATTATGTCTTCCCTACACATGGCTCATCTGTCCCTTCTGTTTAAACCTATACTTGTTGCTGGAGTTTGTAGGTGTACATCCATGAGACTGGAGTCTTTGGGCTGTCCATGTGCCAGCTGGGCACAGAACCTCAGCAGAGTTGCAACACTTACTCTCCAGTTCATTGGACTCACCCAGGACAACTAACAAGGAGGTGAGGATTGACAACCACCATACCAAGGAAACGAGAGCCGACAACTGCAAGCAAGAGAGTCCCACTCTTCAGCTGTATGGGATTGAAGCCTCCTCTCAATTAGAGGTGGAGTGGACATCACCATCCTAGAGTCCCCAGGATTGGGGAATGAACTATGGACTAGGGTGGACTTACTGGTATTCTACTGTAGACTCGTTGTGATTCTAGCATTGGAAGAAATTACAACATCGATGTGGAGGCAGTGACCATTGGAGGCTGTAGGGGCAGGGAGAGGGAAAAACAGTTGTAATGCAGGGGCTTTTTCAGGACTTAGGAATCGTCCTGAATGACACTGCAACGACAGATATAGGCCATTTTATATTGTCACATAACATGCAGAACTGTGTGGGAGAGAGCAAAGCCCCAGGATGTATTTATAAATTGCAATGAATGTGCCACACTAATGAAGGATGTTTATGTGGGTGGGTAGGAGGTGTGGGGAGTGGGGCATATGGGAATCCCTATGTATTTTGTGTAACATTTATGTAATCTAGGTATCTTTTTTAAAAAATTATTATTAAAAAATTTAGCCGTATACTTGTTAAATATATGTCCCAGAGTCTTAAATCTTTGGTTTGTTCATGTGTCGGTTGAGCCCTGAATCTAAGGAGAGTTTCAACACCTACTCTCCAGTTCATTGGATTCACTCAGGACAACAAACAAGGAGATGATGATGGACAACGCCCAAACCAGGAACAGTGAGTGTCTCCAAATGCAAGCAAGATAGTTCCATCCATTTGCCCCATGAGATCTAAGCCCCCTCTCAATTAGAAACAGAGTGGGCGTCACAATCCCCAAATCCTCAAGATTTGGGAATGAACAATGGCCTAAAATAGACTCATTATAATTCTATTATAGAAATTAATATTCTAGCAATGGAAGAAATTTTATCATTGAAATGGAGACAGTGGCCACCAGAGATTCGGAGTGGAGGGAGAAGGAAGAATAGTTGTAACATGAGGGCATTTTCAGGACATTGGAATTGTCCTGCATGACATTGCAATGACAGATACAGACCATTATACGTTTTGTCATAACTTAAAACTGTGTGGGACAGACTATTAACTATAATGTAAACTACAGTCCACGTTTAGTAGCAACACTTCAATATGTGTTCATCAATTGTAACAAATGTACCATACTAATGAAAGATGTTGTTAATATGGGAAAGAGTGGGAGAGGGAAGGGGTGGAAAAAATAAAATAAAATGGGTGCATTTCAGATCCCACCACTACCATCACCACTCAGCACCATACACACATACTCTATCACATACAATGGCTAAAAAGTGAAATTCTGAATTTTACAAGACTTTGCAGTGACTCCAACCTTAAAATAGAGTATGTCTTTCTATAAGAAAGGTTCTCTCCTTCCCTACACTTGTCCAGAAGCACTCAGCTAAGTGCCAGAATCAAAATGAACCTGAAACTCCATCACAAGCAACTACAGCCAAACTCAACTTATGGCCCTTCTCAAATAACCCCACATTCTCTTTTGCTTCTGTCCCCCTTCCTTGCTATTGCTTTCCCCTCTGCTCACAATGCCGGAAATACTATTCCATTCCCTGTTCATCTGGCTTATTCAAAGGCTACTGCTTCTGAAAAGACTTTCCTGACATCCTCCCCAGGCTAAATTATATGTTGCTTTTTTATGCTATCTGAGCTTAATTTTCTCACAACGCTTTTATTACAATAATTTTCTACTTACTACTTGGTCTCTGCCACCACAGGCTATGCGGTCCTTGAGGATGGGGAGGACTAGGTCATTCATCACAGCAACTCTCTTGCCTAGCACACTGTCTGATGGTCAACAAATGTCTGCACAATGAATTAATGATTGAATGAAAGAGCCCTATTTCTATGTTACAACTGGAGAAAGAAATTCTTTCCTGAAATTTTGCATTTGGAGCATAGTAACTGAATGACCTGCCCAATCACATTTGATCTGACATCTGGGCCACCACATTATTTATGAAACAGGAATTTCCCACCGAAATTTAAAGGCTGGTTTTTATCTTAATTTAGAGGATACACTTATTCATTTATTAATTTATTTATTTATTTACTAAGTGCCTACAATATGCCAGGCATGTTCAAAGTGCTAAGGATACAGCAGTAGACAAAGCAGATAAAAATGTGGTCCATATGAAACTTACATTCAAGAGGCGGAGAGAGACATGAAAAAACAACTCAGTGAAACTTTGCACTTTGTGCCTTAGTTTCTACATCTTCAAAATGGGGGGAAATTGCATTTTATATCTCTTGGTTTTGTTGTGAGAAGTAAACAAATTAATCTATGTAAAAGCCTTAGAATAGTGTCTGACATGTACACAGTGCCTATAAGTATTTGCTGTCCCACTACCTAGAATTCTGTTCTTCCAAATACCCACTTTTTAAAATCACCCTGGATCATTACACCAATAAAAGCCCTTGGCATATGAATTTTTAGAGCCACAACTGCTTGAAGGGCACAATAAGGGACAGAAGTCAACTATGGGGTAGGAAGCAAAGGGGAAAGTAAGGGGAATCGTTTTTGTGTTCATGATAAGGGCAGGTGTCATGTTGCTTGTAAATATATTC
>JAKSZT010031676.1:15278925-15425572 GCA_026826555.1 Tolypeutes matacus
GTGTTCATGATAAGGGCAGGTGTCATGTTGCTTGTAAATATATTCTATTCGAGTGGCTGCACTGATTAGAGATTCTCTAGGTAAAATTCTGTTACTGTTCAGGCTGTTTACCCCTAGTGAAGAAGTAGAATTGGGATCAAACACCAGCAGGAAATGTTACTAGAAAATGTTTTCTGAAGTGTGCCATGAAAGCTTTCATCAAAACCCTTAACAACTGAGTCATTATCTCTAGGTGGTGAGATTACAAGTGACTCATATTTTTCATCTTTGTACTTTCCTATATTTTCAAAAATTGACAATGAATATAAATTGCTTTTATGATCAGAAAAAATAATTACAAATCTTAGGGAGATGAAAAGAGCAAGACACAAAAGAGTTTATATGTGATTAACATAATCATATAAAATAAGTATGCAGGCAAAAAAGATTGTTTCAAGAAATTACCAGGAGAAAAATAGTATCAATAATCATTTTTTTCTAGGCAGTGGAACTATAGGTGATATTACCCTATCTTTTTATTTTTCTTTATTTCCCAAGATTTCAATAAATAAATAAATGTGGTACTCTCATTAGGGTAGAGTGACAATTAATTTTAATTAAAATATAAAACACCATGCAGATTTCTCTTAGATGTTTGAAATACAAACCATTGTGTTTCATATTGCATGAAATAGGCATTAAGTTTACTGGAAAATTATTTCCTGATCAAACTATAAATGAAAACAAGCAGGGAGAAGGAGGAGTGAGGGACTGTCAAGGGATGATGGAGTGAGAAAAGGAGAACAAGTTATTTATGGTTTCCCACTACTTTTAGGCTTTCAACACTGCCCAACAATATTTTCAGTTGTTTCTAGTCAGCTACTTCTCCCACACCATAAAGTGGCTATTATAAACCTTCACCACATCATCAAGATCCTGTCCCAGCCCACTCACTCTCCGCAAATGACCTTGCTTCCTACTTCATCCAGAAAATAGAAGTCATAAAGCATAAACTTCCTTACCTTCTCTCTGCTAACCTCCATATTCAAGCTCACCCATACCTTAAAATCTTAACTTCTTCAGGGAAGGAGAGGTAGATAACCTCTTTCATTCCAAAGTTAACCCTCTTGTTTGTGCTCCCATTACCTTGCCCCTCCCCTGGGTTGTTACTTCAGTCTCTTCCTCTCTGTTCTTTTCTTCCATATTATCCCTGAGTTCTGTGTCCCCCTCATGATACTACCATCTCTTTTCTTTTCTTCTCTCCCTTTTCATTTTTCAACCCCAAGTAGTTTCATGTTGATTTGGTCAGATATGATGCTACTACCCAGAAGAGGTCTCAAACATCTCTATAGCTTCTTCAGCTTCTGCTTCTAAATTTATTACTCCCATTTCTCTTATCTCAAATCATAGGCTCATTTCTTATTTCCCAAACAATATTCCTAAACATTCGCACCTAGATATATCACAAATACTTCAATTTAATATGTCCAGTGCTGATTGTATTCCCTCCACTGTGGAAGATACCCTTTTTCCTATATTTTCTAACTGCTCAATGCCATCACTAACCACTCATTGTAGAAACCTCTGAGTTACCTTTGATTCCTTCCTTGCCTCCTTTATTCAATCAAATAAGATCTCCCATAATTTCAATTTCCATAATATTTCCTGAGTTCAACCCCTGCTCTGCTCTTCTACAGCACTAGGTTAGGCCCGCTTATCTTTTCTTGAGTAGTCAGTCATAAGACCTTTCCTTTCTCATTTCTAATTCATCCTTCACGTGGCTGCCAGACTTGTCCTTCTAAATCAGGAATCCTATGTTAATCCATATAGAAACCTCAAAGCCACCCTATGGCACAGAAGTTCAAACCTGGTCGATAACATATAAGCATGCAAATAGTCTAGTGCTCATGTGTGTTATCAGATGTCTACCTTCCCTCCTCTAATGTACATTAAGTTCTAACCACTAGAAACACTCTAAATATGCCCTGCTTTTCCGTCTTGTGACTTTGCGCCTGATCTTTCCTCTATTTAAAATGATTTATCTACCTTCTTCACCTGCCAGAAGCACTAAAACAGTGCTTCTCAAATTTTAATGTGCTTATGATTCACCCAGGGATCTTGTTCAAATCAGAATCTGACTCCAAAGCCTGGGCAGGGGTCTGAGAGTCTGCATTTCTAGCAAGCTCCCAAGTAATGTCAATGCTCCTAGTTCATTATCATATTTTGAGGAGCAAAGATCAGACCCAACTTAAATATAACTGCCTATGAAGGCTTTCTGTCTCTCCCAGTCAGTCATTTCTGTGACTCTGCTGCTAGGAGAACACTGCATTAATCCCTATTATAGCATTTTCACTTTATAACATAATGGTTTATTATATTTCTTTATCTCCCTCTAAATCATGGCTCTTCAAAGAGCAGAAACCACTCCTTGTTCATCCTTACATATTAACCTCTAGCTCACTGTCTGGCATATAACAGACACTGATAAAATATTTTGGAGTAGATTCATAAATGAATAAATAAAATTAGAAAAAACAAAATTTCAATGAATCCAGTAAATCTTTATGTTTTAAATTTAGTTCAAATGTAACAAAACCACAAATATTCATTGTACATACATAACTCTTACTCGTTTTTATATTGAAATAATTAGCTCAGTGCCTCAAATTTAGTAAACTTCAGAGCACATTTGTTAGGCAGGTGGATAGCTAGATGGCTGGCTGGCTGGATGAATAGCTGGCGGGTTAGATGGATGGATAAATGCCAAAAACAAAGGGAAGGCTCTAAGATAAATCAGCATGTAATGCCTAATTGTTCACGTTAGAGAGATAAGCAAGAACAAGATGAACAATGTATTTTTGACAAATTCAGCTATTCATCTAAGTTCTGACATCTGGATATTTTAGGACAAAATGTCAAGACACAATAAAGTGAATATGCAACCAATTCACAAATGTGGAAAGGAGGATGGACACATGGAAGAATTGGTAAAATAACAAACTAGAGGGTATTTTGTGTTGGGAAGAAGAGCAATTTCTCTAAAATGAATTCAAGTTTAACACAATGGAAAAAGAGAATGCTATTCCATTGTTCTGAAAAATCCGAAAACTTCCTGGATTGTAGCTTATTCCTGTTCCCCTATTTTTAAAATGCTTACACTGAAGATTCTTTGTAGCCAGGGCTATGGTAGTTAAAAAAATAGGGAGCCTGTACATGAGCATTAAGAGTCATTGGTGATGCTTAAATGTTTCACTTAGACATCCTGACTTCTCTCTCAAGCTGTTGCAAAGTATGGGATAGTGTCAAGGAAGAAAGTCAGGGTTAGAATGACTGCAGTGAAAAAGCATTCCCAAAGCCTTATCACAAAAGGACAAAGGCAAAACTAGAAACTGGAATAAAACAGAAAGAGCATCTATGAAAAGAAGGTTCCTGGGTCATCCTGGTGATAAATAGGAGTATTACCGGAACTTCCTGAAGGCAAGAGAAATGATAAGTTAAATTATAAATAACTAAAGCATAAATTTACAAAGTTATTAAAGAATACCTATCTTTAACACTAAGCTAAGTTATAAAATGTCTAAACGAGAAAGAAAAAAAAGTATTGTAAGTAGGCCTGTAATAGACTTAATGGAGACTTAAATTTTGTTTGTTGGGTTTTTTGTTGTTGTTCACTATAAAAATACATAATGGTTATCTCTATAGTCACTCACCAGATAAACATGACTATTTAAAAATTTCAATAGTTGAATGTCAAAGATCTTCCTATCTTATTCAAAGGAAGACTAATAGAACACATAAAAGTCTAGATTTACACATAAATCTATCATTGAGGATGGGCCAATAAATCTCCCAGTATTTTCTGTCTGCCTTGCCTAATCCTTTGTTAGCTACCATAAGGGATAATGAGTTTAATCTCCACACAGCAGCCAGAGTGATCCCTAAGACTATGTCAAATAATGATACTCCTCTGCTCAAAACCCCCTCCAATGGATTCCCATCTTATTCAGAGAAAAATCCAAATCCATGCAAAGGTATTCATGATCCTACATGATGTAACTTCTCACTACTTCTCTGTACCTACTACACTGTCCCTCTCTTACCCCCACCCCTGCTCTAGCCACACTCTTATCCTTGATAATTCACATACTCAGAAGACATACTTTTATGATTCAGTACTTCTTACACATGTTCCCTCTACCTGGGGCAATCTTTCCCCAGATATCTGCAAGTGGTGAGTCACTTTCTCTGGATCTCCATAAAATAAACCTTTTCAGAAATGCCTTTCTTTCCCTCTCCTTAATGACATTTCCTAAATTTCTTTATTTTTCCCTCTAACACTTATCGCCACCTGGTATCCTCCATATTTGTTTCTTTATTTATACTCTGTTTTCCATCCCCTATCTCCCAGGAGGGATTCCATTCACTGATGTATCATTCTCAGGGCCTAGGATAGTGTCTAGTATATAATAAGAGCTCAATAAATATTCATCGAATAACAAAGTAGTAAAGGGCTAAATATGACAAGGCCACCAGGAAGGGTTTGTGAAGTCTGTTTTATACCTGAGTCATCCCATGTTGTAGGAACAGGAATAATGCCAAATAACAGAGGGGTTTCAAGAAGGAAAAACAATGTTTCACCTGGAGAGAATTAAATGAGAAGAATCAAAGAAGCAAGCATCAGAAAATATTTTAAAATGGTTAAATCCAATGAAGCAGGGAAAATATATATTTTAGAATGCTTCCCTTTGTAGCTCAGGTTTTAACCTTCTATAATGGCTCATTTGCCAAGGATTAAAGATACCTGAGGTATTTTAGTTTCTCCTTATCATCATGAAATGTACCGCTCTATATCTGGTAATAATTCTTTTATTAAAATTTACTATTTCTAATATTAATATAGCCAATCAGCTTTTTCATTTTTGATGTGCTTGTATAGATTACCTTTTTTTCATCTTTTTACTTCTAACCTTTAGGTGTATTAATATTTAATTCTGTCTCTTGTAAACAGTATATATGTGGGTTTTGTTATTTTTATACAATCTGACAATCTCTGCCTTTTAACTGGAGTTCCTAGTCCATTAATATCTAATGTAATTGTTGACATGGTTGGGATTAAGCCTATCATCATGCTATTTGTTATCTATTTGTCCCATCTACATACTCTTTTCTTTGCCTCCTTTCTTGCTTCATTTTGGACTTAAGGAACATTTATAGCATTTTATTTTATCTCTTCTGTTGGCTTTTTTTTTTACTATACCTTATTGTTTGTTTAATCTTTGGGCTCCTCTTGCTAGTGGAACACAAGGCAAAGATAGTACTGTACTGATTGGGGTAGTTGAATTCTGATTACAATGAGAAGATCGGGCTGCTAATACACAATGGGACAGGGAGTATTTTTTTATTTATTTTTTTATTAGAGAAGTTGTAGGTTTAAAGAAAAATCATGCAGAAAACATAGTGTTCCCAAATATTCCCCCATTATTGATATTTACATTAGTGTGGCAACTTTGTTACAATTGATGAAAGAATATTATTACAATTGTATCATTAACTATGGTTCACAGGTTACATTAGGGTTCACTCTTTCTGTTCCAAAGTCTTTTTTTTTTTTTTAAATGTTTATTCTATAAACATATATAACCTAAAATTCCCCTTTTAACCACATTTAAATATACAATCCAGGGATGCTAATAATATCTGCAATATTGTACTACTATTGCTACCATTCATTACCAACATTTTTCCATCACTCCAAAGAGGAATTCTGTACCAATTAAGCACTCACTCCCAATTCCCTTCCTGCATCTTGACCCCAATTAAACAGTATTCTAGATGTTGATTCTACAAATTTGCTTATAGTAGTTATTTCCTATGAAATCATCCAGTGTTTATCCACTAATGTCTGCCTTATTTCACTCCACATGATGTCCTCAAAGTTCACCAATGTTATATCATGTATCAGAACTACATTCCTTTTCAGGGAATGTATATACCAAATTGTGTTTATCCATTTGTCTGTTCATGGATACTTGAATTGCTTCAACATTTGGAAATTCTGAATAATGCTACAATGAACACTGGTATGCAAATATCAGTTCTCATCACTGCTATAAATATTTTGGGTATATATGTAGATGTGGAATTGATAGGTCATAAGGTAATTTTATACTTAACTTTTAAAGGAATCACCAAACTCATTTCCACTGTGGCTGAATAATTTTGCATTCCCACCAATAAAGAATACATGTTCCTATTTCTCCATATCATCTTAACACTTGATATTTTTCTTTTTTTTTTTTTTTTTTTTTTTTGAATAATACCCATTGCAGTGGGTGTGAAATTACATCTTGTTGTGGTTTTGATTTGCATTTCCCTAGCATCTAATAATATTCAACATCAATTCATGGGTTTTTTTGGCCATTTGTGTATCTTCTTTGGGGAAATGTCTATTCAAGTCTTTTGCCCATTTTTAAATGAGTAGTTTGTCTTTTTGCTGTTGAGTTATAGAATTTCTTTATAGAAGAAATTTAGTTCAGGATATAAACACCTTATCAGATATATGTTTTCCAAATATTTTCTCCCATTTGGGAAGTTTGTATTTTTACTTTCATAATACACAAATGTTTCCTTTTATGTACAAAAGTCTTTAATTCTGATGAAGACCTACTTATGTATTTTTTTCTTGCTTCTGCTTTGGCTGTAAAGTCTTAGAAACCATTGCCTAACACAAGGACCTGAAGATGGTTCCCTTTGTTGTTGTTGTTGTTGTTTTTCTAGGAGTTTTATAATCCTAGATATTATATTTAGGTCTTGTGAATTTTTGAGTAAATTTTGTATACGGTGTGATGTAGGAGTCCACCTTCATTCTTTTGCATATGGCCATACAGTTTTCCTGGCATCATTTGTTGAAGAGACTGTTCTTTCCCCATTGAGTAGAATTGCACCCTTGTCAAAAATCAATTGCCATGGATGTGAGAGTATATTACAGAACTCTCAGTTTGGTCTATATGTCTATCCTTATGCCATTACCATGTTGTTTTGATGACTGTGGCTTTGTAATAAGTTTTTAAATCAGGAAGTGTGAGTCCTTCAATTTTACTCCTGTTTTTTGGGATGTTTTTAGCTATTCAGGGCCCCTTACACTTCCATATAAATTTCATGATTGGCTTTCCATTTATGCAATAAAGGCTGTTGGTGTATGATTGGGATTGGGTTGAATCTGATAGCTTTGGGTAGAATTGACATCTTCTCAATATTTAGTCTTCCAATCCATGAACATAGAATGTCTGTAGGTCTGCTTCAGTATATTTTAGCAATGATTTTTAGTTTTCCGTGCATAAGTCCTTTACATCCTTGATTAAATTTATACCAAGAATATTTGATCCTTTTAGTTGCTATTATAAATGGAATTGTTTTTGCTTGCCTTTTCAAATAGTTCAATAATAATGTATAGAAACTACTGATTTTTGTGTATTGATCTTGAGTCCCACTGCAATGCTAAATTCATTTATTAGCTCTAGTAGCTGTGCTATGGATTGTTCAGGATTTTTCCATATACAGAATAATGTCATCTTCAAATAGGGAAAGTTTCACTTCTTCCTTACTAACTTAGACCCATTTTACTTCTTTTTACTCCCTAATTGCTGTGGCTACAACTTTCAGTACTCTGTTGAATAACAGTAGTGGCAGTGAATATCCTTGTCTTGTTCCAGATCTTAGAAGGACAACTTCCAATTTTCCAACACTGAGTATGATGTTAGATGTGGATTTTTCATATATGCCTGTGGTGGATATAAATTTAAATTCTTAAATTTAATCCTATTCCTGTGGATCTGAACCCATTGTGAGTAGCACATTTTGATGAGATTATTTCAGTTTGGAAATTTTAGTCCACCTCAACCAGGATGGGTTTAATAATATTACTGGAGCCCTTTATAAGCAGAGTGAAATTCAGACAGATGTAGAAAGAAAGCCACAGGAAGAGGCTGGACAGCAACAGAACCAGGAAGAGAAGGTGAAGACCAGGAGATGCCACCGTCGGCCTTGCCATGTGACAGAGGAACCAAAGACTGTAGCAGCCAGCTCCAGAACACCAGCTTTCAGGGAGAAAGCCTTGACTTGATGCCTTGATTTGGACTTTCTATTAGCCTCAAAACTGTAAGCTAATAATTCCCATTGTTAAAGCTGACTTACTGCATGATATTTGCTTGAGATTTTGGTACTAGGGGAGTGGGATGCTACTATTATAAATAAGAAAATATGTAAAAATGGCTTTGGAATTGGGTAATGGGTAGAGGCTGGAAGAATTGTCAGGCACTTCTTAAAAATGGCTTAGATTGCTTTGAAGAGACTCTTGATAGAAATGAGGACTTAGCTGGAAATGATGAATGTGTTATTGGAAACTAGAGGAAAGGTGATCCTTGTTTTAAAATGGCAGAGAACTTTGTGAAATTGAGTTTTGATGTCAGATGGAAAGCAGAACTTGAAAGCAATGAACTTGGATATTTAACCGAGGAGATTTTAAACCTAAGTGTGGCTTAAAATGCAGCTTATAGGGGCGGATGTGGCTCAAATGGTTGGGCGTCCGTCTGCCATATGGAGGGAGCTGGGTTCGATCCCCGGACCTCCCGGTAAAATAAAAAATATATAGTGGGATGTGGTGGGAGGTGTGGAAGGTGGGCAACATGGGAATCCCAGTGGGTTCCGTGTAATATTTTGGGTAATCTAAGCACCTCTTAAAATATATGTATATATATATATAAATAACAATTTTGTAAGCAAATACACATATATGCATATATATTTATATATCATTTTGCAAATGTTTGTATGTATTGTGAGAATTTTTATTTTTACCCACAATAAAAATAAATTAAAAATTAAAAATAGTAATAATAATAATAATAATAATATGTAGAAGGCGCATGGGCTGCCAGGCTCTGTGTGCCGGTGAGCCGCCAGGCCCCAGGAGCCATGCAGCAAGATGATGACCTAACAGGAGAGAGACGCAGGGGAGAGACAAGACGAGATGCTCCGAAAGCTCTGAAAGCCAGGAACCGAGGTGGCGCAGGTGGCAAAACACCTCTCTCCTACATCGGAGGTCTCCAGGATCAAATCCTGGTGATGACTGGAGGAGGGGGATGAGAAGAGATGGCAGGAAACAGATACAGAGAATTGCCCAGGGAAGGGACACAAAACAGCAAATGGGGAAGGGGGGTGGTTTAAAATGGATAAAGTAAATAAATAAATCTTAAAAAAAAAAATGCAGCTTATAGTGAAATGTGAGATGAAAGGGTTAAGCTGAGAATGAACTTCTAAGCACAAAGAAACCAGAATTGATTGTTTGGAAAATTCTGACTTTCCACAGAGCCAGTCCCTAATGAATAGTGCTTCATGTGAGGATTTAACTGAACATGGAACCAGTCAGGCATTTCAGTGCAAGTCAGGACGAGAAACGCAGTTATCCAGGAAAGATGGGCAGAAAGGTCTTTTGTCTGATGGTCTGGATGCTTGTGAACTACATGCCAAACTGATAAGTGTGGTTTTTTTTGTTTTGCTTAATTTGTATGAAGAGAACCTCAGCTGGCCTGGACTAAAAGGGACAGAGAAAGGACAAATTAAAGGAAGAAACCGTTCAAAAGCAGAACCATGGAAGCTGAGGTCTGGACAGAAGATATCTCCTTAGGCCAAGAGAGTGAGCCTACCCATGTGTGTGAAAAGGGCAAGTGTGCCCGAGGGCTTGGACAGAGTGGGCCTTCTGCTCTGTTTTTTTTTTCAGGAAGAGTACTGCCACATCAGTGCTCTGAGAGTGTAGAGCCTGTGCCCCAGCATTCTCAGAGAGTCCTGGATGCCATCCCCATGCTTGGAGACAGTGGAGCCTTCACCCCAGTGTTCAGGGAGAGCACAGTCACTGTGCAAGCACTTGGAATGAGTGAAGTTGCCACTTCATTAGGCCCAGAGGACAAAACATCATTCCATAGATGAATCTCAGAACTTGAAATCTAATATAGCTTGCCCTGCTTGGTTTCAGAATGTTTAGGATCTATGACCTCTGTTTTGTTTCCATTTTCTCCCTATGGGAATGGGAAAGTTTATTCTATGCATGTTGCTCCATTGTACATTGGAAGCAGATAATTGTTGTCTAGGGTTCACAGGTCCACAAACAGAGGGGAATTGTGCCCTAGAACAGACCATACCCCTAACTGATTTTGATGAGTCTTTGTACTGAGCATTGTTTCTGAGTTCTGCATTTGGAACACTGTGATGGAATGAATGTATTTTGCATGTAGAAATAACATGTCTTTTTGGGATCCAGCGGGTGGAGTGTGGTGGTTTGAAGCTGTAAGTACCCGAGAAAAAGATGTTATTAAATCTAATCAATTCCTGTGGGTGGGAACCCATTGTAAGTAGGACCCTTTGAAGAAGTTATTTCAGTTAGGAATGTGTAGCTCATCTCAGTCAGGATGGGTCTTAATCATTTTACTGGAGTCGTTTTTACACAGAGTGAAATTCAGACAAATGGAGAGAGAAAGCCACAGGAAGCAGAGGCTGGACCTCTACAGAACCTGGAAAAGAAGGGAGATGCCATATTTGCCTTGCCAGTAGCCAGCACCAGAACACCATTCCTCAAGGAGAAAAGCACCATCTTGATGCCTTGATTGGGAATTTGTTTAACCTCAAAACCATAAGCTAATAAATTCCCATTGTTCAAATCAACCCATTTCATGGTATTTGCTTGAAATTATTCTGTCTTTTCTGCATCAATTGAGATGATCATTTGGCTTTTTCCCCTCATTCTGTTAATGTGGTATCCTATATGAATTTATTTTCTTATGTTGAACGGCACTTGCATACCTGTGATAAATCCTAATTGGTTATGGTGTATAATTCTTATTTTATATACATATATAAAATTTTTATTAGAGTTGTGAGCTTACAAAACAATCATGCACAATGTGCAGAAATCCTATGCATCACCACTCCACCAACACCTTGCATTGTTTTGGAACATTTGTTACAAATTATGAAAGAACATCATTAAAATATTACTACTAACTATTGTCCAGAGCTTATGTTTGGTATATTTTTTCATACACCCCCCTATTATTAATGCCATGTATTAGTATTGTACATTTGTTACAATTAATGAGGGAATGTTTTCCTATTTGTACTGTTAACCACATTTCATCATCCACCACATAGTTCCCATGCTTGAACAATCCATCCAAAGTGAACATTAAGTGGGTCTCACTTTCATCACAGAGTTCTGCAGTCTTTGCCTCAGTAAATGTTTGAAAATTTTCCTTAGTCCAAAAGAAAAACACATAAAGCCCCCTATTAATGACCCTTAGTATTGATATAGTACCTTCTTTGACATTGACAGACTATTACAATACTGCCGTTAACTATAGTCCATAAGTTACATTAATTATTTTTTCCCATGCATCACCATATTCTTACCACCTTGTATTAGTGATGTACATTTGTTCCAGCTCAAAAAAAAAACAATCTTTTATTTTTACTATTAACCACAATCCTCATCCACCTCTGGGTTCACTATGTTATTCAATCCCCGGGTTATCCTCTAGCTTTCTTTCAACTGGCATTTACATCCCTAGACTACCCCTTTTAGCCACAATCCCATTTATAAACCAGCCATGTTAGTTATACTCACTATAATGTGTTACCACGAACTCTATCCATTTCTACACTTTTAAAGTCAAGCTAATTAAAAATTCTACATACATTAAGCAATAGATGGGAATTCTACATCGCAGCCCTCATCCTATCTCCTAGTAACCAACACTTTAGATTTTAATTCCATGTGTTTATTCTTCGTACTTAGTTCATATTAGTGAGGCCATACAATATTTGTCCTTTTCTGTCTGGCTTATTTCACTCAGCATACTATCCTCAAGGTTCATCCATGTTGTCATATGTCTCCCAATTTCATGTCTTCTTACGGTAGCAGAGTATTACATGTATGTATGTACCATTTTTTGTTTATCCATTCATAGGTGGATAGACACTTGTGTTATTTCAATCTTTTGGCAATTGTGAATAATGCCGCTATGAACATCGGTATGCAAATCTCTGTTTGCGTCCCTGTTTTCAGTACTTCTGGATAAATTCCTAGAAGAGATTGCCAGATCATACAGCAATTCTATATTTAGCTTCCTGAGGAACTGCCAGACTCTCTTCCCAGAGGCTGCACCATTCTACATTGCCACCAACAGTGAAGGAGTGTTCATATTTCTCCACATCCTCTCCAGCATTTGTTTTCTGTTTATTTTTTTCTTAATAACAGCCATTCTATGAGGTATGCGATATCTCATTGTAGTTTTGTTTTGAATTTCCAAAATAACAAAGATATTGAACATTTTTTCATGTGCTTTTTTACAATTTGTATTTATTCTTTGGAAAATTGTCTATTTAAGTGTTTGGCCATTTTAAAATTGTATTGCCTGCCCTTTTATAGAGTTATAAGATTTCTTTATATGGTATGGAAATCAAACTCTTATCAGATATGTGGTTTCCAAATATTTTCTCCCATTGAGTAGGCTGCCTTTTCACCTTCTTAACAAAGTCCTTTGAAGTGCAAAAGTGTTTAAGTTTGAGGAAGTTCCATTTATCAGTTTTTGCTATCATTGCTTGTGCTTTGGATGTATGGTTTAAGAAACTACCACTGACCACCAGGTCTTGAAGACATATCCCTACATTTTCTTCTAGGAGTCTTATGGTTCTAGCTTTTATATTAAGGTCTTTGGTCCATTTTGAGTTAATTTTTATATATGATGTGAGATAGGGGTCATCTTTCATTCTTTTGAATATGGATATACAGTTCTACCAGTACCATTTGTTGAATAGATCATTCTGGCCCAACTGGGTGGGCTTAACATCCTTGTCAAAAATCACTTGACCATATATGTGAGCATCTGTTTCTGTACAGTTTGGTTCTACTGGTCTATATATCTGTCTTTATGCCAGTAACATGCTGTTTTTACCACTGTTCTCAAGTGATATGATTTAAAATCCGGAGTGAGAGACCTCCAACTTTGTTCTTCCTTTGTAGATGTGTCTGAATATTTGGAGTCTCTTAACCTTCCAAATAAATTTGATAATTGGCTTTTCTATTTCTTTTAAAAATGCTGTGGGAATCTCTATTGGTATTGCATTGAATCTGAAAATCAATTTGGGTAGAAGTGACATTTTAATAATATTTATTCTTTAAGTCCCTGAACACAGAATGTCCTTTCCATTTATTTAAGTCTTCTTTTATTTCTTTTAGAAGAGCTTTGTAGTTTTCTGAGTACAAGTACTTTAGACCCTTGGTTAGGTTTTTTTTTTTTTTTTCAAAGATTCTATTTATCTATTCATGCATCCCCCCCCCTGCTGCTTGCGCTCACTGGGCCAGCCAACCACGCCGTGCGGGCGGGCCTGCCCTCACCAGGAGGCCCCGGGAACCGAACCCGGGGCCTCCCACACGGCAAACGGGAGCCCCGCTGATTGAGCCACAGCCGCCTCCCGCTTGGTTAGTTTTATTCCTAAATATTTGATTCTTTTAGTTGCTGATGTGAATGGAACTTTTACCTGAATTCCTCCTCAGATTGCTCATTACTAATGTATAGAAACACTACTGATTTTTGCATGTTAATTTTGTATCCTGCCACTCTGCTGAATTCATTTATTAGCTCTAGTAGCTTTTTTGTAGACTTTTCATGACTTTCTAGGTATAGGATCATATCATTTGTGAATAGTGAAAGTTTTACTTCTTCCTTTCCAGTTTGGATGCCTTTTCTTTTTCTTGCCCAATTGCTCTAACTAGAACATCTAGCACTATATTATACAACATTGGTGACAGTAGGCATCCATATCTCTCTCAAATTCTGTTTATCTGTGAATATTCTAAATTCACCCTCATTTTTGAAAGACAATCTTGCCAGATATAAGATTCTTGGTTGGCAGTTTTTTTCTTTCAGTACCTTAAATATATCATACCAACTGCCTTCTAGCCGCCATGGCTTCTGATGAGGAATCAACACTTAATCTTATTGGACATCCCTTGTATGTGATCAATCACTTTTCTCTTACTGCTGTCAGAATTCTCTCTTTGTCGTTGGCATTTGACATTCTGATTAGTTTGTGTCTCAGAGTAGGTCTATTCGGATTTTTCAGATTGGATTATCTTGTGCTTCTTGAACACTCAAACAGCACAAGATCTCTCCTTCTGAGGTAAAGTAAGGCATGTGGAGCTGCCATATATTGACTCTGACCCTAGCAGCTGGCTTCCCTGGGAGACCAGCCATTAACTCCTCTCCTGCTCTTTTGGACCTTTGTGCTGTGTAAGTAATAAAGCAATCATTTGCTGAAAGTTTCTCTTGTGCTTGTGCCTGTGTTCCTGTGACACACCATATAGCAACTCATTTAATAGATTTTGGTGCAACAACAGTGCACAGGGAAGTATTGTATGGGTTGTTTTTGGCCATTCTTTTCACTGCTCTTGCATTCCTTTCATATAGGAGCATCTTAGGCAGTGCAGTTTTCATGGCTCTGTGGGCTAAACTGAAGGGTCACCCCAGCCCTACCAGCCTGAGTAGAAGTAACAACCTGCAGCTGGGAGACCTAGGGCACACTGTCTCTGTCCTTTGAGGGAAGGGTAGTAAAAAACAGGACTTTGAGAATCCCCCCCATGAATGCCATTGAGTTGGCTAGCTGGTTTCATGCTGAGATCAATAGAGATGGGGCTTCCACCACCTGGGGTACATTCCCCTGGCTCATGGCTTCTTATATCGGTTCTCATTCTGGAAACAGTTTATACCCACACTCAGTCCACCCAGACTGATCTTGAGGTTAGTCTGAAACTGGTCATTATGCAGGAGACCATATGAATTGAAGATGGGGACCCAGAGGTGAAAATGAAAGTATAAGCTTTTATGAAAAAGGAGATACAGGATATGAAAGTCAGGTATGGACAGAAGCCTGATGAACCAGGATGAATAGAGGAGTCTTGGTCACCTTGTGTCCAACCCTGTCCTCCAAAAAATGCTTTGTTGACTGGATGCTTCAGGGTGTCAGATGAGCATATCCTACTCTAAATGACCTCCCTGAATTCCATTTAAGCCTTAGAGTAATGAGGTGGAAGCCATGGCCATACTGCACAACTGTGTGCTGTTACATGGATACTCCACCCCCATTAAAGTAATTTAGCCCCTTACCAGATTTCCATTTCACAGTGAGACAATGATAATTTTATTAGAAAAGAGCCACCTGAGGGGAGTGACAAGCTGGGTCTCCTCCTCACCCTATGGCTTCCTTTGGAAGATGCAATTGAGTGGATTTATTATACCCTCCCTGCTTGGGGCAAGTGCTCCCATATTATGCCCCTTCTTCTCTGGGCCACAAGCTATGTCCTTGTGGCTATTAAAAAAAGGATCCCAAAGGACACGACAGACAGGATCTCCAGTAGAAAACTGGGAAAAATATAAACTATGAGAGCCGCAAGCTCAACAGGGACAATCTTCCCATGCCCAGCCCCCTTCCCACAGCCCCCCAGATACAGGCAAAAGAAGAGGAGAAGGATACTGGAGCTCTCCCGCCTCTCCCTTCAACCCTGACAGAAGAGTCTGGCCTCTGGGAGGGACCTCTTTACCCAGGTTTGACTAAATTGAAAATGGCTTAGGAGTGGGGCCAAGTGTCCTGACTACCTCTCAGGGACTGAAGTCCATATGCCCTGGGGTGTGTACAATTTGAGGACAGTGAACAAACCTTTATGGTACTTTTGGATACAGGTGTCCAGGTCACTATCATTCCAGGAGAAACAGAGGGGAGGGGGTGACAAATAGCATCGGGCATTCCATACAGGTATGGGGACAGGAGGTTACCACTACCCTGTAGATTGGTCCCTTTGGCCCTTTGGTCACCCCTATGGTCATGTTTCCTGTAGGGGAATGCATTATTCCTATCATGTCCTAGGTTCTGAGTAATCAGAACACTCACCCAGGCAGTGGCCAACAATAGAGCATCATTAAATGGAAATTCAGGATCACACTCATCTGGGACCCCAGAGAAGGTGCACTTGCATGAGCAGGTGGCAGATGCCTCCATCAACAATGATCCTGTTGCAACACCAGAGGCATCTTCCCTCCCTGCATTGGCTCCTGGGGCCCCAACTCATGGATGCTCCACCAGATGCTCAACATCACTGATGTATTGACAAAGCTGAAGCCATCTGGCATCCACTGGGCAGCATCCACTGTTTTCCTTGCCTCAAGCAGACTAAACACCAACTCTGGCACTGAAAAAGTACCCAATGGGTTGAATTTTAAGCAGTCCTCTTAGCCCTCAAACATTCAGACCCAAGCACCTCTGTGTACCCGTTTACTAATTCATGGGCCATCACCAATGGCTTAGCAGTCTGGTCAGGCTCGTGAAGGGAATGATTTTGGAGAATCAAAGGATCCTCAGTGTGGGGAAGGGACCTTTGGAAACAATTGGCAGTGTGGAAAGGCACCATCTATGTTACTCATGTTGATGTGTACGGCAAGGGCCTGTATCATGATGAACATCAGTAAAATGACCTAGCTGATAAAGGATGCACTGAGTTGCTTTGCAACCCTAATGAGCCTGGAAGAGAGGCTAAGGATCAGCCACGCCTGGAGGATGAGGACAATGAACTTACCCTGGGTGACATCTTTGAAATAGCTGAATTTTCTATGGCTGCTTCCATTGCTGGGTAAATTGATCACCAAACTGGACATGGAAATACTGACACCACAAAATTATGGGCCCAGGAACATGGAGTACCTCTCTCATTAAAAGAGCCCAATCTGCCATTTATCAGTGTGAGAGATGTCAACTATAAGCAACAGTCTGGAAAGGGCATTTAGGAGCTATTTCTAATGGGGCCACACTGGGCCATTCAGGGCAACTGGACTACATAGGCCCTTTCCCACCATCCCATGGTATCTTCTACATCGTGGCTGTGGTAGACCCTATTCAAGCTATGACCTTGCCTTTCCAGTTCACCACGTGGATGCAGTACATGCATGGGATACCTTGGAAACTTGGCTCTGCCATCCCTTCGGACATCCAGATGACATCTCCTCAGTCCAAGGATCCCAATATTGCACAATCCATTCAACTTATGGGCCCAGACTCACAAAATTAAATGACCTTCCACATCACCCACCACCCACAGGGAGCCAGCATTGTGGAGAACTTCAATGGCCACGTGAAAAAAGAGCTTTGGCATCTACACTCTGACAACTATATTATTGGATGTACTACCCACCTTATCTGGGCCCTCTGGAAGCTGAAAACAGCAGTTTCCTGGAAGGGAAACATGGCCTTTTCCTGCTTCCTAGCACAGGGAGGGGATAAGGGTAGGGGAAGAAGCCAGGCTTTGCTGCATGTCTGCCCTTATACCCATCAAGATGAGGATTGTCCCTGAAAGGAGGATCAATGATATATACCTTGGGACTCTCCTTTTTAGCCACTATCAGAGGATCATCACTTTTTTACCGTATTACACCCTCCTCACAATTCCCAGGGTGGTGAGGAGGTTAGGGCCGCTAGGCAAAGGAGTGGGATGATAGAAGCAAGCCTAGAAGTGTTTTAACATGTGTGGAGTAACAATCCAGTGGGCTAGGCCTGGAGGGCCTGACACACATACTGGAGGTTAGGGGGTGACACCTACCCATGGTTTGGGCCACCAGTCCTCTTGGGAACAGTCATGGGATAACATTGAGGAGTCCCGACAATTCCCATCTATCAGGAAGGGGTGGAAGTAGCTGGAAGATATGGGTAAGGCACTCAGATCAATGGGAAAGAGGTGAGGTTATAGCTCAGGACAAAGGGCAGACAGACTGGATGGCATTAGATGGAAAAGATATGTTACTACAACGTTTTTACAAATTTGACCCAGCAGCAACCTGGAAGGAAAACTCCTTTGTCCTGCTGACCCAGGCCATCGCTGTGGCAGGGAACCCAACTGACTGCTTGATCTGCCATCTGACCCCTCACTCTCCCCACCCCTGCACAGCATTTCAGGATGCAACAACTCTCGATATTAAAAAACTAGCAAATGGCTCAGTCATCTTTCTAATTTATTATCTCAAGCAAAGATGATTTGCCTGTGGGGATCCATGATTCTGGAATTCACCTCTTTTGGCAGATCATTATTGCCCTGGCAGGAAATAAGCACCAGTGAACACATAATATGCATTCTGTCACACTGTTGAGTTCACAGCATGAGACCTTCAGGCTCAGGAAAAATCATTAGACTCTCTAGCCAAAGTATTGTTTGATAATTATATTACCTTAGATTTCCTTCTAGCCCAACAAGGTGGCATATATGCTATTGCTAACACCTCCTGCAACACGTGGGTTAATACCTCATGGGAGGTGGAACAGGAGATGGCTAAAACCCAATGGCAAGCCCACTGGCTGCATAGTATACAAACAGATTCTATGTTGGACCTCTTTAGTTGGCTCCTGGGGGATTGTAGGGCATGAAGGAGAGATCATTACTTCAGAAAGTCCTGATTACCTTGCCTGGAGTAATGGTTTGATGGGTGAAGCCCTCCCAATGTGTTGTAACTTCTGATGCACCCAGATCTTTACTATCCACATTGTTGTGAGCCATGGACCAGTAGGCCTAACCTATTTCTACCTTTGTGTCCAAGGTGGTAGGTGGCTTATGCTGTGGAAGCTAATGGGGAGGGTAGGCTAGGCTTGATCAAAAGGACAAGGGATGGACTTCTGGGGAAGTCAGAGACATATTTAGCAGCCAGCTCCCAGCCCTTGCCTACCCACCCCCTGCCCCCATTTTCTATTACGTGCAGATGTTTCAGTGTGTTTCTATTCCATAGCCCAGGGGAGATATCCAATATAATGAAAAGGTCTGAATATATCTTAAACTCAGAAACTAGGAACAAGCTGTTCCTGCTGCTTATCTGGGCAGGAACTCTCAGTGGCAGGGTATGTAAGTACTCAATATTCATACAGCACAAGGTCCCTCCTCTTTGACATGAAGTGGGGCATATGAAGCTGCCATACACCAGCTCTGACCTGAGCAGTTGGCCTCCCTGGCAGACTGGCCATGAGGAATCTCTCCTGCTCTTTTGGACTCTTTATTCTGTGTAAGTAATAAAATTATTATTTGCTGAAAGTTTCTTGTGCCTGAGCTTTGTTCCCATGATGCACTACAAAGCAACTCGTTCTACTCAGTACTAAGGAAACTGCTAGCTTCAGTTAAATCTACTATCTATTCCAATAATCAGAGATAAATGATATGTATCAGAAAGGCTTTGCTAAACTGTTTGTGTAACAGAAGCATCAAATAATTGAGATTGGACCAACGGTTTCTGTTAAATTAAACACTGCATCATAGTAGTTGAATTTCATTAGAAAAACAGTAATCAGAACTCTTGCAGGTGATCCAAATGTTGGCTGAGGGATAATTTTTCATCATTCACTAGAGGAATTTAGTAAGTAGTGCCCCACACAGGTTCCAATTCATTCATTCCTGCTGTTCATCTGAAAAGGGGCAGTATGGTGGAATAGACAGCCTTGGGGTTAGATGGGACTATGCACAAAATTTACTTCTAGTTCATCACAAAGGTAAATTAATACATTCATTGATTCATTATTGTGAAATTTCAGAATGCTACAATAAGGACAAAATTCAAGAATCCAAAGATCAAAATAGGGCATCGTGAAGGTAATGAAATTAGCTTCAGACATTTCATATTATCCTTGAATAATAATTTGGCTGGTATATCCATCTATGTAATTAACACCTCAACTTAGATATCTAACAGTAATTTCAAATTCAGTCTATATAAACTTGAATATCAAGTCTTCCCCACCTCCAAATGTGTGCCTCTTATAATTTCTTCCACTCCTATTGATGGGTACTCTTTCTTGTCATTGCTCAGAATGAAACCCTGAAGACATTTTTCACTTCTCACTTTTTTTCACATACTAGAGCCAAGATGTCAGGAAATATTGTTGGCTCTAACTTCAAAATATATTCAGAATCTTAAAACTTCTCACCATCATTGCTACCACCCTGACCCACCATCATCTCCTATCTGGATATGCCATGCCCTTCTGCCTAGTCTCCTTGCTTTTATCCTTGGCTTCTATGAAGTACTTTCCACATAGAAGCCAGAATGATCCTTTTAAATCATGGAAGATTATGTCACTTTTCTGGTCAACACCCTGCAATGACTCCCCATTTCATTAAAAATAAAAGCCAATGTCATTAAAATGACCAACAGGAACCCAGGTGATATGGCTCTCTACTCTCTCTTTCTCTCTGACTTTATCTTCTGGCCTCCCTTTCATCCACTCCATTGCAGCTTCACTGTCCTTTCTGCTTTTCTCACAACACATAAGACACCCTCCTTAGGACTGCTGGACTGATCCCTCTACCTGGAATGCTCTTCCCCTAAATATCCACAGCTAATTCCTTCAACTACTTCAAGACTTTGCTCAATTTTCCTATTCTCTATGACGCCTTGCCTATTATATTTAAAATCAATCCACCCCCACTCCAATCCTCATAACTCTTATCCTGCTCTACTCTTTGTTTTTCATAGCATTTACCATATTCTAAAATACTATATAATTTGTTTATTATTATTTTTATTGTGTTGTCTTCCTTCAACCTCCAATCCTGCTAAAATGTGAAGCCCAACATGGCAGTTTTACCTGTTTTATTCATGGATGCATTTCAAATACCTACAACAGCATCAAATACTGAAGAACTTAACAAATAAGTAGCATATAAGTAACAAATATATAGAAAAGTAAGGACTCGACAAATAAAAGATTAAATGCATATAGAATTTAAGGTTTACACACAAAGAAATAGACTAGACTCAATGAATCCTAGAAGACAGTGCAGCAAAGCCACTCATTTCTGAGGAACCACCATATATTCACAAAAGGTAAGATTAAATTAAGTCATTTTGAAAACGTTTTATTTTGAAAGGTCATAATTACAGAAACACTGTCACAAATAGTACAAACAATTTCCATATGCCCTTCACCCAGATTTCCCCAAATGTTAATATTTTACCATATTCATCAATCTGTCTCTTTTATTACTCCCTCTCTCTCTCTCTCTCTCTCTCTACATATATATTTGTTTATTATTAAAAAGTCTTTTGTACATGCAAGAACTCTTACATATTCTTTCTAAGGAAGTTATTTAATCATACACATTAGCAAAATGAGGGTAAAAACCAGGAAAGGACATATGCTGTGAGAAAATAATAGAATAACTCAGGATCCCAATAAATAAAATCTCAGAAAGAAGATGTGCAGCATTCCTAAAGAATTTGGTTCAAATTAGAAACAGAAATTGGAATTATCTAAAAGAATATCTTTAAGAAGAAGAATTAAATGACTTCCAAGCAAAGACAGGAGTAAAAAATTAGAAAATATAAGATATGTAATGAAAAAGACATATTATCCTTTCAATAAGAAAAGAAAGAGAAACAATCATAAACCCTAAAGGGCAGAGAGGAGAAAAAAATCTGTTTAAGAAAGTCACTACCCAAACATAAACAAAACTCTAAAATGGGGCATGATTTTGAAATATCTTGTGAAGATATATAAAGGAGAATTTACTTGGACTTGATTTTAGGAATACTCTCATATGAATGGTACAGAGGGCTTATGCTGGAAATTTAGAGGAGGAAATGTAATTATACTTGACTCTGGAATGAGAAATATTTGCATAGTTAGGAATATTTAAATACTGTTTATTGGTTTCAACTTTTAGAATCACCATATAGACAAGCATTAGAGATTTAACTATTATTACAGACCAAAATGTGCTACCAACCTTGACATTTTATACGTTAAACTGATAGAAGTGGGGAGGTAGAAGGGAGAGAGATAAAATAAAATGAGAAGTTTGGATAGTCTCATTTAGAAATTTGTGAGTCAAGAGATCCTGTTTATAACTAACAATGCTTATGTATAAATGTGATTGTGGCTAAAAACGTTCATCTAGGGAGGTTAAAATTAATTGAAAGAAGGCTAGAGGATAATCTAGGGACTGTATAACATAGTGATTTTGGTAGTAGATGAGGATTGTGGTTAATAATACAAATACAAGAATGTTCCATGTTGAGAATATGGTGATACATGGGAAAAATACAACTAATGTTTTTTTGTTTTTGTTTTTGTTTTTTTCATTTTCTTCACTAACAGGGAGGCCTTAGTCATGTCATTTAACCAATCTGTGCTCATTTATTTATCTTTCTGGACTCTGGAGAACCACCTGAGTTTGTTTTTAGGATTAAATAAGATAAATATGCCTGGACAAGATTTTTAAAAGTAATCCTTCCATAATTTGTTAAGCAGCCTTTTGTCTATTATTTTATTATTTTGAAGTTGAAATAAAGTTTACTAATTAAAAAAAAAAAAGAGAGAGAGATTGTTGAAAGTTGGTGAAATGTAAAATAGAGGTTTAAGTGTATTATTCAAAGGTACAAATTAACCAACAGAATTTATAATAGTGATATAGATATCAAAAAAGGGGAAAAGATGGTGGTATGAGTTAATTAAATCTGAATGCATAATAGCAGAAAGTGAATAAATAATGCCTAATGTTGATAAATCAAGACATGGCAGTATAAGTATATTATTCACAGATAGGGAGATTAACATCAGAAGAAATAAAAAGAGAATTTGTTAGAAAGCAGTTGCCCAGATGGAAAGGGGAGGGACTACCCTTTTTTTCACAAGCCCTTCTGAACTACTTTTTTTTTTTTTGGCCATGAGAATGTTAGTTTGCTGGCAACAAAAATAAATAAGGTGCCTTTATAATTTAATTGGTTTGTTAAATGATAAAACAGTGTTATTCTATGTAACTTTTGGAAAAAGAATATCTTTCCTTTTAAATATTTAACTAGTTAACCTCCATAACTCCTTAAATAATTGTATCCTTTTCTGAGTGTACTCAGAAAAGACAAAATTAAATGGTAATTTTATACTATATAGTGCAAGAGAAAGAAAGGCTTGTCCTTTCTTTAATGGCAGCTAATGTAAATTTCTCATTTTCTAAATCTGTAAGGCATAGGTCTTGGATTTGACATTACAGGCATTCTTCTTTCTCCTATTTGTAAGACAAGAAGGAACAAAGGAAGAAATGAAAATGATATTGAGCCTGTATATGTATCAAGACAGGTACCCTCATATTTGTTATCACTTCTTTGTCTTATAACAACTCCAAAGTGGGGTACAAATTGGCATCCCCATTTTACAGGTGACATAACTGAAGCTTAGAGAGACTAGCCTACCCCATTCATAGATTTAGTGACCACTCACAACAATCCTGCAAGGTAAGATGAGAAAAATTTCTTAAAAGGTTAAGTAGCCACCCAAGGTCATTTAGCTAAGAACATAAAGGAATGAACCCAAGTCTGTCTATCCCTAACATTCCCTTAATTACCTAAAAAGAAAAATATCCATTAACATAGATTTGCCAAAATTTTAGAATGGTTAGAATGATAGCATTGAAAAGCAACTTTAAGATCACTGTGAAATATTACACATTCAATTTTATGCTTCAGTTCAAGTACATGGCATCCCATGCAGTGAAAAGAATCAGAAAAGCTGCATTTCAAACCTGACTATGAATAACCTTGGGAAAGTTACCTAACTTCTTTGAGACTCAACTTCTTCATATTTAAGGGAAAAACAATATTACCTACCTCACAGCATCGTAATGAAGTTTTAATGTGATGTTTGTAAAAGTGCCTGGCATACAGTAAATAAGCCCTCAATAAATACCAGTTGCCACTTCTACTTCCAGTACTCCTTGCCCTGTGTAGAAACAGGGTTTCTGAAGGTGGGAGAATTTCTGCTTCTAGACTGTTCTTTCTGATTCTGCCTATTGTGTCACAGGTCATCCCAGAGCCTCTGAATGCTGTTGCTAACATTCAAATTGGGAAGGATTTCTACCCCCTATCTTGTAGACCTACCTGGACAATGAACTGACCTTTTTAAAAAAAAAAAAAAAAAAAAACAGTCGTACAGAAGTATACAATTGCCTGGGTTTGAAAGGTGCTATGGTGGAAGATAAACAATAGTGCTATAATATCATAAAGAAGAATGATTAGTGGGAGGAAAAAGAGGAATAATATATGTATCCATTAAAATATGAAGGAAAAATAAATTCAGAAGAATTTAAATCTATACATCTTATAATTAAAACCTACAGGGATTCATTTAAAACTTGAGTGGAAGTTATTCTACACATCAATAGCAGAGAGACCTATAGATGAGAAGAAAATATGAATGAATATTATCATAGCCAATAATATCAAAACAATCCTGTGGGAAGAAGAATTAGGAGGAAAACTAGAAGCAAATCTCCAAGGTAAATTTATAGATAAATAATCCAGCTACTGTATAAAATAAAGCAAACGTGGAGCTTATTTATTTCTTCCCACTTATCCTGGTATAATAAGGACAACTCTTTTGCTATCAGCACTATTGCAAAAACATTGGAAGAGGAGCTAACAAGGGAAAAGAAGTAAAATTATTTATATTTATGATACTAGGTGGCTAAATGGTAACATTATTGCTTCCACAACTCCCCTACTGAGACCTGGGTCTGAGGTCAGTGGAGTTATCAGAAGATGGAATGAAGTATGATTCATTCATGGACCCTAGGAACATCCTTTAGGTCCTAACTCAAGTATCACCTTCTCAGTGAATCCTTCCTGGCCATGCTATCCAGAATTACAACTCTGAAACCCAGACACTTCCTATAACCCTTTTCTGCCTCATTTTCCTCCTTAGAACTCATCACTATTTATTTAGCAAATTAAATATTTAACTTGTTCAGCTTTCTTGTAATCAGGAATTCCTGCAGTCCAGATTATATGTGAGAGAAGGGCTTACCAAATATTCTAGTGAAATAAAATCCTTCCCTACTCATACCAAGAGGTATCTTGATTTCAGAAGCAAGGAGTACCAAGGAACTTGAGGCACAATCTTTTCCATCTCCTAAAAGTCTGATTTTGAAAGTACAACAAAGAGATTGAAGGCTTCAGTTGATATCCTAAGGATGAACATTAATATACAGGCTAGCTCATCATCTTTCTAAATCAGAGGATGGTATATAATATTAGCTATTTCCGTCAGACCTTCTATTTCAATGTCTCAGCAACTCAGACCCCATTTTCCAATCATTGCTTTGGGCCCCTTCCAAATTCAATTGTCTTGACAACATTCATCATTTTCTGCAACTTGCCATCCTAAGAAACTTCGGACATTTTTTATTTGAGCTCTCTGATCTCAGAAGGCAAACCTTCAATAAATTATTGCCAATATACTCCCTTTGATTCTATTGTAGCAGCAGACCAGATCCAAAATCATCATTTCTCATATCCATGCAATGCATTTTGCTTTTCAAAGCACTTTCATTCTCAATATCCCATTAGACTCTGTGAGACAACCATGACAAGTGCTACCATACCATTTTGCAGCCAAGGAAACTGAGGCCTAATCTGCTCAGTGACTTACAAAGGCAATGACAGAGCCTCTCTTAGTATTCTCACTGCCTAACAATTTAGTCCTGATACCATCATGCTCATACCTCTTTGTTGTGGATGCACTTGCAAAGAACATTAAGACGATTATTATTTTAAAGTTACAATATGCTTAAATTCTTTCTTATTAGAGAAGTTGTAGGTTTACAGAAAAATCATGCACAAAATAGGCTTCCTATATAACATCCTATTATTAACCCCTTGCATTAGTGAAATATCTGTTCAAATCCCTGCATTCAATTCTTTTGGGTCTAAACCTAGTAGTAGGATTGCTGCATCATATGGTAATTCTATATGCAACATTCTGGGGAATTGCTAAACTGTCTTCTACAATGGCTACACCATTTTACATTGCCACCAGCAATGAATGAGTGTTCCTACTTCTCCGTACCCTCTTGAACACATTGTTTTCTATTTTTTTAATAGTTTAATAGTAGCCATTCTAGTGGGTATGAAACGATATCTCATTGTGGTTTTGATCTCCATTTCCCTAATGGCTAAGGATGTTGAGCATCTTTTCATGTGTTTTTTGGCCATTTGTCTCTCTTCTTTGAAGAAATGTCTATTCAAGTTTGTTGACCACTTTTTAATGGGTTCCTTGTCTTTTTGTTGTTAAGTTGAAGGATTGTTATATACTCTGGATATGAAACCCTTATCAGATATATGGTTTCCAAATATTTTCTCCCATTGAGTAGATTTTCATTTTACTTTCGTGATAAAGTCCTTCAATGAATAAAAGTTTTTAATTTTGATGAGGTACCATTCATCCACATTTTCTTCTGTTGCCTGTGCTTTGGGTGTAAAGTCTAGGAAACCATTGCCTAACATAAGGTTCTGAAGATGCTTCCCTGTGTTTTCTTCCTGAAGTTTTATAGTTCTGGCTCTTATATTTAAGTCTTTGATCTATTTTGAGTTCATTTTTGTTTATGGTGTGAGGTAGGGGTACACATTCATTCTTTTGCATATGGAGATCCAGTTTTCCCAGAACCATTTGTTAAAGAGATTATTCTTTCCCAATTGAGTGGACTTGGTTCCCTTGTCAAAAATCAATTGGCCATAATGTGAGGGTTGATTTCTGAACTCTCAATTCAATTCCATTGGTCTATATGTCTGTCCTTATAGTAGTACCATGCTATTTTGATTACTGTGGTGGTTGGGAGCAATGTCCTACAGAAAAGCCATATTTTTAAAATTAATCTATTCCTGTGGGTGTGAACCCATTGTAGTAAGTAGGGCCCTTTGATGAGTTGCTTCAGTTACGATATGACCCATCTCAATCAGGCTGGGTCTTAATCCTATTATTGGAGTCCTTTATAAGCAGAATGAAATTCAGACAGAGGGAGAGACAACCACAAAAAGCAAGAAGCTAAAAGTCAACAGAACCCAAAAGAAAATGGAGAGGCCAGGAAAGGGTGCCATGTACATTGCCATGTGGCAGAGGAACCAAGGACCAAGTATTGCCAACAACCAGCCCCATAATGCCAGTCTTTTGGAAAAAACATTGCCTTGATAATGCCTTGATTTGGACTTTCTTTCAGCCTCAAAACAATGACCTAATAAATTTCTATGGTTTATGCCAAACCATTGCATGGTATTTGCTTGAGCAGCCAAGGAAACTGAAACAATTACTGTGGCTTTATTTAAGTTTTGAGATCAGAATATGTCAGTCCTCCAACTTTGTGGTTCCTTTTCAAGATGGGTTTGGCTATTTGTGGCCCCTTACCCTTCCTTATAATTTGTTAATTGGTTTTTCCATTTCTGCCAGGAAGGTTTTTGGAAATTTGATTTGGATTGCATTGAATCTGTAAAACACTTTGGGTAAAATTGACATCTTAACAATATTTAGCTTCTAATACATAAACATGGAATGGCCTTTCATTTAATTAGGATTCCTTGATTTTTTTAAGCAATGTTTTATAGTTTTATGTGTATAAATCCTTTGTGCTCTTGGTTAGTTTATTCCTAGATATTTTATTATTTTAGTTCTATTGTAAATGGATTTTTGTTGTTGTTGATTTCTTCTTTAGATTGTTCACTAGTGGTGTATAGAAACACTACTGATTTTTTGCATGCTGATCGTGTACACTGCCACTTTGCTGAAGAAACTTATTAGCTCTAGGAGCTATGTTATAGATTTTTCCAGATTTTATGTATATAGAATGATTTTACCTGCAAATATGGAAAGTTTTATTTCTTCCTTTCCAATTTGGATAGCTTTTATTTCTTTTTCTTGCCTAATTCCTCTGGCTAGAACTTCCAATACAATGTTGAATAACAGTGGTAACAATGGGCATCCTTGACCATTATAAATATTAAAAAACAGTTTCTTCTTTTAATGATGGAAATAAACTATGCTTTATAAATTCATATGCTTTATGAATGCAAGTCAATGCTTTAAACCTGACAAATTGTGTTGGTATTATTATTTTTATTCTTTTATTTTTGGGTGTATTATTCTTTGAGACCATGTATAACTTTTTCATGCATATATCATAGGTATGGTCACCAACAAGGCTAGGTGAAGGTGTCCAGTTGTTTGGTCAAGCACTGGCCTACTTGTTCCTGTGCAGATATTTTGAAGATGGGATTTGCATCTATAATCCGTTGATTGCATTCATAATCAACAAAGGAAATAGCCCTTAGCAATGTCTCCTCATCCAATCAGTTGAAGGACTTCAAAGGCAGAAATGAGTGTTTCAAAGGTCAGAAAAAGAATTCTGCCTCAACTTCAGTATTGGCTCTTCTGGAATTTCTCACAGTCAGCTTATTCTGGGGAATTCAGACTAAGGGCTTCTACATCACATTTATCATAGTTTCCAGCTTGCAGTCTGCCCTACAGAGTTCAGATTTCCCAGCTCTCCCAGCCTCCCAGGTCATGTGAACTGATTCCATATATATGTGTGTGTATATGTACATATATATATATAACTTGTTGGTTATGAACCCTGACAAGTAGAGTCTCTAACAGTTCATAGATGAAAAACTTGATAAGATTTTTTCAAATTTGATAATAATCTTAAAATATCTAAAATTTTAGTAAGATCAAACGATAACAACTGGAAAAGTTGAAAGAATCTTTTCAAAACTATCAATAACAATAAACAAAATTTGGTCAAGCAAGCCAATGGAAAGATCAAAATATATTTCTATTTTCTCTAGAGAAAGTGATATTACAAATTTTTAGTCTTACCAAGAGGTCACTTAGAGTATATAGCCAAAAAATAGGGAAAAACACATTATAGAAGATATCTGGCTATACTTAATATATACAATATTTCATAAGTTTATGATGTCTGCAGTTGTTTCTGCTTTTTAACACTTATAATATATTGTGATTTCTTTTTTAATTCTAAATAAATATTCGCTCTCTAACCTAATTTTGTATTTGAAATTTTATATCCTTTACATACAGGAGATCCTCCCCCAAATTGTAAAAGCTTCAGAACACATAAACTTGGATGTGCTATAATAGTTGTTTCATTTATCTGAATTGTCCTTTCATTGTAACAAGGGCCAGTCCCCACTGATTAAGGAATTCCCTCAGACCAAAGCTGGTGGAGGGGAGAATTGCCAAATGGAGACAATGAATAAAAGGTATGAACTGGTATCTGAGCCTATAAGTAAGCTGGAAAAGGAGAGCAACTGTTCAACCAACCTCTGCCCCCAAAATTGTTCACCAATAGATGCAGAACAATTTAAGAATCTGGAATATCAGAGCAGGGAGCATAGAGTCAGTCAAGTATGATAAATGATGGTCTTTGGTGGACTCCAAGCAGCTGCTGTGGTCCAGCCTGATGCAGTGATAGAGAGGAATGGCTGTGTGTTTAAAGACTTAGGAACTAGGAAGGATACTAACAATATCATTCTGATGCATGTTTTTGTAAGTGAATTTGCATGACAGAAGTCAGTGGCCAGTACTTACAGAGGCAGATTTGTAGGGAATGAAAGCATTAGGAAAGATTGAAGGGGAAGGAAAAAAATGTGCTGATAGGAAGGACAAAAAGAAAAAAAAAGTTTAAGATATCAGCAAATACCATGGTTTGAATACCTAAGGAAATTTATTAAAACTATTCCTTCAGCAAATAAAACGAATTAACCTAAACAGTAGATATAATCTCAGGATTCTAAAGGTTCTCAAATTTGAGGAAAACTGGTCAAAACTGTTTGGTAAAAATCTCTGAAAAACAGTCCACAATTTCCCATACATTATAGAGTTATTATTACATGCACAAAATTATTTCCCATCTTTGCCAATGTATTTAAACTAGTTTCTCCTGTTCTGAATAAATTTCTATTCTTTCTTTGTAATTGTCTAGCATATTCTTGGTTTATTTTTAGACATAAAACCTTAGTTTTCTATACCCTATTACAAAACACGTACATATAAAATATTATTATATTTGTTGATGTTACCTCTGATATATTTTTCACCACTGGAATTATAAAGGTACCTGAAGTTCCTGACCACTGGCTTTGGCAGCATAGTTGAGCTAAAACTGTCAACTGCTGAAAGCATATTTGTAGATATTATATTTGCACCTTACTTAAAAAAATCTGGACACATAACTTGGGTATTGTCTGTGAGTCAATGGTAACTCATTAGCTACACTAACTTTTTTCCTACACAGAAATCCAAGAGAAGTGGTATGAACTGCATAGTTTTGGAGTAAAAATTAAGAGTGGGTAATCCAAAAATTCCGCCACAAAGAACTTTTCCTAAGGAAATATTCACAAAATTTATGTATAAGACAATTCATGCCAGTATTACTTATAAAGTGAAATATTGTATACAAATTAAATGTAATACATAGGAAATTGTTAAGTAAACTGAGGCACATATTACCATGATTATCATTATTTCATTAAAAATCATGTGGGAAAGAATATTTATCAAAATGGAAAATATTTATAATGTATTAAAAAGTTAAAACAGTCTACAAAATAATAGGTACAGCATACAATTTTTGACATAAATATGCATAAGTTCACATGGAAAAATTTTTAGAAAGACATTCTGTACAAAGCTTAGTGCTTACCTTTGTGTAAAGGCATTTTAAATTATTTGGTTTTACATTCTGCTTTTAATTTAGGCATATTTATATTTCCTAAATTATCTACTTAAGCATTTATTACTTCATTATCAGAAAAAAAGTTATAAAAAAGAAATAGAAAAAAATCATGAAATAGTTGAAAAGCTAAAAAAAATTTTTTTTTAATCTAGTTCTTTATATGATTTCATAGGAATCCTGGTACAGTTTACTATTGAGGAAATTTATTCTTCTAAACATCAGTTATCATTTTATTTCTAATAATTATAATTGCTTATATGCTATTTGGTTAGGGAATTTAAATAATTTTATAACATTGAATAAAAACAAAACTAAAGTTATATTAAGTAATTCTAATCATTTGTTCTACAAATCATCCACTCTAGTCATTAAATATCTCAAATGCATTTCCTATAACATAATACTAAAAGTAAAATTTCCAACATTTCCTTTTGTGGACTTACAGTTAAAAGGATTCTTATTTAACTTCAAAGATGTAACACAATAAATAAACATTTTAGTTTCTAATATTTGGCCAGTGTATTAATTCTACTTTGATAGTTAAATTAACCTTACATATAGAAACAAAATTACATATAAATATAAACACACACATGGATATTCATATAAATGCATTCATACATACATAATTACATATAAATTTCATTAGAGAATGTATATATTCTTTAAAATGCTTAAACATTTAAATTAATTTCACTTAAAATTGCAAACATTTAATTTGCAGAAAACTCAGTGGAAAATTAGAGTTATTATTCATTTAGAGGCACTTCAAGTATTCCATCCAATCATTTAGTTACATCTTTCACTACTCAATGATCCTGATAACACAGGCAGTCTAAATTAATAGAATTTTAAGTACATCTGAAGAGCAATATCAAATACTTAGAATGCAGACAAATCTCTTATACTTCTAAATTTGAAAATGACTTCTAATTACTATTCATATTGGTCTTTGCATTGGAAATTGGAGAACAAATTTAAAATTATATTTGTTCACTGCTGGAGGAAGGAAGGAAAGCAGACAGACAGAAAGAAATACAAAGAGAAAGAACAAAAATAAAGGAAGGAAAAGGGATAGTGAGCAGAAAAAAAAGAAAAAAGCAAGACTGTGGCATATTTTGAGGTGGAAGGACAGAACTAGAGATCAAGAAACCGAGAAATCTGACCAGGTCATCTTGCAATTGCTGTCAATGGTAATCGAGTTAAGGGAAAAGAAATTTCAGGAACAGAAGTTTCAGCCTAAAGGAACTGAGGAAGGAAGGTGCTTTATATCCTTTGGATACTAAAAAATTAAAGCCTTTCCAAAAAATTGTAATGCATTATTGAAATCAGTATTTCTAATACTATAACTTGCAATAGGTACTGCAGCATATCAAGAAATCAGAAAATCTGTATTCAGATATTAGTTACCTAATATGGAATGATTTATAATTATATGAATGATTATGGCATCTTAACACAAAATTATTCAGGTGATTAGCGAGACTGAAATATGCGTGACAATGAATTACTCAGGCTGGAAAAAAAGGAAACTATGTACATGTGAGCTAAATTTAGAAATTAATGAGAAAAGAAAACAAAGAAAGAGGGTTTTCTTATGCTGCACACTGACTCTTTCAAAGATTTGGTTGAGTTTATTTTCCCAGGAAAAGAACTCTTCCAGAAGATTAAAACAACAATAATATTGTAGATTATTTAGGTTCATGTGGCAGTTTAAGATTTTATGAATCCCAAAAAAGAGAAGAATTATGTTTTTAAACTAATCTATTCCTGTGGGTGTGATACCTCTTGATTGTATTAAATTTGGTTGAGGATCCTTTGATTAGATTACTTGATAAGATTGAGTTAGGGGTTTTGGTTGTACTATGTCAGTGAGTCCTGAGCCAGGCTGAGTCTCCAACCTCTTGCTGGGGTTGATATAAACAGACACACACAGAGAGAGACTCAGACACAGGAAAAGGAAGCTGCCATATTTGATCCTGCCGTGTGAGAGAAAGCTTTCACCAACAACCGAGCTGCAAGGAGAGAAGCCCCCTAGAGGCTCAAAATACTGAGACCCAGCAAGAAATCAGACATATGATTGATATATTAATCTAAATTGGGAAAGAAAGCAGAGCCACCAAGACTGAGAGAAAAGGCCTAGTAAGAGACAAGCCCTGTGCCAGGTTTTCATAAAGCTGCAGAAAGGTAGAGACCTAGGCAGAGATTGGCAGCCATCTTGCTTCCCCACATGGCAGCTGACTATGATGAGAAAGCACCTCTTATTGTGCCTTTAGTTTGACTTTTATAGAGCCTTGGAACTGTAAGATTTTACCTCAAAAAAAAATCCCCTTTATAAAAGCCAACTCATTTCTGGTTTGCATCAGCAGCCCTTTGGCAACAGTTTATAAACTGCAATCATATATAATATAATCTGATCCTTTTCAAGAGTTTCACAAATGAGGGAATTAAGGTTCAGAAAGGTTAAAAAAATTTACCAAAGGTCACAAGATAATATCCTGTGAATCCAGGATGCAAGTGGGGTTTTGAATAGCTGGAATGTAACTCTGTAGAAGGGCTCTTATATGCCCTTCTACTCTGAGGATCCGGGAACTGATACTGTGGTGATCTTAAAAACAATATAAGAGAGGGTTTCATCTGACTCTGCACATTAGCTAAGGGGCTTCTTCCTCCTTTTAAAAACTTTCCCTCAAGTCAAAGGACCAAATTTATAGAAATATGTGATCTGTAGACGTCCATCGCTTTCTTCCATAGCAAATGCATTTTCCGAGAATACTCAAATCTTTTCCTGCTATAGAAATGCTGAATACAGATTATTTTGACTAATCTATTCAATATGCCCCTCTCCACCATTCCCTATCCCTTTGAAACTGAAATTGAAAAGCATAATCTTATCCTATTATTTCTGTTACTAATATTTAAGGTACAGGGCTCAGTGTATCAAGAAATATTTGAGGCTCTATCTCCAATAAGTTTATAGGAAAATATTCAACTCAAGGTATCAGATCTACTATTCAAATTCAAGGAACTAAAACGTTAAGTTATTTCTTGGAATATATGATATATGATTTTGCTGTGAGAAAATAAACCCCTTAAAAATCTTGATTCAGCGCAATACATTTCAATACATCATTTTTTAATTGACTTTTAAGATAAGTGGGTATCCAGCAGTATATTATTAGTGTTTATCAGTACATACCAGGTAACTTTTCAGAAAAAGGTTTGTTAAGTGAAAATAATTTAAAGATCAATATACACTTCTCCACAAAACACTTCTGCAATAGGCAATTATGTCCTATACAAAGGTCTGATTTTTACAGAACTCATAAAAAGGCTGAGTTAACAAAGGGGAAGAAGCTCTTTAAGATCAGGAAGGATGAATGGAAGAGGGGGTGTTCAAATTCTGCCCCCTCAAAGCTAAATACTGGAGAAGAGAACTAACACTTTTTGAGTATCTACTTTGTTTAGACCAAGTGCTGTGTTTTATCTGCCTTTAATCCCATTTAATCATTACAATGATATTTAATTTATTATAATACATTATAATACATTATCTATTTCATGGATAAGAAAACTGAGGTTCATAGAGTATGGATCACATATCTAACATATGATAAATTGGTATTCAAACTCAACTGTTTCTTGCTGCCTCCTTTGAGGTTCAGAGCTCAATCGGAACTAACACCTCATTTGGGGATTAGTTCTACTCCGTTAACTATGGAATTTCCAGCTGACCCTCCCAAGCAACCATCCCTGGATTCTCTGGATCCTATATATGTGAACTTCATATAACACTTCTGCTTATTTTAGGGTCCTACCAAGGTCTCAGACTGTTTAGGTTCCAGTTCTTTCTGCTTGACTCTGCCCCATCTCACCATCTAGATCCTATATAGCTCACCACCTTGGCCTCTTCCTCCACACTCTCTTTTTCTGCCTTACTCTCTCCTCGAATCCATAGCCAAAAATTGTGGATTATTTAATAAATCCTCATTAACCTTCCCTTTTATTGATTTTTTTTTTTTCATATTTGGAGAAATTCAGAGCTACTGAGAAGATAAGCTCCTTGAGAGTAGGAATTGTTTTATATTCACATCTATATTCCCTGTACCTAATAAAATATCCAGGACAGACAAGTCCTCAAACACATTTTTTAAAGCTAAATAATGAATGAGTGAATGAAGGAATCTATCAGTCAACATTAGGCTAAGGAGCCCAGGGCTAATTTGCTATGGTTTTTCTGCTGCTTTTACCTGAGTACAGGCCCCAGAATAAGAATTTCTGGGTTTGAATCCTGGCTCCACCATCAGCTATGTGAACAATGTCAACTTCTCTTTGCCTCAGTTTCCTTATTTGTCAAAAAGGAATAATGATAAAAATGCACCTCATGGGTAACTGTAAGGATTAAATGAGCAAAGTCAGGTGATACCCCTTAATAAGCCCAGCACACTATAAGCTCTCAAGTGCACCTCTCCTCTTACTTTATGTTACATATAATTGGAACTACTTTCAATAGAATTCTACTTCTTGACTTTTAATGGACATTTTCAGGATTGACTAGCCATGGCTAAAATATAATGAAATTGATTATTAGAGAATTTTTCCTTCCATTGGACCTCTATCAGCTTCTGTGTAACTTCAGTTCTTTTGATCTAGACTGATCCATTGAGGATCTTCCACATGAAAGCCAAAACTCATGTCCTTGAAAGAGACCAAAAGCAGGCATATGACATATGTTACACTGCAGCCTTAATTTTTACATTTAGCTAATGAAAGATATTTTAGTTTTAACTATGTAATCTCACTCTTGGAACTTGTAGCAATGTAGCTGTGCACTTGTTACCTATTACAGGGAAACTGTCTTTAGTCACAAAATAAAGTCCTGTTTTTCCTTTCTCTTATTTGCACCTATCAAGTTCCTGTTTTCCATACTTTCTCTTTGTCTGAGCCTGGCAAGATGGAGGAATTTATAAACTGAACGGGAGAATTGAAACCCAGTATTGAGAATTAACAATAACTATAGCCACTGAATTATTATACAGAAGAGTTCTTCAGAAACTCATTTCTTTGATCCTAAATACCATGTTTTATTTTTATAACTGTGTAATATTTAACTTGTAACTATCCCGTTTGTATTCCCTTATAATACCATGCATGGATTTTGTCAATCTTTAACAGCTGCTTCATGGCCCACTTTGTTTAGCTTAGGCATGTTAATTAGGTGGTTTATAACTTAATGTATTACCCCAGCCAAACTTTTAGTTTAGCATTATCTTATGTGTTTGAACTATTTACAACTTTATGTATTACCTAGCTGCATTTTGTCAGTTCCTAATGGGTGTTAAGTAGTTTGCAACTCATATGTAATCTGTAAACTAATGCTTACCCCAGCCAGCCTCTGGTCCTGTGCTTATATACTGTGATGGTTAGGCTAATGTGTCAACTCTGCCAGGTAATGGAGCCCAAGTTATTTAGTCAATCAAATACTGGGCTAATTGTAGTACAAGGGTGGCATTTCACAGACTTTAGTCATCAGTGAGTTGATTGAGGACATTACCTTTGGCAATGAATGATGGCTCATCCAATCAGTTGAAGGCCTTAAAAGGAGAAGTGATTCCAGTATTCAGAGAGAAAATTCCCATCTCTACTTCAGATAATCAAGTGTCTCCTGGGGATCTCAACAAGGACCTTCATTGAGTCTTTTTTGGCTTACAGCCTGCCCTAAGGAATTTGGACTTGTGCATCCCCATGGTCAAGTGAGACAATTGTATAAAATCTCATACAATTTACAGATATCTCCTGTTCGTTCTATTTTCCCTAGAGAACCCTGGCTAATACACACACTTCTGATTAAACAAATCAATCAATATCCCTTGTCAACCCAGTATCCCTATCATCACCTCTCTTTGTCTGAAAATAAGAAAAACCCTAGCCTTATTTGTTTGGGGAGGCAGATTTTAGACTTTGTTTCCTGACCTCCACTGGCTGAATAAAGCTTTATCCTTTGCATGATCAACCTTGGTGTGGAACTGAATTCTCTTCACCAGGCAAGAATCCAGGGAACTCATGCAGGTCCCCTTCATGCCCATGGTAATTTCTTTCTGGTTTCTGCATTCCTAATTGTTTAAATTCCCACATATGGCTTCATTCACTGACTCGCTCATTCATTCATTCAGTAATATCTATTGAGCTCCCACAGTGTGCCAGGCATCTGTTAGTTGAGTATAAACAGTAAATGAGTAAAGCTCAGTTTCTGCCCTCAAGCCACTCATTTCTGGTATAGGAGATGGGCATGCTTTTGTGTATCTTGTCCATCCTACTAACCCTCCTTTGAATGCCCTCAAGTTTTTCTATATTCATACTAAAATTTCCAAAGAGGAGCACAACATCTGACCAGCATTGAGTAGAGCAGAAAGTGTTACATCACTTTCTAGATAGGTAGGAGCTAAAGGCTGAGATACAGCAATCTCTCCACACTCCATATACCATCCTGTCCCACTCCTTATAGGCCATTGGATAAAATGACACAAATGGTGTTTTTTTGTTTTGTGTTTGTTTGTTTTTTGTTTTTTTTTTTCAATTTCAAGTCTCCCTTGAGATTAGCTCTCTTTGAGGATTCACTATTTTGGGAATCTCTCTTCTCACGCATCAAGTGCAGTAAGAAAAGCCTGTAAACTCTGTGTTTTTAAAAGGAAGATCCCTTTTGTCCCCCAGCCCTTAGAAAACCAAGCAGAAATCAAGAGAAATCTCAGGAGAAAGAAGGTACAAATGTCCAACTTAAACCTCGTGTTCTAGCTTTATGGAGAAATATTTCTTTTTTTTTTTTTTGGCATTTTTTCCTTAGGCTCATTGAACCCTGCCTCTTCTAACCATCAAAGCAATAGTATCTCAAGGGCTAAGATTACAATGAGGGCCTAAAATGAAGATACCAAGGATATAACTCAACTAGCATTTAAAGAACTTAGGCCTAGGTATACACAAGGTAGAAGAAGTCCTCCAAACTCTACATGGTAGTACTCAGCTCAGTAGGAAACTATATGGGGCCTGAAACCAAAGCCCATCTGGTAGCAAAGTGTTTATTTGCCTAGCCTTCTTCTTCGTGCACGTCTTTCACTTCAAGGGAACTTCAAGGGTGTGGCAGCTGCCACAACAGTGAGACAGGTATTTTGGATGCCAGCCATATTTCATCATTAGGTACATTCTTGTTTGAAGGTGATTAATACTTAGTTATGCTGTTCTACCATTCACCAAACCCATGGATTACTGTTGATGACCACTTATATTCATAGAGTACTACTTGAACTAAAAAGGCCCATGTAAAATCCAAGATTACAGTACTGTATCCAAATGGAAATTGCCAAGGCTTCCAAGAGTACAGCTCCTACTTGGACTACATGGTGCTAGATATCTTTCCCTACCAAAATCAGTATTTGCCCCAGTGCTCTTTTAAAAGGTGTATTAGTCAGCCAAGGGGTGCTGATGCAAATTACTAGATATCTGTTGGTATTTATAAAAGAGTATTTATTTTGGGTAGAAGCTTATGGTTTCCAGGCCATAAAGCATAAGTTATTTCCATCACCAAAGTTTGTTGCCACGTGTTAGAGCAAGATGGCTGCTGACATCTGCCAAGAGTTCAGGCTTCCTGGGTTCCTCTCTTCCCAGGGCTTGCGTCTCTTCACAAGGCCAGCTGTAGACTATCAGGAGAACAGCTTGTCTCTTTTCCCAGGCCATCTCTCCTTCCTCATGACCAAACTCCTCTGTGTGCTTACTTCCCCGGGTCCCAACATTAAAACTCCAAACTTCCTTCTCTGCAGTGCAGTTTCTCTGTGAGAACCCACCCATCAAGGGGTGGGGACTCAACGTCCTACTGATGTGGCCCAATCAAAGCCTTAATCATTATTTAATCAAGTAAAAGTAAAAACCTCTGACTCCAATACATTCTAATACGCCCAGAGGAAAAGCCCAGATTACAAACATAATCCAATATTTCTTTTTGGAATTCATCAATAATATCAAACTGCTACAAAAGGGACACTACATTCATTTAGGCCTCATGGATATAGTTTCCCAACAATCCATACCTATTGCCATTGAACTTCAGCTTTAACTTGTATTTAAAAATCTTCCCATGACCTGCTACCTAAATCCTTGGAGATCATGTAAGGCTCTTAAAAATCTGTTCCTGTCTACACTCCAGACTTGTCTCCCACTATGCTTTACCAGATAGATACTTTATGCTCCAGCCATACAGAATCATTTGCAGTTCCTAGAAAAAAAGACATGCTCTTTCAAATTCCATGCCTTTACAAATGCTTATTCCTTTTGCTAGAAATACCCTCCCCCTCCACTTTTATTCCCATTACATTCACAAAGACTTTTCTCAAGCTGCCTGCTCTGAGAAGCCCTCTCTCTCCTATCCAATCACCTACACACTCTCTGTTCTGAGACGAACCGTATTGCTGCATGCCCCCACTGGACTACAAGCTTCCTAAAGGCAAGCACCATCTTTTACATAGCTTCCATTTATTGAGCACAAAACAAATTAGGTGCTATACCTATATCATTTCTACATTCACAAAAGCTCTCAAGGGAGATATTTTAATCCTCTCATTACAGGTTAGGAAAGGGAGAATAAACAGTGGAATCAGAATTTCCATTCTAGAGCATTGCATACAATGGGGTTTCATTCAACTTTGTATCCTTAATGTGCAGTACATAGCAGCCAGTCAAAGCACTCAATAAATATATGTTGAATGGGTGAAGAAATTGAATGCTTGTGTTTCTTTTGTCCACAGTGCTTTCTTTTGCTCAGATTCCATTCAATTCTGGTGAAAAAATAGATGTCTCACTCTGAGTCATTTTACTAAAGTTCCAGCAAAACGTTAAAAACCCTAGCCATTTAGTGTTGCACTACAAGTTCTAGAGAGCAAGAATTTTCAGTTCTAGGTAATAACATTTTTTTTTTTTTTCAGAATTTCCTTTGACAGCAGGTACATAATCCATATTAAATAGACCTTCTCTGTACCCCCATAAAATTTTGCATACATCTCTACTTGAGCACTTCATATTAAGCTACTTGGGTACATGCCTGCCCTCCCTCTAGATCATTACCTCCTTGAGGGTAGGGATCTGCTCGCCTTCATTTCTATATACCCAAGAACATCCAACAGAAAGCCTGGTACAAGATGCTGAATGGATGTTGTCAAATATTCTGACATAGTAATTCCAAACCAAACTTGTCCAAACAAATGAACAAGTAAACACCTTTCTATCTGGAAGCATAGGGAATAAGTCATTTTAAAGAGAAACGTTTTCCAGATATCTTAGATCATAGCCCTTTAAAATAAAAATTTTGGTCGTATTATGCTTCAAGGAAGTATTTCTAAATAAGCATATCCCTAAATTCTTAAGGAATTAAATGCACTTAATATAGTTAAACCAACTTTGCCATTTGTAACAACTTTGAACATTAATTATTTCTCTATTCTATAGCAGAATATTTGCTTCAGAGTGTTTATGCCTGTAAAATGGTCTCTAACTGTGGTGCTTTTTTACATTTTTATATTTCTTTTTTGTGTTTTTTCCTTTACTGTCTTCCTTTGCTATCAAGCAATAAAATTTCACTCCTCAGGATCATGAATATGTCTGCCAATACCAATTTCCCCCTGTATTTAGTAAGTTTCATTTATTGAATCTTTACTGAAAAGCAATGTGCTAGCATTTTATCTGGATTATTTTATTTAATCTTCACAAAATTTCTAAGAGAGTGTAGAATGGATTCTGGTTGTTCAGAGTTGTTTTTCTGTTTTTACTGACATTTCTAATGAGTAAAGCTAGATAATTTGTTCTTAATAGCTGGACTATAACTAAATATAGCTAAACTGTTATCATTCCTTTGTAGATAGTCCTATTCCAGTGATTTTATTTCAGTTAGCACCATTCTAGTGAGGGTGGATTCTTCTCAGCTTGTGACCCTACATTCTTACTTACTGCTTAAAATAACACATAAATTGAGACTGCTGATACCTCTCATAAAGCTCTACAAGATGCCAATATTAGATAGATACTTGATATCTTAGTTTGTCAGGGCTGCTATCACAAAATCACACACAATGGGCTGGCTTAAATAACAGGAATTTTTGGCTTACTGTTTTGAGGCTAGAAGTCCAAAATCAAGGTATCGACGAGGCGATGCTTTCTGCCCAAAGTCTGTAGTGTTCTGTTACTGGCTGCTGGCAATCTTTAGGGTTCCTTGGCTTATCTCTGCCTTTAGTCACACCACATGGTAATGTCCTCTTCTTTCTCACTTCTGTGACTTCCAGGTTCTCTTTAAAAGGCCCCCAGTAATCCTGATTAAGGGTCACCCTGATTTAGTTCACCATACCTTAATTAAAAATGACATCTTCCAAAGTACCTATTTACAATGGGTTCACACCCACAGGGATACGAATTAAGGTTAAGAACATATATTTGTTAGGGTATAATCTACCACACTTGGTACGAAACCCTGAGAGAAGGATAAGAGAATAATTTATGTTTTCAAACTGACAGAAAACAAACCAAAAAACTGTCAAGTGGCCACTGGCTCCACCTCATTGTTATAATTTCTTGCATTGCAAGAATCACCATATGTGAGCAAGAGAATACCATCAAGTCCACTCTAGTCCATAGTTCTTCCCCCAATCCAGAGGCGACTGGGATGGTGATGTCCACTCCAACTCCAAGTGAGAGAGGGCTTATATCCCATGGATATGGTGGGTGGGATGATCCTGCCTGCAGATGCAGGCCCTCTCCATTCCCTGGGATGGCCATTTCCCATCGTTGTCTCCTCACCAGGTGTATTGTGAGAATTTTGATTTTTACCCATAATAAAAAAATAAATAAATAAATAAATAAATAAATAAAAAAAGAAAGAAAACAAACCAAATTCGTCCTGTATTGCAGAATTACAACTAATGGGTAGAATTTGAAGAAAACAAGTTTTATTCCCTCTGTGAAAGAATGTTCTAACAACCAGAATGATCTCATAATGGAAAGAGTAAACTCTTTATCTCAATCCTATACTTTCAAAGTATATTGACATTCCCATAATAAAGCTACAGAATCCCAGTCAGGTGTCAGCTTCAATCTAGATCCTTTCATTTACAAGCCCACTTCTTTTAGGAATTGTTATTTGCATCTTATTACTTAAGCTACTGATTTTCAGCTTTCCTTTATAAACTCTGACTTGGCTCTGGCCCCATGTACTCTCTGCTTCAGACTGCCTCAGGAAATATGCCTGGACTGGACCCTGGCCCACCAGTCAACTTTCAGCTGCTCAGGCCTGTGCAATGGTGGAGACACTCCAGATGAGACAAGATGAATATCAGATGGGATGTTATATACCATCCTAATTTGGCTAAGTCCTTGGACTAAAGTATTTGAATACTAAGATTCCTTCAAATTCTTAATATTTCATGCTATCCCAAGAGGCAGAGAGATTAAGAGTGCTGAGTTTAAAGCCCTTTGAAGTAGGTATAATTATTATCCCTGCTTTATTTTATCAATGATGACACTAAAGTTTAGAGCAGTTGAATAAGTTATTTAATGTTAGACAGCTAGTAAGTAGCAGCAGTGAGATATGAACCCAGATTTGTCCAACTACAAAGTCAAGCTCCTTAGACTCCTTAAAACTCCAGATTTCCAACTGGAAAACATTGACCTTGATCTCAATATTTCTTTAATTTACCGTGCCCTACTAAATGTATCTAGCACAGAGTCAGCAAAATATAGTAGCCTATACAATAAGTATTTAAATAAAATAACTAATGGATAAATGAGTCATTCCATCAACAGTCAGTTGGACTACATTTATTCTTAAAATATAGCTAGTTCTCATGGAAGATTCAAAGGGCCTGTGATAGTGGTATGTATCAATTTGGGAAGGCTATAATATACAGTTATTTAATCAAACACTAATCTAGGTGTTGTTGTGAAGGTATTGTGTAGATGTAGTTAACACCTACAATCAGCTGGCTTTAAGTAGATTACCCATGAAAATGTGGGTAGGGTTCATGCAATCAGTTGAAGGACTTAAGACCGAAAAAATGAGGTTTCCTGGAGAAGAAATTCTGCCTCAAGCCTGCAGCATAAAACCCCTGCCTGAGTTTCTATTCTACCAGGCTGCCCTGTGGATTTCAGACTTGCCAGGCCCCATAATCACATGAACCAATTCCTTAAAATAAATCTCTTAATACATATACACATACACATATATGTATATGTATGTGTGTATATGTGTGCATGTGTATACACACACATACATATATCCTATCGGCTCTATTTTTCTCTGGAGAATACTGACTAGCACAGCACCCTGGCTAAAAGGCTAGAGTTCATTTTTTAGTGGATATGTTCTTACGAAAAATTTCTATAATATAATATAAGATAACTAAATTTATCAAAAAATCATTGTCAAAATGGGTAAATATTCTAGGCCCTGGGGAAGTAGCAATAAACCAAATAGACAAAAATCAATGACCTCATGAAGCTTGCATTCTAGTGGGAGGAAACAAACATATAATCTGTGACAACTCTGCTTTAGATGAGGAAACTGAGATACAGAGGGGTAAAGTAATTTCCCTAGAGTCACACAACCAGTAAGTATTGAAGCCTGAATTCAAACCCAATGTGACTTTAAAGTCCTTGCTCTTAACCACTAGGCAATAGCGCCTTTCTGTTAGTTGATGATAAGAGTTATAAACAAAAACAAAGCAAGGAATGGTACAGGGAGTGCTGGACAGGTAAAGGGAGTAGTTCAAAGACAATGAAGTGGGACTCAATGGGTGACATTTAAGGCCTGAAGGAGGTGACTCAGCCCATCCCCATGTAGCTATCTGGAGGAATAGCATTTCAGGTAAAGGACAAAGCAAGTGCCAAAGTCCAAGGCTGTATATGTTTGGGATCAGCAGAGGAGGCCAGGAAGGCTGGTCTGGAATGAGTGAGGGTCAAGTAGTAGGATATATATCAGAGAGATAACTGGGGCCACAACTTGTAAGGACTTAACTTTTGTAAGAAACTTAAATTTTACTCTGAGTGGAAAAATACTGGAAGGTTTTGACAAAAGAATGACATGTTATGACTTATTATCCACTAGAAATGCTGAAGACCTTGCCAGCATGAAGATTTCTAGAGTGTATAGATACTGTTTGAAATGGGATGACAGAAAAAGCAATCAATTAAAATTATATTAACAGAGTCATAGTGCAAAATTTCCCATTTCTTCATCATTCCTGACTTATTTTATGGTTTTAAAAGAAACAAAAGCTATAGAAACACTACCTCAGGATAAAAAATATATATATTAAAGAACTACTAAACTGAACTGGGAGGGAGAGGTATAGAATTTTTCTTAAGTGTTTCTAAAAAACAAACTTTTGGTAATTCTAAGACTTCACTTTATTTATTTGTTCTTATCTTTGAGAACCTCATCAAAGGATATCTATCAGGAACTCTCTTTTCTTCATAGTAAATTTTCCTGTAGCAAGCCAGATATTAGAATTCAAGTTGCAGGGTATCTCCTAATTTCAAAACAGCAAATATTTTTGCATCTGTTGCAGAAGGATAGAGTGAGTTATTGATGGTAAGCTTTCCTTGAATCTCCTTTTTACTCTGATCCTTCTATGTTTGGGCTGCTATATGGGAGGTCTCCAGCACTTCAAGGGGAGTGGAAACAGAAAGCAAAGATGCCATATTTTTGTTTTTAAATTCAAAAATGATAATATAAATGTAAGCTTAAGTCTTCCAATAAGTTCCCTGGCACCAGTAGGGTATGTGAGAAAAAGTAGAGACAGTGGTAAAGGAATGTCTAGGCAGAAGGTCCTGGGCATCCTCACAAGGTTCCTTTGAACCCCAGGAAATATGGAAAGTAGCCTGATACTCATTTTGCTGTAGTTTTTGCCCATGTAGCTAAAAGATGCACAGATGGAGATGAAAACAGTAAAAAGGATTTGTAGTTAGAAGAAAGAGGAAGAGCAGATGGTTGTCTGGACCTTACAGCTAGAGACCAGGTGGACACACATGCATCTCGTATGCAAATACCAACAGAAAGGGGTGAATACTCTCAAGGATTAGAAAAGATCCCAACAGAATTTATCTCACAGTGGATACTAATTAATGACTATGATGCTTGCCAGCATGTCCCCCCCACCAATATCATTCAATCCAACAATAGTCAAGGAGCCATTATAATGTGACAGACACTGTCCTTGGCACAATGTCCTTGGCATATTGGTTATGCTCTCACTAAGACGCCATGGCAGAATATTTTTCTCCATGAAAAAAAAAGATAGTGGAGGGAAAGTAGGAGTGTGATTTAGTGTACAGCAGACATGCTTTCAGAAAACCTATCATTGACTAAAATTATGTACACCTGGGAATATTTAGGACTTAACACTAAGATCATGTTGATTTATAGAAAAATAAAGTTGAAAATTATATGCACTAATACAGTTCTTTAAGGTTACTCTGTGCCAGACACTGTGCTAAGCACTAAGTATACATAGGCCACCTTCCTTGTAGAGCCCTCTCTGGGGGAAGTAGACATTAATATAGCAATGACATCTTGCAATCAAAAGACATTGATGTTTACCTGTCTATAAAACATATGATATCATGCTTATTTGCCCTGAATTTTTCATTCTTAGTTATGTCTTCACATTGTCAAAATACTTCAAGATATTGACATGACTTTACTAAAAAGACATACAGAACAGAGTTAAATTCTGAATCCATAAAATAAAGTCTTATTATTTCAACCAAATATCTTGGTTTTTTCCTCATACTAGTAGATTTTAGTTATCAGAAAATACTTCTTTTTTCCATAATTATCAAAGATTTTTAAAGGCTAATGAAAGCCTTAATAAAATTTTCTATGTGACTCTTCAGTAACCTAAAGCTTCTTTGAAAATAAAGTACAAAAATAAGACATTGGAGAACATACAGAAGAAATTGTTACTGTACATAAAAGATAGCATATCTCATGGTGATGACAGACACAATGAAAATCTTTTTTTAATTTTTTATTTCTTATTTATTTTTTATTTTTTTTAATTATTTTATTTTACTTTATTTTTACTTTTTTAATATATTTTTTATTGAAGTATATCATTCATATATGAACATGCATATACAACAGGTATACAGTAAAGATTGCGAACTTTCAAAACAAACATGCAGTGCATTATTTTATTTCTTATTATTTTTATTTTTTAATTTTTTTACTTTGCTTTTGGGGAGGTTTTGGATTGCAGAAGGGTCACAACTGTGGAAGAGGAAGATCACTAGGGTAGAGTGTCTCAGATGGGGGGATTTGGGGGAAGGATTGCACTTGGGGCATGCCTTTATGGAATATGAATATGTTCAAGTGGTCATGGGGTGTTGTCTCAGTGGGTGGAGACCTGAAAGAATATTGACTTCCCATCCTGGGATGTCCTGCTACATTCACTAAGCAAGAATCCCTAGAGTACATGGGCAGTGCCTAGAAAAGGAAGACATACCAATACGTCAGGCCTTGACATTGATGATTGTACTTATGAACCTTGTTCCGGTGGAAGTGAAACTTAGCCTAGTATTATACATTGCTTAAGAGTTACCTCCTGAAAGCCTCCTTGTCGCTTAAATGTGGCTTCTCTCTAAGCCAAACACAGCATATAAATGTACTACCTTCCCCCCAGTGTAGGACATGACTACAAGGGATGAGGCTCCCTGGCACTAAGGGATTATTATCAAGCACCAACTAGCAATGCATTTGGAAAAAGCCCTTGACCAAAAGGGGGAAATGTTAAATACAAATGAGTTTTCATGGCTAAGAGATTTCAAATGAGTAGGGAAGTCATTCCAGATGTTATACTTATACACATCTCAGCAGGATCTCATTGACTGTCACAGTAAACAGTGTTTCAAACAGCAGGGCTCCTGGGGGCTCTAGAGACATCTAGACTTTATAGGAAGGGCAGACAATCTCAGGAATTCAGCACCCTGTCAGTGGGCCTTACTTTAGAATATATGCTCCCCAATATAACAGAGTTAAACTCTTTTATAATTTCCCTTATAAATAAAAGAGGTTCTTCTGCCTCCTTTATTTAAACCTATAATTAGCACTATACTCATTAAATATATGTACCAGAGGCCTAAATCAGTCTGTTCATATGCTGGGTGAGCCCCGAATCTCAGCAGAGTTGCAACATCAACTGTCTAGTTCAACAGACTTGCCCAGAATAATTAACAAAATGATGATGATGGACAACATCCATCCCAAAAAACAGAGTATTTACAACTGCAAGCAAGATAGTTCCAGCCATCTGCCCATGGGATCTAAGCCCTCTCTCAATCAGAAACAGAGTGGACATCACCATCCTAAAATCCTCAAGATTAAGGACTGAACAAACATAAGGGGGGGAAGCAACTATGGACTAGCATATTATTATTTTAGCAATGGAAAATCTTGTAACATTGATCTAAAGGCAATGGTCACCAGAGGTTCTGAGGGGAGGGAGCAGGAAGAATATGTGTAATATGGGGCATTTGGGGGACATTGGAATTGTTCTGAATGACACTGCAATGATGGATACAGGCCATTACGCAATTTTTCAAAACCTATAGAAATGTGTGGTACAGAGTGTAAACTATAATGTAAACTATTGACCATGGTTAACAACAATGCTTCAACATGTGTTCATCAGTTTTAACAAATGTACCACACTAATGAAAGACATTAATGGGGAAAAGTGTGGGAGGGGTAGGGGTGTGGGGTATATGTGAATCCCCTATATTTTTTATGTATCATTTATGGAATATAAAGCTTCTTTAAAAATAAAATTTTAAAAATCAATACCAGAAAAAATAAATAAATGTGCTAGCACTTACATAAGCCACTAGAAAGTAGTATCGCAATGGTGCTTCCATTCCCTTAAATATTTTGGTAACTTCTGCATCCTGAGCCAATATACTAGTCATATAAGAATGTCATTATTATTTCTTTATAGCAGCAATAATTGCTATCATCCATGACTTTTTCTGCCAGCTCTGATCAACTCAGCCATATCAGCATTTTCCCCATTCTAACCTTTACCTTGGGGAAGCCCATCTAAGAAAGAAGAATAAAGGAGCAAAATGGGATAGGTGAGAAGCCCTATGGCCAGACTAAAATGGAGAAAAAACGATGCTTAGAGGATCTTCTTTCTAGTTAAACACTTTTTTTTTTGAGTCTACTACATGCCAAACACTCTTTTGGGTGCTAAGGAATCAGAGATAAGGAAGACTGTGATTGCTGCCTTCCAAGAACATATAGAGTTCACATATCCTTCCACAGATGTTTGTCCAAAAGAGAGTACACAAAATGAGAGTTCAAAAGTATAATAAGCATTTATATGACATTATCAGAAGCTACCTAGGCTGCTGCCCTTTATTCCTAGATTGTCTAGTTAAGAATTTTATTTAGGTTCCATATCTAATTCTTGTTCTCTACTTAGACCATTTTAGCAACCACTTAATTTGGACTCGCTTTCCAAACTTTGACAGTGGAAAGCCTACCTTCACAGGACAGGATCCTCAGTTGTCCTGGCTCAGTGCACTGAGGTTCCAAATAAGAGACACTCTTTCCCTGTGTCCACTTACATCTTCAGTGAAAAAGACCAGCCAGACCTGTCACTTTGTCTTATATAACCCATTAGAGGAGAACAATCTGACTCAAGAAGCACACTGAATGGAGTTAGTGTACCTTCATGTTTGTATGTTTCAGGTATAAATGATCAATTTTCAAATCACCATAGAGGACTTCCTAAACAAGAGAATTTAGTATGCATAGAGTGAAGACAAAAGAAATCCTAAAATTGGCTTGAACCATGAGTTTGAACCTGGAAAAATCCACACTATATTAACTTTGTTTTGCTTATGCTGATTTTAACACTGAAAATAAATGAGCCTAATATTCACGTGGGTTTTTTCTCTTTATTCATCCTTATATTACTGGCATCTATCCATAAGCAGAAAAAAAGACCTGATTTGTAAAGATTCGATCAAATAATTCTTTAGGTAATCACTGAGTAAACAGCCTAAAGTTGTTTTTTGTTAACAAGTGACCTAGTCAATATATTTAAAGAAAAGATATTATTCATAAATCAAAGGCATTATATCAATCATGAAAAATCTTCTCCATAAGAAAATCTATATATATAGCAATAATGTATAAATTGAGCCATTGAAATATACAAAAAATTCCTCCAAACCAACAAGAGAAAAACATCCCAATATAAAAATGGGCAAGTAAATATGAATAAATTCACAAAAGAGGTGAGTTCAAATAGCCAACAAAACATAAGAAACAATCCTCAAATTCACTATAGTCTGGGAACTGGAAATTAAATTGAAATGTAATATCACTACATCTATTAAACTGGCAAAAAATTAAGAAGAGTCACAACACTAATTGGTGGCATGGATCTGGGCTAAAATGGCACTCACATACACTGTCAGTGGAAAAAAGTATACATAGCCTTGGGGCGAAAAATGCCACCTGTGAGGATCTATCCTGTAGAATAAAACCATCAATTAGTTCTAATGTACAAATAAGGATGATGATTGCAAAATTAATCATAGTGGCAGAAAACTGGAAACATGGTGAACACCCATCAAGAGGGGAATGATTGAATAAATTATATTTCTACACCATGAAATTATGCATTCATAAAAAAAATGAATTAAAAGCTATACCAGAAAACTTAAAAGAAATATTCATAAAATATGAACATATTTTGGAAACAAAGACCAAATAAATTCTAGGTGTGTAAATAGGTGTACATGCTTCAGCAAGGAGATATATATATACACACACACACACACACACATATATATATATATATATACACACCATATATGTGTATATAGTTTGTATATGAATACACATTATGCGCGTACAGGAGGAATCAACACATCAAGTCAACATCTGTTATCTTGTTGTTGGGGAGTTGGGGGGAATAGAAATGATGTGATTATAGGCAGCAATAAAAAGTAAAAAGGGAGATATGCACAAATGGCAAAAAAAAAAAAAACAGAACTGCATTTAGATGAAAAGCATATATTTGATCACATGTATTTTATGTAAAATTGTGTATGTGTGGAATATATATCTAGTAATTGAATTAAAATAATTTTTTAAAATTCTAAAATGGAATAAAACCATAAAAGTCTAGGAAAAAATAGAAAAGAATATTAATAAAACCAGAAACAGGGAAGAATTTTCTAAATATAAAGAAAAGGAGATACATTAAAGGGGAAAAAGTGATAGATTTTATCACATAAAAATTAAAAATATTTTGAATGTCAATAAACACAATAAGCAAAATTATTAGTAATGAACAAACTAGAAAATCTGTGATAATTATTACAAAGGAATGGCATGTTGACATATAAAATGCTTTCACAAAACAGTAAGAATTATAGCATCATTCAGAAATATGGAAAATTGATTGAATAAATTTCAAAAGAAATATAAATAGCCAATAAACATAAGAAAAAACAGCTCAGTCTCACTAGTGAGCAAATAAATGCAGTCTAAAGCATTGAGTAGCAAATTTTAATTTAAAATATTTTAAATAACAAATTAATGCCTCTAAGGGTAAAGACAGATAAGGCTTTAAAAATCTTTTTGTAGTGCCTTTCTGCAAAGCACTTTAATAATCTATATCAAGAGTTTAAAAAATGCCCATGCCCTTTGATTCAGTAGTTTCATTTACGAAATCTACACTAGTGAAATAATCAGAAGAGATACAATCACTTATACACATGAATGTCTATTACAGAATAATTTGTAGCAGAAAATTTGAGAGAGCCTAAATATCAAATGAAGAACTGCTTAAATAAGTTCCAATCATGGAATATTATATTGCCATTAAAATATTTTCAAAAAATATTTAATGGCATAATAAGGGGAAATGTTATCAGTATTACATAAATTTAAGTCAAGATGAAAACACTGAACAGGGGTGATTACTGAGAATGGCAGAGTAGTGAGCTCCAAACATCGATCTCTCCACTGAAGCAAAAACTATGAGAATCAACTTTTTTGGAACTCTAGAATATAATTTTAAAAACTTATGAAAAAAAAAAAAACTTATAAAAACGAAGGGAGTACTTAATGAAGAAAGAGATTGCTAAATTTCAGTAAGAGAACACTGGTATTTTTCTTAACATCAGCTTGGGACTGGCTATAGGGATGGTAGCAATGTTCCTGGTGCAATTTTCTGGTGCCAGAGGATTCAATACATGCCTTGTTCTCAAAGAATTGTGCTTCTTTGTTTTGACTTGTCTGGTGGCTCCCTGAGAGATTAGCTTAGGGGCTTGTCTTTGATTTGCCCTAGCCCCTTCAGAACTCTTTAAAGGCAAGAGTGGCTTCCCAGTAGTGTTTGTTAAAAGTATTTAAAGGCTTGTACTACTTATATCTGCCAGGGAAAGGGACAATATATGGTGCATGCAGCAGAAAGGCTCAAAAGTCTAGGAAGGAAGTGGATAGGGAAGAGATACATGGGGGAAATAAGTGCTTTGAAAAGCTTTTACATATGCCAGGGAAGCTAGAAAGTGATGTGCATGCCCAGAATTGGGCTAGACACAAGCACAGAAAATAACTCAGAAGACTCTTAGGAATCCATCTCTGGCTGATCTTTAGGCTCCATATAAACAGGAAATGAAGGCTATTACAGAATTGTAAGTGGCCTGGCTAAGCATTGAATGAGTGCCCCAACTCAGAGTTAGTCTGCAAAAACCAGAAGACCATGTTTTATTTTGTTTGTTTGTTTTTCCTTTAGCTCCATGAATTTAAGGAAATCTCTGTCAAATCACGAAAGAAGCAATAATTACACATAGTGAAGAATAGAGAATTTTCAAAAATAATTTAGAAAAGTAACTAAACAACTACAACCCACAACAAGCAATAACAACACACCCTGAGGAAGGGTAAGAAACTCACTTTCCAGAGTTACCACATTATGCTATTCAAAATGTCAACTTTTCAACAAAAACTACAAGACATGCAAAGAAACTGTGGACATTCACAGGAAAAAAGAGAGAATAATGGAAACTGTCCCAGGGGAAGCTCAGACATTGTTCTTATTAGACAAAGACTTTAAATAATCTTAAATATGTTCAAAGAACTAAAGAAAAACATGGCCATAAAAAAAGGAAATAAGGAATATCAGTAGAGAAAATATTAAGGCACCAAATAGAAATTCTGGAGCTGAAAAGTATAATAACTGAAATGAAAAAAAAAAAAATTAGAGGGGTTAAACAACATATTTCAGCAGACAGAAGAAAGAATGGCAAGCATGAAGATAGTCAACTGACAGTACACAGTCTGAAGAGCAGAAAGAAAAAAGACTGAAGAAAAATGAACAAAGCCTAAGTTATCTATGGGATATCATCAAATATACCAACACAAGTATTATGTAACTCCCAAAAGGAAAGGAGAAAGAGAACAAAGGTAATTTCCTCAACCTGAAAATGGCATTTATGAAAAACCTTCAGTTAACATCATACTCAACAGTGAAAGACTGAAAGCTTTCTCTCTAGGATCAGGAAAAAGACAAGGATGCCCAACTTCACCACTTCTATTCAACATTGTACTGGAAGTTTTAGCCAGACCAATTAGGCAAAGAAAAGAAATAAAAGTCATCCAAATTAGAAAGGGAGAAGTAAAATAACCTATATTCACAAATGACATGATCCTATATATATAAGATATCATTTAAAATCCACCAAAAGCTATTAGAAACATTAACAAATCCATCCAAGTTGCAGAGTATAAGATCAACATACAAAAATCAGTTGCATTTCTATAACAATGAACAATCTGAAAAAGAAATAAGAAAACAATTTCATTTACAAAAGCATCAAAAAGAATAAAACACTAGGAATAATTTTAACCAAGGAGGTTACAAGACTGAAAACTACAAATCATTGCTGAAAAATAGTAATGATCAATTTCATTGAAATATATCCCATGTTCATGGATTATAAAAGTTCCTAGTATTAAAGATAGCAATACTCCCCAAAGTGATCTACAAATTCAATGAAATCCTGATCAAAATCCCAATGACCTTATTTACAGAATGGGAAAACTGATCTTAAAACTCATGTGGAATGGGAAGGAACTCCAAATAGCAAACAACAATATTAATAAAGAAAAACAAAGTTGGAGAACTCACACTCCCAATTTCAAAACTTACAACAAAGCTACAATAATCAAAATAGTGTGGCAATAGCATAAGAATAAACATATACCAATGAAATAGAATTGAGAGTCCAGAAATAAACTCATACATCTATTGTCAATTAATTTTCAACAAGGGTGACAACACAATTCAATGGGGAATGAATAATCTCTTCAACAATTTGTGCTGGGACAAATGGATATCTACATGTAAAAGGATGAAGTTGGACCCTTTCCTTATATCATATGCAAAAATTAACTCAAAATGGAGCAAAAATCTAAATATATGAGCTAAAACTATAAAATATTTAGAAGAAAACATATGGGTATATCTTCATGACCTTGGATTTGGCAATGGATTCTTAGATATAATACCAAAAGCACAAGAAACAAATGAAAAATAGATAAATGAAACTTCATCAAAATAAAAAAAAAAAAACTTTTGTGCATCAAAGTATACTATCAAGAAAGTAAAAATAAAATCCACAGAATGGAAGTAAATATTTGGAAGTAATATATCTGATAATGGTCAAGAAACTAGAATATATAAAGAACTCTTAGAACTCAACAACAAAAAGACAACTCAATTTAAAAATGGACAGAGGACTTAAATAGACAAATTTCTCCAAAGAAGATATGCAAAGAGCCAACAAGCACACAAAACAATTCTCAATATCATTAGTCATTGGGGAAATGCAAATCAAAATCATAATCAACTACCACTTCACACTCATTAAGATGGCTCTGATTTTTTTTATAAAGGAAAATAACAAATATTGGTGAAGATATAGAGAAATTGGGAGTCTCACACATTGCTGATGGGAATGTAGATGATGCAATCACTGTGGAAAACAGTTCAATGGTTTCTCAATAAACCAAATATATAATTACCATTTGACCCAGCAATTCCACTCTTGGGTATATACCCAAGAGAACTGAAAAACATACACCCACACATAAACATATATGAATATTCCTAGCAGCATTACTCATAATTGTCAAAGGTGGAAACAAACAAAATGTCCAACAACTGCTGAATGAATAAACAAAAATGTGGTATAACCATACAATGGAATATTATTCATCCATATAAGAACTGACATATACTGCAACATAGATGAGCCTTGAAAAGTTAAAATTATCAAAAGAAGTCAGACACAAAAGGCCATATGTTGGATTTTTCATTTATATGAAATATCCAGAATAGCCAAATCCATACATAGAGAAGACTATTGGTTGACAGGGGTTGGGAGAGGGAAAAATGGACAGTAACTGCTTAATGGAGTATCAACCCATTGAAGATGCTATTTTACGTTAAGGCAAGGCCCAACTGAATGAGGTTGGGCCTTAATTCTATTACTGGAGGATTTGGATTTATAAAGAAAAAGCCACGTAGAAAAGAAACTGGATGTAAAAGTACTGGAAGAGAGAGGAAATGGCATTACTAGGGGACATGGAAAAGCCAAGTACCCAAGGATAGACAATCACCAGCCCCAAAATGCCACTATTTTCAATGAGAAAGTATTACCTTTTTGACGTCTCAATTTTGGTAACTAAGGTGATCATTAGTGTAAGTCCTACCCAGTTTCCAAGTCAATTATGAGCAGAACAGAAAGAATATCAGAAGTTTCAATCTAAACAACCTAAATATTCACCATTCAGAATGTCACTGATTAGCAGTAGAAGCCCACGTAGCTTCCAAGTCAAGATATCAGCTATACAATCCCACACTTGCCAGATAATGTAGAGAGATGAAATAGAGATGATAGAGATAGAGATGATGATAGAAATGATGATAGAGTTTAGAGACAGAGATAGAGATAGAGTTAGAGACATATATATAATCACTACCTGCCTTCAAAATATTGACCTCTACTTAAAAAACATCATTGATGTATCCCTGCCTCAAAATTAAACCTTAGCTGTGATCCTGAGACATGCCTCAACTAGCCTTACTCATCAGTAAGTCTAATTCCACAAGTAGTTTTCAAAATTTTGATCCCACAATCTTATCTGTAAAATCCATTAAAACTGGTATAATAGCTTTATATGTGTTCTAAAAATATTCATTGCTGTTAATATAGTATACAATATAAACTACACAAGGAAAATTTTCAAGAATGTGATTAAATAAAAGAAATATAAATTGGAATTCTACTATTTTGTTCTTAGACCACAATAGATCATGTCATTCATGTCCCAGGATATATGCCTGCTACTATGCAGATAACAGTGTTGGGCCACACTACCCTACTTCACTACCCATTTCCTTCTTCCCTTAGACCTAGAACCATTTTCTGAAATTCCAGAATGAATTAGATATGAATCAACTCATATTAAGACAGAATTCACAACAGACCCCACTTTTATAATGTGAAGAATCATGTCCTTTCCACACTCTATTGCATCTTTGGAAAAATATCTAGATGTTCATGCATGAAAATTGCATATAGTGAAGTATAATTACATTTCTATTATTATTGCATTATGTTTATAATAATTACTACTACTATTGCTAGAGATGCTACTGCTACTTCTTCACTGGCACTAGAAAGGCATCATATTACTCAGTTCTTACAAAAGTTTCAATAGCCTACCTCTTCAAACTTTTGAAGGTTATCACGGTATGGAGCTAGAAGAGATGTCTTCTCCCATTTCTGTGCAACTTGATTGGCTTCTTCTATCTTCTGCTCACAACTCTTTTGAGAATTTAGCAATGTCACCTCATAAAATTCTTGAATATCTGTAAAGAAGAGGTAAGGGAAAAATCAAAATGTCATGCACCATTTCATTAAGAGCTTCTGCATATGTGTGTTTATGGAAAATTTTGCTGATTGAAAGAATTACATAATTATGTATCCCCAAAGACAAACAACCAAATTAGTCAGAGTAAATTCTGAAAATTGCTTTTTTACCCACATGAAAATGTTTATAGTAGTTTTTCTTATAACTGGAAACAACCAAGATATACTTCAAAGGTGAATGGATAAACAAATTGTGGTCCATCCATAGAATGGACTAATATTGAATAATAAGAGGAATGAGCTATCAAGCTACTCACAAACATGGATGAACCTTAAATATATATTGCTAAGTGAAAGAAGCTAGTCTAAAAAGCAATATACTGTATGATTTCATTTTTATGGCATTATGGGTAAAGCCAAAATATAGATATAGATAAAAATATAGATAAACAGATCAGTGTTCACCAAGGGTGTGAGGGAAGGGGGAGTGTTTAATAGATAAAGCACAGGGTGATGAAAATATTCTGTGATGATACTGTAATGGTGAACACATGACAATAAGCATTTGACAAAACCCATAAAACTCTACAGCAAAAAGTGTGTACCTTAATATATGCAAATTTTTAGAAAATCAATTAGAAAGTCAAGAAATCCCAAGATGAAATGCAGGCTGTGACAAAAGAATCTAATTGTATTACAAATGTATGAAAAATCCTCACTGAAGGAGGTTGGAGGAAAAGGAGCTGACCTAAGTAACTGTGGAATTGAGTAGAGACTGTAAGACTAAAGGCAAAGGAGATATATATAAGCACTGTATTCTATTTAGTAAAATTTTTCCCATGAGGGTACAGGTTAACAATTCTGAAACCACTATAAATGTGCAATGAAATTGAAATGTGTGGTGGATGGTTAAAACCAGGTTTCTTACTGATAGAGTAGGAAGATACAAACGAAGTAAGAATGGTCCAAATTATATTGGGTTAGAGTTGGAGACTCCAGTATGAACACTTGATTAGGATAATATAAATACAAATGGACACATAGAAATATTTACATATATTTCCTGGCTCTGTTGAAAGGGCCTAGAAGCAATGACCCCCAAGTAAGTATAAACACAATTAGCACCCATATTTTGACATTTAAATACCATTCTCCATCAAGTGGAAATGAGTAATGAATAAGTACTATGGCATTAGATTAGAACTGGAGATATCTGCATGAAGGTAGGTTTTAAAAGATTATACATCATGGTATATAGATAGATGATAGGTAGGTAGGTAGCTAGATAATATGTAGAAATATAAATTAATATATGTGTTTATATTCCTAACTCTGTCTGATAAGAGACTTTAGAAACTAGGACATCCCAGTAGCAACAAGCACACCCTGAACCCAGATCTTGGTTTTTAATAACGTTCTCCCAGAAAAAAGAATCAGAGTTCCTTGAAGAAATGGCTGATTCTAGGACTGGGGCAGGATATATGCAAGATGAGCATCTTCTTGCACCAGAAAGAAAGGAAGTGTTAAACACACACACACACAATGTGAACATGTCAAAGGGACACAAAAGCACATGAAAGACCTGCCATTGAGCAAGATTGGAAAAACTTGATCCACAAAATAAATAACAGTATTGAATTATAACCCAAAGTATAAAATAAATATCCATGAGTCCATATTGATATGAATGACTAAATGATAGATTAGATCAATGTAAATATAATACAATATAATATAATATAGTAATATAATATAAAAATGTGTGTAAAGAGATAAATCTCCCTTGCAGAAGAATTCCAAATAATTTAAGCAGGTATTCTCCCTCAAGGAAGTAGAGGATAATTCCCCACCCCGTAAGTGTGGGCTATGTACAATGACTTCCTTCCAAAGAGCACAGTATGAAAATAGGAGAATAAGAGTTACTTTACAGTGGACAAATCTGACAAATACTACTCAGTCAAATGATCAATGTTACCATCAACAGTGAAAAGTGTTAGTAGCATATACCCTACATATGATGCGATGAGAATGGAAATTTACCTCTGTGGTCTTCCTCCCCAAAACCTATAATCCCTATCTAATGATGAGGAAAACATCAGAAAAATCCCAGTTGAGGTACAGTCTCCAAAATATATGGTCAGTACTCTTTTTTTTTTTTTTTTTTTTACCGGGAGGTACCGGGGATTGAACCCTGGTCTCTCCATATGGTAGACGGACGCCGAACCTTTGAGCCACGTCCGTTTCCCGGTCAGTACTCTTCAAAACTGTTAAGGTAATTAAAAAAAAGGTGATTATGAGAAACTGTCACAGTCTAGAGGACCTAATGATATATAATGAGTAAATGTTATATGGTATCCTAAATGGGATCCTAGGACATAATTGGGACATTAGCTAAAATCTAAGGAAATCTGAATAAAGTATGGACTTTAGTTCATAATAATGTATCAATATTGATTCATTTGTCATGATACTAGTATAAGATGTGAGCAATTGGTTCACTGGTTGTAAAGATACTAATATAAGATGTAAACAATAGGGGAAACAATAGGGAGATATATGGGAACTCTGTACTACCTTCATAACTTTTCTGTAAGTATAAAAATACTCTAAAATTAAAAGTTTTGTTTTTTAAATGCCTTTTAAAATGTATCGTACAATCACTGCTAGAAATCTGACAGATGATCCCAAAAATGAATACTTTCATAAATCTGTTTTCAAGTTTAGGTTATAAATAGGATAAAATTTATCCCACAAAACTAAATTTTGTAGCTTTTTAAAAACAAGTCAATTTTATTTATACATATTAATAAAGCATACCATTCATCTAAAGTGTATAATCAATGGTATTTGGTATAATCACATAGTTTTACATTTACCACTTCAATCATTATTAGAGCATTTTCATTAATTCAGTAATAACAATAAACAAAAAAAAAATATTTAGAGGACATCTGTTTCTAACACTATGGCTGACTAATTTCTCTGCAGAATAACTAGACACTGGATAAGCTGCACACTTTGAAGCATTACTGGGATTGCAGTAACTAGGGATGTCTCCAATAATGAACCTTCAAACATGCACACACACACACACACACACATGCATACACAAAGAACCTGAGCTGAGGTCAGAGACCCTAGAAGACTGGGGAAAGAGCAGTGAACAGATAGCAGGGGTAGTGCTAAGGGACAATACCAATGACAGTGTTATCAGTATATTACACCTTGGACCAGCAAGTCAGTAAGGAAGCTGATGCCTGAGCTTCTTTACTGAGCCAAGACCCTCAAGGGAGGCTGAAGTAATTCCAATGTCAGTGGCTCCCTTCTGGCTGCTGAAAACAGCAAAATAAATATTTTCTAGAGAAACACTTCTCCAAATTAGGCCTGAAGGACTCTCATAGAGTAAGATCAAGAAATGAGCTCACAATCAAAGATCACAAAGCCACAAAAAAGGCATGTCATTCTGAATGAAATTTAGCAGAAGTAAGTGCCCAGTTATTGCTGGTTTTGAAATTATTTGATATATGATTTTAGAGGAGCCATGTATGGAAGTTTTAAGAAACAAAGGTCACAATCTCAAAGTTTAGTAAATAAGGATCCAATAAGATTGAACAGGAAAACAGGGGTAAAACAAATGTAAATACAAAAATAAAAATATAAAACTGGATTAATGGATGGTTCAAAAGATAGGTAGATATGAGATCTCACAAGTATAATAATAAAATATTAATGACAGAATTGAGATGGTATATATACTAGTGCTCACTTTAAATTATTATAACTTTGCTTAAGTTTGAAAATTTATTTAAAATGATGGAAAAAATATATAATTATTTAAAATAAAATCTCAATGGATGGGTCTAAACATTGTGAGAAGATGGTGGAGTAAAAAGCTCTAGAATTCCGTCCTTCCACCAAAACAACTATTAAACAGGCAGGAAATATCTGAAACAACTATTTTGAAACTCTGGAATTCAGTAGAACAATTCTACAGCATCCAAATAAAATTGAGAGGAAGAGGTTGGTAAATTGCTCTCTCTATGTGGCAGTTACCAGGGCCAATCCCCCACTCTTGCAGCAGGCACCATAGGATCCAACCCCTGGCATGCTCACTGGTGACAGGAAAGGATGTAAAAATCCTCTTCCCTAGGACTGGGGGGGGGGCACAGCCAATTGCTGAGCATGTCTTGATTAGCTATTTTTTGGATTGCTTGGAACCCAACTCTGAGGGTGGCCATTGTTCTACACTGCTATACAAAATGGTGGCTGTGGAGGAGACTTAAAGTTGCTAAGCTTTCTCAGGGTTGTGGGGGACAACTATTTGAAGGACTTCATTTGCTGGGCAGGTCAAGAAAGCACAGCTTTAGGTAGTCACAGAGGAAGTTCCAGTCACCCTTCCTGATCCCCTCCCCAGGGTATTTTGGAGGAGGTCTATGCCCCTTTGTGGGTCCCTGACCCTATTTTGGCTGGGAAATACTGATTTGGGAAAGTACTCTCTGAAATGCCCTCCCCTTTGCCGAATATGCCCCCCCCCCCCGACAAAAACAGTTTAAGACAAGAAAAAGAGTGTAAGAAACTAGAGGGGCATGCAGTCTGGGGCAAAGTCTTCATCTTCAATGCTTTATACACCTGGGTGAGGGAAATCTGTCTCCTGTGAAAGAGAGGAGATATTCAAACTCATGTAAATGGGGGAACTCCAAAACAACTAACAAGCACAAGCCCAGGACAAGACACAGTCACAGATAAGAGAGGAAAGACCCTGCACATTGCATTCACCTTGGGTAGAACTTCCTCACAGAAGGGCTGAAGCTCAAGAAAATCTCTATATTATCACCAGCTGGTTACAAGTTCAGGAAACATATCTCAGGGAATAAAATGCAGAATTAACATTTTTAAATATTAAAATGTAAAGTGTGCAACAAAAGAGTACAAAACAAACAAAGAAACAGGAAATGATGGCATAGCCAAAGGAAGATGATAAAAAAACAGACAACACCAAGGATGAAAACCAGAATGTGGATAAATGAAAGACTTTTTTAAAAAGATCTTAAAAATGCTCAAGGAGATGAAGGAAAATACAGAGAAAGAACTAAAGGATATCAGAAACACTATGAATGAGCAATATGAGAATCTCAATAAAGAGAGAGAAATTTTAAAAAGGAACCAAACAGAACTACAGGAGTTGAAGACCACAATAATTGAAATGAAAAATCTCCAGAAGGGTTTCAAGAGCAAATTGGAGCTGACAAAAGAAAGAATCAGTGAACTTGAAGACAAAATAATTGAAATGCATCAGGCTGAAAAGCAGAAAGGAAAAAGAATTGTGAATAGCAAAAACAGCCTAAGACACCTCTGGGATACCATCTAGTGTAACAATATATACGTCATGGGAGTTGCAGATGGAGAAGAAAGAAAGAGAGGGGCAGAAGGAATATTAAAAGAAATAATGACAAAGAATTTTCCAAACTTAGTAAAAGACATGACTATGCACATTCAAGATACTCAGAGAACACCAAAAAGGATAAATATGAGGAAAAATATATCCAGTCATATATTGATCATACTATCAAATGCAAAGAACAAGGAGAGTTCTCAAAGCCATAAGAGAAAAGCAACATGATACGTACAAGGGAGTTCCAATTAGATTGAGTGCCGATTGCTCATGAGAAATCATGGAGGCAAGAAGTCAGTGAGTTGAAATACTTAAAGTGCAGAAAAAAATAACTTCCAGGAAAGAATTTTAAATTCCAGCAAGACGTTCCTTCAAAAATGAGAAAAAGATGAAGAATTCCCAGATAAACAAAAACTGAAGGAGTTTTGACCTGCCCTACAAGCAAAGCTCAGGCAGAAAGGATAGGACATTAGACAGTGGTTCAAAGTGTCATAAAGAAATAAAGACCACGGGTAAAAGTAACCATTTGGGTAATTATAAATGCCATTATAATTGTAGTGGAGTGTTTGGTACCTGCCTACACTGACTCAAGAAGAAATAGATCTCAACAGTCCAACAACAAGTAAAGAGATGGAATCAGTATCAAAAACCTTCCAACAAATAAAATCACAGGACTAGATGGCTTCACAGGGGGATTTTACCAAACATACCAAGATTTATCTCCAATTCTGCTCAAACGTTTCCAAAAAATTGAAGAGGGGCCACTCCCTAATTCATTCTATGAGGCCAACATCACCCTAACACCAAAGCCAGATAAAGATACCCCAAGAAAAGAATATTACAGACCGATATCTCTTATGAATATAGAACAAAAATCATCAACAAAATATAGCATATCTATCCAACAGCACATTAAAAGAATTATATACCATGTTCAAGTAGGATTTTTCAACATCATTAGCCATCAGTTAAATTTAAATTAAAGCCATAATGAAATACCATTTCACACCCAATAGAATGGCTGTTCTTTAAAAATGGAAAATTACAAATTTGGAGCAAATGTGGAGAAAGAGGAGCACTCATTCATTGCTGGTGGGAATGTAACATGGTGCAGCCACTGTGGAAGACAGTTTTGTGGTTTCTAACAAAGCTAAGTATAACTAAGTATAACCTGGCAATTCCACTACTAGGTATATACCCAAAAGAATTGAAAGCAGGAACTCAAACAGATATTTGAACACTGATGTTGTTAATAGCATTATTAAAAATTGCCAAAAGATGGAAGCAACCCAAGTGTCCACCAACTGATGATTGGATAAACAAAATGTGGTATATACATACAATGGAATATAATTCAGCTGTAAAAAGGAAAATGAAGTTCTGGTACATTTTTACCCGTGTTTGTGGGTTTTATTCCTCAGTTTATAAAGGACTCCGGTAAGAGGATTAAGACCCACCTAGGTCACATCCTACTGGAGCAATCTAATCAAATGACCCTTAACTTACCTAATCAAAGGTCCACAATAAGGTCAATTTAAGAACATAATTTTCTGGAGTCTACAAAAGACTAAAACCATCAAAACAAGTAAAAAAATGGCTAATTAAAATGGAAATTTTATTTAAATGTAACAAGATGTACATGAAATAAAGCAGGACACAGCATTTTTGTGCCTCAAATAAGGTTTCCAAAAATAAAACTCTCAAAACAAATTTTAATTCAAAATATCTGTTTGATGAATGTGATACTGCAAGTTGCCCAAAAAGGCAAGGCACTAAATAAAATAAAGGTATTGTTAATGCAAAAGAGCTACCTTTTATCAGCACTTGTAGTCCCAAACCAACACCAGGTGTGTCTTATTCTATATCTAGGAGATAATTAACTTTCAGTTTCACATTAATCATCACAAATACAGGAATGTTACAAATCCTTTTTATCTCACAAAGACTTGCCATGCAAACTCTACAAATCTTGCAGAGATATGTAACTATAAGTATTCTTCTATGAGCCTAGTTTTACATTCCATTTTCCTCCATGCTCCTTCCAAAACAAAGTCCCAATTAGCTTTCAGTCTGGGTTCAGGTATTTCTTCTGCTCATTGAAGGACAGAGAGAGAAATGAAATTAGTATTTGCTGTTTACCCACCATATGGTAGACAGTCATACTTTGGAAACATTATTCATTTCACTTAATTCTTTTGACCATTTTATGAAGCATCTATTATTGCACCTCTTTTACATATGGAGAAACTCAGACTTGCTCAAGGTCACAGGGCTGTGCAGCAGCAAAGCTAGTATTGGAATTCGTGTTTGACACTAAAGTCTTCTCACTACAGCACTCTGCAGTAATATGCTTAGAGGAATATTAGGGGTTAATTGAATAATATCAATGCTAAAAACAAGTATGTTTCCTTGTCAAATTCATGACTAGAGTCTCATTTAGGAAATTCTTCAGATCACCAGATGGAAGGAAAATCAAACCTAAGAACTTTTTCAAAAAATTTCCAAGGCCTGTTACCAAGAATACTTTAACTAATCTCAACTGCTCAGTGCATAGCTGAAGTTATTTCCTTTCTCACTCGATCAGCAAAAACTCAAACAGAAGGAGAATTTGGACTCCAGGGACCATCTCTTCCTAGCTGATGCATGCCAACAAGAGGCGAGGATGCTTCTGTTTAGCTGCAGACTATTCATATAGATAAGCTTGGGGATAAATGTTTTTTAAAAGTTGCTAAAGATGACATTGTTATCAAAAGCCTCTCAGGTTTTCTTTATATGTGTCATGAACACAGGATAGTCAATAATGTACTAAATTCGCAATAACACTGTAACAATTTTTTTTACTGAGGAATTGGCGTTAACTTTAACAGAAAATAAAAAGCAAAAGGGAAAAAGATGGCCAGATAGGTATGAAATAAGAAACCAGACTTTGGGGGCAACTTTACTGTCAGGCACATTAGTATAGATTCATATAACATTCTGTTTAAGGGTGATTTTATATAATTTTATAATCAATTCAATTAACTAACTCAGATGAGGGCAGAATACCATTCAGTCTGTAGAAAGAAGTTATCCAGGGAGACTTAATTTAAGTAGGAAAATTAAATTCCATCTCTGATATGCAATAAGACAGTGTTCTAAACTCCTGGAATCTGGTATAGAAGTATTCCTATTATGACTTGCAAAACTGGCAAGATTGTTTTGTTTTGGCTTTCATTTTGTTTCACTTTGCTCTTCCTTCTTTACTTTTTCCTTTTTTTGGACATATAGTTCTGAATCACAGACAAGACTGTATAGCTCTTTGTTCCTATGTACTAAAAGCTGAGTCCTTTATGTGTAATATGAAATGTGAAGGGTGTTTCTATGGCAGATTAAACACCTAATGTCAACTGGCATTTGAGAAAAGTGTCACATTCCACCACTCCAAAAGGATTGATTTAAGTGTCAATCTGTAATAACTTCATTTGGAATTGGTCCAAGAAGTGCCAGCTGATGCCTAATCTCAAAAAGAGCATTACTTTTAAGCATTGGAATTCCAATTTATCTGACCAATCAATTTTAGATTGTAGAAATTATTGAAAATATATTCCTATAAAATTTATGATAATATTTTATTATAACTGTGGTATAATTTCCATTATATATAATTATATTATTATGCAGAAATGACATAATTATGCTATAATTTATCACAGTGTATAAATTATATTCATTATATAAAGCTAATTATACCACAAGTATAATTATATTCATTATATTATATTAAGTTTATAATCTATTATGCTAGATAATCTTATTAAAATAGACTGCTTATATAAAACTTTAGAAAACTAAAGTCTAAAGCCATTAAATATGTTTCTTCCTTCCCTTCTCCCCCAGTTTCTAAGGGTTGCATAAGAGAAAATTGCATGCCAAAATACAAAAGTACAAATACGTCTGAATACAAAAATACAAATATGCTTCCCTATGTGTTTAAGCTACCATTATCTTGCTTTTATATTTGCTAAATAAAATTCATTGCCTTTTGTTCTGAAGAAAGCATGCAAAGGGGGCTTGTAGCTGGATGCCCAATCCATCACAGTCCACAAGTATGAAGCTTTGTTTTTCTCTCATAGACTAACTAATGTTGTGCAATAATCTTCAAATAACTGGAAAGACACACCAGACATTCAAACTGTAAGGATATTGTTTTAGTCTACTGGGCTGCCAAAAGCAATATACCAGAAGTGGATTGGCTTTTACAATGGAGATTTATTAGCTTACAAGCTTACAGTTCAGAGGCATGAAAATGTCCAAATCAAGGCCTCATCAGGCAATGCTTTCTCTCTAGAGACCAGCTGCCAGTGATTCTGGACTCCTCTGTCACATGGCAAGGCACATGATGGTGTCTTCTCTCTCCCTTCTCTTCTGGGTTTTGTTGCTTTCAGCCTCTGACTTCCATGGCTTTCTCTCTCCGAGTTTCATTGATCTCAGCTTCTTGCTCCCGTGGCTTTCTGTCTCTGTCTGAATTTCATCCCCTGATAAAGGACTCAAGTAAGAGGATTAAGACCCACACTGGGCCATGCCCTACTGAAGTAACCTAATCAAAAGGCCCTATTTACAATAGGTTTACACCTACAGGAATGGATTAACTTTAAGAACAATTTTCTGGAATAGATACATATTCAAGCCATCACAGTCATTCTGCCTATTTCCAGACAAGGAAAACTCCATGCTGATAGTTCCATTAACAATCTTTTGAAAAATTTGAAAATGGAAATACTTGCTCTTGTTTTATCTTGCTTTACCTATGGGCTTCTCTTCATATTTTCTTCATTCTCTTCCCATTCTTTTCTTCCTTTTGCCATCTTTGTTCTTCCTGTTCATTCTCTTCTTGAACAGTTCAGTCCCAAAGCCATTAGGTAAGGTAGAGTAAGATCTATTCTGGTGGTAAAGGGGGTTGGGGTAAGGGGTTGCCCAGAGTAGGATGTCAGAGCAAAAACAAGGTGAGGAGGGCATCCATGTTTGAAGGTGGCCCAAACTTTGCAGAGTTTCAGAGTCTGACAGAGTAAGGGAATAAGTCCTCACAGAGAGATGGACTGATGTGGGGTGTTGGAACTGAATCAGGTTAAGAAGTTTTAAGCTTAGGAGTGTCCAAGCATGAGGAGTCATAATCTAAGCAGTATGAGGAAGGTACCCACACTATGGAAATGGCCTGGATTGCTGTGTCACAGCTAAGTAGGGCAAGGAAGTCTTCTATGCATAGGGGTGGCCTAGTGAGGGTTTTCAGAGCCTAAGTTTGGTGAGAAGGGTATCTGTCTGAGGGTAGCAGTGCTGATGCATGATTGGTTACATACAGGGTGTTAATCAGATAAGTAAATAAAATAAGGAAAATGGGATTCTATCAGAGAAGGGAGTTAAAATACGGAAAGGGAGAAAACTACAGTGAACTGTGTGGTGCTGAAATGGAACTGACGGTATCAGTGTGAACTCATGGTTTTCAATATAGATAGGTATAGATATTAATATAGATGTAAATGTGCATGTGAAAACACACAAAAAGGGGAGAAGAGTAACTTCACAGTGGAGAATTCTGGAAATGGAACCTTAATCAAGTATTCAAAGTGAACATCATCAATAAATGGGACAATTCTAACGTACATGCCATCTGATAGAGTGTAATGGGAAGAACACAGACTCACTTTCGTGATATTCCCGTCTTCAGAAGTATCAAAGTCACAAAAAATAAGAAACACTGAGGAACTGTTCAAGAATTAAAGAAACTAAAAAGACATGTCAACTAAAGGCAACACATAATTCTGAACTGATTCCTTTTGCTATAAGAAGCACATTATTGGGATATTTGTTAATTTACTAACACTGATGGTTATATTGTAGTTATGTAATAGAATTTCTTTATTTCCAAAAATACACACTAATGTATCAGGGAGAAATGGAACATCAGGTTGGCTACTTACCCTCAAATGACTCAAGAGATTGCAAAAATTTTTGTGATGTACTTGCAACTTTTCTGTAAGTTTGAAATTATTTAAAAGTTTCTATAAATGCTCTAAAAATAAATTTTTAAAGTTATTTAAAAGACAGAAAATTACATCTAGGAGATAGACAATGAGAAAGGGGTAAAAAATTCTTCTTGGTTGTCTAGATAAAGACCTCTCACCCAACTTTTCAACTTCAACAGCCTATTTTTTTTGTAAGTAATAATAATTGCTACCATTTATTGGGTCTTTACTATACTGAGTTAAGCACTGTGTGTACAATATCTCTTCTACCATTCCCAAAAATTCTATGAGATGGGTACTATTATTTCCCCTTTTTCACAAAGGAGGAAACTCAAGAAGAAAGAGGTTTAAAAGTTTGTCCAGTTTGCTTAGCTCATAACTCTTAGAACCAGGATAGGAAGCAGGTATATTTAGCTCCAGTCTGTAGTTTTAACTATTACAGACTGTGCTTTTATGTCTAGAGTAATTGTATATTTTCTTTACTTTGCTCTAGGTTTACAGAGATTTGGTTTGTTTTCTTTTTCTTTTCATCTAGAATGTTTTATAGACCATGATTCAGCAGTTCCAATGCAAAAGCTCTTTCTCCCTAAAACCTCTTTCACCAGAGAGTCATTTCTCCCTCCTTCCCTTTATTGCCTTTTCACTTTGTATTTATCTTTTGATTCTTATGGCCATGTGTCATTGGTATGTATGTTTTATCTCCCTGCCTGTAAACTTTGCAGAGTTAAAGGCCTGGTAACACCCCACCTTTTATCACTGCTTATAAGCAGTGGTTCTTAAATTATAGCATGCACCAGAATCAACTGGGGGCTTGCTAAAAAAGATTACTAGACCCCACCCCCAGGGTTTCTGATTCAGCATGGGGCCCAAGAACTTATTTTTCTAACAAGTTTCCAAGTGATGATGATGGTGCTGGTCTAGAGACCACATTTTGAGAACTATTGCTGTGTAGTTTACCAGTGTTCTACCCAAAGTAGCTATATGGTATTTTAGGATTTACAAAGCAATAAACACATATTATCTTTTTTATATAAAATATCAAAATAGGAGTATAATATATCCATGCTATTGAACTTCCACATTACATGCAAGCAATTTGTTAATCTATCTTTCCTACCCTTCACTCCATTCATTTATTCAACAAATATTTATTAAGCATCCATTGTATGCCTGGCACTGGAGATATAGAAATGAATAAGACATATTTATTTATGCCCAATAAAAATAGTCTAGCAGAAAAAAAAGACACTAAAAAAGCAAAGCAAGACAAATTTCCCTATCTCCACTCCAATCCCCTTCCTGGAAGAAGGTATTTGATAGATAGGAGCAAAGAGACAAAATGTCCATCAGCAAAGTAACACATCAGAGTTATGCTATAATAGGTTAGGCAGAGAAAGGTTTGTCCCTTTAGATTTTCACTCTAAAATAGGAGAGTTTAAATTTGACATGTAGACCTGAAAACATGACACTGCCCCTCCAGCTCCTCAGGAGGAGAGCAGAGGGAATCACTGAAGGAGAAGCTAGAGTCTGGGATAGGCAGAATGAGCAAGGAGGAAAAGAAGAAAGAATTAGAGAGACCAGATAGGAGAGACCCATTATGCCTATCAGAGGTGGACTCTGTGTGAACAGATAGATGGGAAAGGAAAATGAGGGGTTTGAAACATCCTTTGGGTGCCATGTACATTCACACTGTCCAGAAGTAAAATTTTCTTTCTGGACATACCATGTACATACCCAATGGTTTAATCAACTTATTACTAGAAGTGTCATGACTATCATGCTAGAAGAAGTATAGAGTGTAATGAGAATGCATGAGAAGAATTCTATTGTAGGGAATTTGTTTCCCAAAGGAGGGGCAATTTCAACTGAGAACTATAGGATGAATAGGCATTTTAGGCATGAGAGTTTGGGGAAAGGAAAGTGGAAGAGAAGGAGAATGTGTAAAAGCTTGAGGCAGAAGAAAGCATGCCCAGGACCTAACAGAAATTCAGTAGAGAAGGCGAAAGAGAGTGGTGAGAAATGAGGCTGGAAAGGCAAGCAGGGAGACAGCTGTATTCAATACTTGACTCTTAGGATCTAGAGAATAGAGATTATGTCAGTAAATTTAGTATCCTCATTGCCAGGTAGATAGTATGTGCTCAATAAGTAGAGAATAAATGAATGAGTGGATGGATGCATGAATGAATGGTTAAGCAAAGAGTAACTCTTATGTAAAGTTACAGCCATAAAATTAATGGCATGTCTGGAAACAAAACATTGAACGGACCAATATTTTAAAAAAAGGAGCCTGAGAGTCTGAATCATGCAGTGTTGAACTGTGAGGGGGCTAAGAATCATCTTATCAACTCCCTCACACTACAGTGAAGAAACTGGACCTGGTGAATTGAAGTGACTTCAAGAATACAAAGCTACTAATGACTGAAACAGGATTTAAATCTCCTGATTCTCAAACCAAGAAGCTTTCCACTACAGGCATAGCTCATTCTGAACTTAGAAGCCTAAGAATTATCCTCTAACAGTCACTGTGCAGGCAAATGCCAAGCACATCGGAATCTTATCCCTATAGAATACATAATAACTAGCAGCTACCACCATTTTTTCCAGTTGGAGCCGTAATATCTGACCTTGGATGATACAAGAAAAACACTCATCCCTCCCTGTCATCAAACTGATTCACTTTTTAAAAACCAGGCTATCCTCTCAGTGTTACTATTTCCTTTTCTAGCTTCAGGCTAAAAGAATTAATAAAAATCGGTATTATGGCAACACTCAGCACAAAATGATCTAGAGCACATATGAGGTCAGACTGTCATGGGAAAAAATCTCTCCAAGCAGCTGCATAACTACCTATAATTCACAAGAGGTTGGAGTCAATAGAATTCAGAAAAGCCGACTCTGCATTCTGTTCCTCTTTAGGTAACTAACGTTTGTCAGAAACTTGGACAGGTTCTAATCATATATCACAAATACTTGTTTTGCCCTGAGTGACCTCTATTGTTTTATTTTCAAGCTTTTTTTCCTCTGCCACCCAAGTTCCATACACTACTATTACCACAATGGTACTTAACTAATTTAAGCATTATTTGTTTTTAATCAATGTATTAAAATTTGGCTCCTTTTTCCTGTACTCCCTGTAGTGGGTGCCAAGAAAGTTGGTAGGTATTAGTTAAAGTACCCTTTTCTAAGAAGTATCCAGAATGCCTGCCATGTCTACAGCCCCACTCAGAGGAATTCCCTACACATAAGCTACCCTGGCCTGCCTGGTGATAACTGATCTTAGCACCTGAGCCAAGATCAGTCAACTGCTAAAGTGGCCCATAGCCCAGGAAGTGGCCTGGTATAAAGACTTGCCTTACAAAGATGGTGATTGGCTAAACCAATCAGATCCTCTTACCTGAAAAGTTGAAATTTAAAAAAGAAGAGAAAAGCACAGAAAGAGTCATTTAATTAATGATGGTAGGAGAAACAGAAGTCAAAACAGGAAGAAGCACATTTAACATGGTGGTAGAGTTTAGAGTTGGGAGTATCACTTCGGAGGAGACGGTAGGATAACCCAGTGATTAATATCAGCAACAGCAGCATCCACAATAGCAACATTAACAATACTAATGAAGGCTTAAATTTATTGAGCCTTTGCTGTGTGCATAGTAAGAGCTCCATATGCATTATTCCACTTGAACCTCACAACTACCTGTGAAGTCGGTTCTATTATTATCTACATTATACAGATGAGAAAACTGAAGCAGATAGAAGTTAAGAAAGTGCTCAAAGTCATTCCTTTAGTAAATGGTAACACCGCCCAGATTTGTTTAGTTCCAAAACTCCTTATCCATGATACTTAGTTAGAATTTGTTTTATATCTGGAATGATCTTCCAGGCTTCATACAGTTTTTGAGATCCCTGCCTTCTTTACTTCCACCTGAATTTGTACAACAAACCCCTGTTACTTAAGGAAAATTACATTACAAGGAAGGAGAAGGTTCTAGACCTAAAAAGTGTGCTCAGGGTTGATCTTAGAGTACCAGGTCCTAGAGTTGTGTTTTACAGCCTTTAATTTTTTACCTACCCAGGTGTATATGTTAGTCACATATCTGGCATCTTGCTATGTGTCAATTTCATCACCCTTCCTCATTAATTTTGACCATAGGAAATGGTAATAATAATAGTAGAGGGAAGAGAGAAGACCATTAGAATATGGGGACATAAATGTAAATATCTGGGTCTATGCAATTCAATAAATATTTACAGAGTGCTACCTATATGCTAATGCGAATAAGCACATACATCTAGCCATCTACTTATTTCATATGGCCAAGGTTGATACAAAAGTCACAATGCATATAGCAATGTTTTGTGTTCATGTCATTCAGTCTCTGTAAGTTTTGTCACCACACTGCCATGTATCAGAGTTGATAAAAAATCAGAAGTTGTATAATTTATATGTAGCACAGGGTAGTTAAAAGACTCAGAAATCGGGGTTCTAATCCCTACTGCAATTAACTAGCTATCTGGCCTTAAGAAGATCATAACACTTCTCTGGCCCTGGTTTCCTCATCTGTAAAACTGGATAATTAAACAAACTAAATCCCAGATCCTTTAAACCCTGAAGTTCTACTATTTACTTTTCATTTACTTTTTTCAACAAAAGAATAAATTTAATTGCCTCTCCTCACCAGACAGAAATGAGCATATGTTTCCAGGATTTAATAAAACAGTTTCCCAATTAGTTTTCTCATAGTTTTCAAAAATAATTTTTTTGTGGAGTTGGGATCAGACCCTTTTGCCAAACGTCTTAGATAAACCCAAATTAATAAATCCAGACATAAATAAATAAAATTGCTCTGTTGAAGAGAGGGTAGAGGAAGCCTTTCCCACATACCTATCAGATCCTGTCTGGGTCAGATTTGTGGAACCCTATGTTTCCAGGGGACACACTTAAAAAACAAGGGCAACAGTAGAACAGACTCCAATTAATCAAGTCAAATGCTAATGTTTACTCCTATGCGTAGAGCAATATACAAGGAGAATAGACAAGTAGAAGTTTATAGTCTCCATAAAGAGATTAGACATAAATTTGGGAATCAATTACCACAAAGCAAAACAATCTGGACAAAGAAGGAAAATCTTTGTTCTGAAGAAATTTGCACAGTAAAGAGGGGTTCAAGTTCCAAGAAAGTTACTTACTGCAACTTATTTTAAAAAGTTAAAGTACAAAATATGTATTGAGCAACACTGATAAGGACAGCAAAGCAGTCAAAGGATTTGGCAACATAGAGGTCATTGTTGACCTTAGCAAGGGCAGCCTTAATAGAGAGTTGGAGATGGAAATGATCTGACTGTTTATTTCCCAACAGCATTTATTCAATATGTAAGCATCTTATTTCCATGTGTTTGTTTATTGTCTGTGCTCTCCCCATTAGGATGTAAGCTCCATGAGATCAGAGATTTTACCAGTAACATTCACTTCTGTATTACCAGAGCCTAAAATAGCACCTGAATTGTATGTTCTCAGTAAATATTTGTTGAATGGTTGGAAGACCAGGTATTGTAGTCACCTTGGTTAAGGCTTACAAAATGAATAAGACATGGTTTCCGTCTTTGAGAAACTTAAAATCTAATGAGAGACAAATACTACAAGAAACTATTTCATTGTTTCTCAAATTTGAATGTATTTAAATTTTTTCACTGAAGTTTTATGTTGGCAAAACATTTTTGTTTAGAATCATTTAGTAAGGTGCAAACATAAAACTAGGTCTAAACTCCTTATATAAGCTTCTAGCACACATACAACTACAAGACCAAAACAAATTTATAAAATGAATAAATCAAAACTACAACACCAATAAACTTCAAATTAACATTAATCTAATGTGATGAATGATAATGGTTTACTGAAACAAAATTGCCACTTCCAGCATAAGGAATACTTTCTGTTGCAGTGTAATTTTGTTTTGTTTTGTTTTGTTTTGTTTTGTTTTGTTTTGTTTTCACCATGCCTTAAAGTCATTAGGCCTTAGCTTGGTATAAAGTTGTGACTATGAATTAAGTCCAACTCTGTTCTCTTTACAATAATCTGTACATTTAAAGAGTAACCACTTGTCTCAACGAAACTGTCAACACAAGCACAAGTGTAGGTCTTCTGGGAAATCACCCAGCAGAGCTCATTTATAAAGTGGTTATCCAGAGGATCCTGAATAGGCTTTAAATTTCTTTCTTTTATACCATGCTTGAAAGGAAAACACAAAATTTTTTAAATGTCAGGGAAAATTTGCGGCCATTAGTATATATCTAACTCCCCCCCACCCTCTAAGGATCCGGTTCCTCTATTTTAATATATTTCTGGAAGACAAGGAAGGAATATAGAAAGGGAATCAGACAAATTTGGGTTTTAGTACCAAATCTGCCACAAACAAGCTATGTGACTTTGAACAGTTACTTAGCTTTTCCAAGCTTCAATTTTCCTCACATAAAAAAGAAAAAATAATACCTAATTCACATTAGCATTGCTACTAACCATGGCCTATAGTTTATATTATGGTTTACAGTTTGCAATACACAATTTTATAGGTTTTAACAAAATATATAATGGCCTATAGCCATCATTGTAATGTCATGCAGAACAATTTAATTGTCCCCAAAATGCCCCATGTTATACCTATTCTTCCCTCTCCCTCCCCTCAGAACCCCCGGTGGCCACTGCATTTATACAAGTGCTTCCATTACTAGAATAGTAAAAAGTTGACTTTAGACCATAGTTGCATTTCCCCCTTATGTTTGTTCATTCCTCAGTCTTGAGGATTTCGGGATGGTGATGCTCATTCTGCTTCAGACTGAGAGAGAGCTTAGATCCCATGGGGCAGATGGACGGAACTGTCTTGCTTGCAGTTGTAGATACTCTCTGCTTTTGGAATGGGTGCTGTCCTTCATCGTCATTTTATTAGTTGTCCTGGGCAAGAGTCTAATGAACTGGAGAGTAGGTGTTGGTTGCAACTCTGCTGAGATTCAGGGCTCAGTCGGCATATGAACAGCTAGAAGATTTATGTCTGGGACACATATTTAATGGTCATAATTCTAATTATATATTCAAATAAAGGAGAGAAAAGAACCATGTGTAGGAAAATTATAAATGAATCCAATTCTGATACATTAGGGGATAGGTTATCATATATTCCAAGGTAAGACCAACTGACAGGGTACTGAATTCCTGGGATTGTCTGTCCTGCCAGTAGTGCCCAGATGCCTCTAGAGCACTCGAAAAAAAAAAAGCCCTGCTTGAGATACTATTTACTGTAGCAGCCAGTGAGATCCTTCTAAGACATGCATAAGCATAACTTCTGGAATAGCCTCCTGACTCACTTTGAAATCTCTTAGCCATAAAAACTCATTTGTATTTAATATTTCCCCCCTTTTGGTCAAAGTTTTTTTCCAAATGCATCACTAGTCGGTGCTTGGTAAGAATCCCTTGGTGCCAGGGAGGTTCATCCCCAGGAGTCATATCTCACACCAGGGGGAAGGTAGTGAATTTATATGCTGAGTTTGGCTTAGAGAGAGAACACATTTGAGCAACAAGGAGGCTTTCAGGAGGTAACTCTTAGGCAATGTATAATCCTAGGCTGTTTCACTTTCACAAAAAGAAGGTTCTTAAGTACAAGCATCAATATCAAGGGCTAGTGTATTTGTCTGTCTTCCTTCACTAGGCACTACCCATGAACTCTAGAGATTCTTGCCGCTCTATTAGAGAATGTAGCATGACTCCTCAGGATGGGAATTCAATATTCTTTCAGTTATTGTATGGGTCTCCGCCCACCAAGACAATACCCCATGACCACTTGAACAATGCACATGCCATAGAGGCATGCCCCAGGTGCCTTCCTCCCCCTCACATCCCCCCATGACTGATACCCCACACCAGTGATCCTCCCCTGCCACTGTTGTCACTTTTCTGCAATCTAAAACCTCCCCAAAAGTAAAGTAAAAAAATAAATAAATAAATTTTTTTAAATTTTTAATTAAAAAATAAAATAAAATAATTTTTACACTGTGCCTTTCATCCCTGTAAGATCTGTTATATTTTATGTACAGTGACAACTTCTTTATGTTTCCCCAATGCCTTTTTTTTTTTTTTTAACTTTATTTTCAAAGAAGCTTTAGGCTACAGAAAATCACATAGAAAATATAGGGGATTCCCATATACCCTATCCTCTCACCCTCTGACATTTTCCCCTAGTAATAATATCTTACATGATGGATATAGGCCATTATGCATTTTGTTAGAACATATAAAAGTATATGTTACAGAATGTGAACCATAATGTAAACCATTGACCATGGTTAGTGGGAATGCTTAAATCTTTATCAGTTGTACCAATTGTACCATACTTATGTAAGATCCATTTTTAAAGTAGCGTGACCTCCAACCTGAAAGGTTGAAAATTCCCTCATTCTAAGTTCTATTATTAAAGAAATTGTGTTTTCATACTAATGAAAGTCATAAATTTGAAAAATGTGAAAAAATGGATACACTCTCAAGTAGAAAAGCAGATACCACAAGAGGGGAAGTGAAAAACACCACAAGAAATGAGGAAAAACAGAATGGAAGAAAAATTACAGGTAGAAAAAAAGTTGGCCATCCATACAGTATGATGAAAAGACAGGAACCTATATGTTCAAGGCACAAAGAAATTGTTGGATGGATGAATGAATGACTAAGACTGGTCTGGCAGAATGACCCCCTTGAAAAAGGTACAGCAGAAAACTGGAAGTGAAACTAAAAGTACATAAAATAGAAATCTAAGAAATAGAAGACTTGAGACAAGTAATAAAAAGATTCTTAGAGTTATAGAAAAAAATACATGATTTGACAGGCTGTGGAAGGAAGAAAAAGAAAGATTCAAAATTGATGCCCAGATTCTAAGACTGTGAAAATCTTCCCTTTTTAGTCAGTATGGGATTTAACTATGAAGAAAACTACTTTTAATGGCAATACTTTTTCTAAAAGTTTTATGTCAGAGTTTGGCTGACAACAGGGATGGGCCAAACTCATGATAGGTAGTAATTTTTCTCTAAGCCATGATGATCCCTGCTCTCAATTCCATTGGAATGTTAAATCACTCCATAGCATAAAATACTTTCTAGAGGCCATAAGGAAGATGCATTTTCTGGTCCTGCTACAGCACTGATCCTATTTCACAACTGTGTGAATAGACTTTCTACTAAGGACATTTGATTAAGACCTTTACCCATGTGCTATTTCTACTCTGATACATATTTACTGCAATATCTCTGAATTGAGGCACACTTTTACTAGTTTTTAATTGAATAATTAAGCCATTGACATTTTTGGCTTATAATGATTTTTGGAACCAATGTGTTCACATCAAAATAATACAAGCAAGAGAAAGCAACAACCCCTTTTGGAAAGCAAGATTCAAATTTTAAAAATAGTAAAGGGAAAGAAAATACTATTTTTCATTTGAAAACTTAGTGATCCACAAAGTATACTGGTTTTTCCTATTAGCCCCTTCAAATCCATTCTTCACTTTTGTATCCCGTGCTATGTGCCCCAGGAAGCTGACTTCTACAGACCAAGTCACTAAGGATATTTTGCCTTTTGCCTTCTGTTTGGGATCAGCTAATGTGAGGCTCTAGCAGAAAACCAGAGAATTGGAGGACAGAGAGATTAGGACGTCTATTTCACCAGCTCCTTCCTTGCCAGGCAAAGGTTTTGGCAGTGGCTGTATTCTTCTCTCTAAGGCTACAAGTCTTATCAGCTATCTCTTCTCCTGTGGTTGAAGTTCTCATTGAATCCATGAAAACTTCCCTCACCCCTCAGACCTAGGTGTTGCAATGGCTTCTCATTATTGTAGTTTCCCTTAACCCATGTCTACATCTCTGTAAATAATCCCTCCAATAAATTATCCTTAATCAAACCTTTGAGAGAGCCATACATTTACTGTCAGGGTTCTGACTAATAGACAAAATTATTTAACTTCACTGTGTAATAATAAAAAATAATATTAATAAGAATAAGAAAGCTAGTATTTATTGAATTTTTATTTTGGACTCTAAGCTGAGTACTTTACTTGGATTATTAGATCATTTAATCCTCACACAAAAATACTTTTAATATAATAATAATTATTAGTATCCCAATGGTAGGTCAAGATTATTGTTCATATCATCACTTCTGTGCATGACTATACATCTCCACTCCACTGATGCTGGTCTTGGCCATGTGACTTGCTTTGGCCTATGGAATAGGGAGGAAGTGATGATATGTCAGTTCTGAACCTGTTAAGAGGCTACTTGTTCTCCTAAACCTATTCCATTACCATGAGAGGAACATGCCCAGCCTAACCTCCTAGACCCAGGAGGCTGAGAGACATGTGCACCAGAGCCATCCCTAACCAACCACAATGCAGATCAATCTATACCCACAGAACTTTAGTGCAAGCCCAGCCAAGACCAGCAATACTGCTCAGCCAATCTAAGGCTACATCAGACAATCCCAAGCCAACCCACAGACTCATGAGACTAAATAATTGTTGTTTTAAGCCACTGGGTTTTCAGATGCTTTGGTATGCAGCAGTTTTATAGCAACAGTAAATCGATACAATCCCTATATTATAGACAGGGGAATATAGACTCGAAATGGGGTTTGCTACCAAAAAAATATTTAGAAGAAGGTTGAAAAATCATCCTTCAGTAAACTAAGTTAGAAATCATTAGATTATTAATCTACAGGAGCATTTTACCCTAGAAGTTTCTCAATTACATTTTAGACTAAGCATAATATACATAATATACCATAATATACAAGACCTTTCATAACCTGGCCCCTACTTATATCTTTATCCTCCCAGTCTGACATCTTCCATTACCCCATCCATCACTAGAGCCCCATAAAATAACTTAGAACTAAATAGGCATGTATGCACTCTCTCATCTCTGATCGTTGTCACATACTGTTCTCTTCACCCAAAATTTTCTTCCAAGTTTTATCCCTTAACTCACCTGCAGCAGCATCTTAACCCTGATTCCTGCAGGCTGAGTCAGATGTCCTTGTTCTGGGCTTTGTGCCTACCTCCTCAGGGACATTATAGCATTGTATCTGAACTGTGAGTTCCTTCATGGCCAGGACTTTGCTTTCTGTTCATCATTGTATTCTCACTACAAAACATGCCAGCTACCACACAGTAGGCTCTGAAATATTGACAGTCATTTCAGAAAGCTATAAACTGGCCAATTGCCGTATAATTTTCCTAGTCTGAGGTAATAGTGCTTTGGTAACTGACAGAAAAGAGAATTGGGGAGTAAGGGTTTGTCAGTCTTAATTCAGCACTATCTAGGTGGAAAGGTACTCTGATTCCTAGCTCTTGATAGAAATATCCCTAGAGTAGCAAAAGGCAATCCATCAGGCAGCCTTAGCTTGAGGTACATAGTCCTTTAGAATATCCAGCTTCCTTTGTCTAATTCTTTGCTCACTAAGCAACCATGGGCTGTCCAAGTTGGTTTTCTGAGCGGATTTAATATAGGGGGAGAGGAAGGAGGGAAGAGAAGGATAGTGAAGACAATCAATCCCTTATTCTGAAGCGAACCACATTTCATAGAAATAGGTCAGCATGAGTCCACTTCCAGAAGTTAATCCCTTCCGAATGAACTAAAAATTAATTATAAAATTTTCAAAGCTAGGGACCAATCCTGACCTATGAAAAGTCCACCAAGGGACTGTCCCCTCACTCCAGGAGGCCTGGCCTGAAACAAGCAGCAGCTGTCTTTGGACATCTCTTTCCCTTTAGCAGTAATAACTGCTAGAGAAGAGAAAAACTAGAAAAATCAGACTAGTGGAATAGCAAACCCAGATGCTGCCCTCCCTGTTGCTAATGGTAACAGGATTAGACTAGATGGGGAACTGTAATTAGGCTCTTGGCTTTTATATCTGACATGTTTACAGCCATCCATGCTATTCTGGGACTCTTACATAACATTTATATCTGATGCTATAATAGGCATTTTTTGTGATCCTACTTTCTTCCTCTTCCATCTAAGTAGCTTTGACAGGCAAATACCCTTTTACTCTTCCAAGACTGAAGCCTTAAATGTCCCACTCACATTATGTAAATATCTGCTCTTTTGCCTTAACTTCTTCATGAACACAATTACTTACTCTTGATTCTCTGTTGCTTATTTCTTTGGTTAATTTCTCTATTCATATATATCAGAGGTCAGCAAACTATAGCCCCTGAACCAAATCCAGCCCACTGCCTGTTTTTATATGGCTTGTGATCTAAGAATGGCTCTTGCATTTCTAAAGTAAAAAAATACAAATAAGCAAACAAGAATATTTAACAAAGACTGTAAGTGCTCCCACAAAGCCTAAAATATGTACTTTTTCTTCCTCTTCAGAAAAACTTTACCAACTCTTGATCTATATCATTGTTGCCCATTACAGACTGATTTATCAAGCTTTTGATGATAATGGTGAAGGTGAGGATTAATATTTTTATGATAGTTACCATGTGTCAGGAACTATGTTAAATGGTTTACACAGATTTTCTTGGTTAACCTTCAAAAATACTGTTTGAGGATAGTGCCAGTATTATATTAGCTTTATTTACAGATGTGGAAAGTGTAACTTGCCCATAGTCACACCTTTAATAAGAACTGAAACCAAGATTCAAATCTACAAAGTCCTATTAAAAAGTCCAAATTATATTTCCCAGAATCATAGCATCTTCAAATAATCTATCATCCTTTACAATAATCTAATAAAGGATTATCTGGCCTATGTTTGATTACCTACACTGAGGTCAACTGTTCCACCATTAGACAGCTCCAAATTTAGAGGAATCTTCCTTATTTTGATATGTAACCTTTCAATAACTTTTGTTATTAGTCTTATTTGCTTCCTCTAGACCACACAGACTAAATTTATACACTTTACCAAATATCCTTTAAGTATCTAAAGATAGCGCATATCTTTCCAAAAGTCTTATTTCATCTTAACATGTCCCTTCCGAACTCTTCAAGCATTCTTCATTACATTTATTTAATGGGATTTAAAGACCTTCTCACCACATTCAAATCATCCTTGGCTAGCACTCCAACTTAATGTATGTTGAGATATAATTAAAATTGTAAAATAACAAATATCTCCTACATTTATTATACTGCAGCTACCTGGACCTAGTCAATATTCACGAAACACACCGTTTTCTTTCAGGATGCTGTGCTTTTGCATATGCTCTTTATCTCTACCAGAAATGTCCTTCTCCCTTTCTTATAGACTAAAATTCTAATCATTGTTCAAGACTCAATTATTTCTTTCTTTTAACCATACTCTATTCATTCTTCTATGGTAAAATGTGCCATCCTGTATTGTATCTATTAATTATCTGACTCACACACAAGAACAGGGCTTCTTAAGAAAAATACTATGTCATATTCTTTTTTGTTGGAATGAATACATTATGAATCAAGAATGGTTGATACTGTATTTTGTGATAACAGCATCTAGAGCTAGCATATATTACTTAAGCAGTCAATATCAAGCCTATGTAAAGAAATCATAAAAATGAGAAGACTTCTCTGTTTTGTAAAATCTGGAGTTATAATTTATAAAATTACCATTCTCTGAGATGTTAAAAATATTAAATTTGAAAATGGCCATTGTTGTTATTGAGATTTGAGTCATTCAAATTCCTAATTCTCCAGAACCTAAAATTCCAGTTTGACTCTAGTTAACAGAATTCTGAGCAGGAAAAATCCAAGGAAGACTTGTCTCTATCATCTTTTCAAAAATATATTTCCACTCACCTAGATATTTGAAAAAGTAAATATTTTATAGTCAAAAAGACTCCACATTCCAGAGATTGTTTTGTGATGAATTGACACCCACCCATCTTGTTTTCTATACAGCAAGCAGATTTTACCACTAAATTGGTGGATATTACTTGGAAAGATAAACATACAGGAAAATGTTGAAAAACAATTACCCTTAAATCCTTTAGGTTCAAAAATCTCTTTAATAACCATGGCAAAGACTATTGGTAGTCACACAAATCCTCCTGGACACACTGCCAGGCCACACTGCCCAGCCTCCCTTGTATTTAGGTGCAGCTATATAAAACTGAGTTCTGGCTTTTTAAATAGGGGCAGAAGTGATATGTGTCATATGCAGGCATGGCCAATAAAAGCCAGCTTCTTCCTTTACCCTTTTGACTAGCTAGAATGGAAATGACCCAGAGGATGATCTGGGGAGCCCCACACTCTGAGGATAGCTGAGACAAAGATGAAAGAAGCCCGAGTTCTTGAGTCACTGCTGGAGAGAAAAACCACCTGAATATGTGCACCCACAGTAGACTTTGGTATAAACAAGAAACAAGTGTTTGTTGTGTAACACCACTGAGATTTTGAGGGTTTATCTGTTAGAGCATCTAATGTTAATTAATATAAGGACAAGTCAACTTTCACAATTTCCCAGCAAATAAAAAGACCTCCAAATTTTTTCATGGACATTTAAGTAGAATGAGAGGCTAAAATAATGTAACATCATCTATAACAAATAGGCTGGGTGTTTACAGTGTTTTTCATGAGAACAAAGGGGTGCTGCATGGAGAAAAGTATAAAATAATATTTACAATTGTCATTATATAATTAACATTTAAATGGGAATGATTCAATTGACTCATCCTTGCAAACTGTAGCATCACTGAAGCTAAATGAATTTACTTCTTGGTTGTTCTTTATTGAAGTGGACCTGCTGGTGTGTCTTTTCAAAATACTTAGCCCCTGAAAAATCTGAGCAGTAACTATGATCCTATTTGGATAATACCTCCCTGCTAACATATGACCCAATTGCAAATCTCATTGGGTCTCTCCAAAGTAATTTTAAAAATCAATCTGATATATAAAAAGAAGTCAATAAAATTCTTTAAAACCTTACAACAATCAACCCCTTCTGGATTAAAAATATCAGTAGCAAAGGTTAGTATAAGTAGGAAATATGTAGAAAGCTGAAGAAATAGTCCAAAGGAAAAATTATTAAAGAAAAATTGAGTTGCTTACAAAATTTAGTGGCCTAATATCATTATAATGTTTTCATTCAAGACACATTATTGAGGGCCATAAAATTGGCTCCTGAAATCCAAGATCATACAAGAGATAAAAACATAAAGGAATTGATTGTTTTTTTCAGTATTCTGTAGTCTAAGATATTTGTACATGACATGGTAGAAAAATTAAGCAAACCCTAAACTCACTGCTAATGAAGCATCTTTTGGAAATGTCAATAATTATGTAGAAGATTAGGTGTTTAAAGGGAAGAATAGGTTTGATGGTTAAGTTCATGTGTCAGCTTGGCTGCATGTCCAGTTGAAAAACTCTGTTCTACTGAACATACAGAATGGGCTCATGATGAGAACTCAGCAGTTCCTGACCCTAGAGACTTTACAATCCAGGGACGACTATTCTACAAAAGGCCATTATTTATTCCTGGAATACTGCATGTGCATCACAATACTACAAGTAAAGCCCCAACTCAGGGACCAAGAGTGACCATAATGCATCAAGCTACAGCACAAGATATGAGCATCTCAAAACAGGATGGGAACAGGCTACCTCTTTAAGCAGTTCTCATGTTTTTTCAAAACCAAAGTTGCCTATCTGATATGTCTACACTAGAGATGTCCTAAGTAGAGATGCCAATTTTTTAATACATAGCCCATGAAAGAATGAGGCCACCTTATTTCCTATTTCTCCTAGAAATATCATGCATGATCTTTTGAAACTGCCTCCTCTCCTCCCACAATCAGATGAGTGGTGAAAGATTTGGAAAAACTCAGGGAATCCCCTCTTTCTTCTGCTCTAGGAGAAATTAAATATTGCTCAGTAACAGGGTAGGAGATTCTCCTACTTCTTAGAACACTTCTGTTCCACCCCACCTCACTTCTCTGCCCATTCTCAGTTGTGTCCCTTCCCTGTCTAAAGAAGATATGACCCCACTTCATATAAGGAAAATCCTTTAAATAAAGTTAAGGATCAAATTAATGTTATCATTCATTAGCTAGATTTGAGCTATGAGTAGATTTAACAAAGGAGGATATATTAAAAAAGAAAAAAATCTGTGAATCCAGTCAGAAATATCTACAAGTAGATCAAATAAACTAGTATTATTTAACAGACACTTATGCCTTATTATCTGAGTCTTTGTTCCAAAAATCAGTAGTATAGTTAATGTTACTTCTATTTATAAATAGCTCTTCATAAACTAGAAGGACTGGATTCTGTAATGTAAGTATGGCCAGTGTTCAGTTATTTAGGCCTGAAGTAGCCAAAACTACAAAATTTCTATTTCCCAATATCTGGTACCATCTCCCACCAGGAAGGAGCAATATTGGGGTTGAGATATTACCTAAAAATCTCAAAGTGGCATAATTATGGGTAATGGTGGATATACAAGTAGCAGGAAAGATGAGTAATAACTGAACATAATACATCATGCAGCAGAATAAAGACAAGGAAAAATGTCTTCTTCCTTGTGCCTATTTGCTGCTCTCAAACAATGCCTCTGATGCACAAAGGCTAAAGGGGATATAGTTGGGGATTTGAACAGAGCAAACATGATGAACTCAGCTCTACCTGTATATAGGGCTTCCCCAATACATTCACATGGACAATATAAAATATTCTATCACAAAACAGAATCAACAAACTCAAGTTTCTGGATGACTGGAATGGCAGTGTAAGATGCTCCAAGGTGCTGGTTCCCCACAAAATCTTTGAACAACTAGCAAAAATTAGCAGAGCTATCTTCCTCAAAATTCAGAAAATAGTTAAAGGGTTGCAGTAACTGGTAGAATGCAAATCAAGAAAACATAGCTTTAAAAAATGGTAGGAGAAGCTCATAGCACCCTTGTGGCTCTCCCTCACCTACTTTCCAGTACAATGTGGAGGCAGCCTGTACTCCCATTGTGGTAAATGGCCCTGTTCCAGAGAGCAAAGAGTAACCCCTATGCACATACTGAGGTGTCAGTATGTCAGTGCCAATCTATTGTTTAGCAGCCTGAAAGACTGACCCAGGAAACTCCTCTCTGGCTCATCTTCACAGAAATTGCCCTGAAGGCAGAAGCAGCTTTGAGACAGCTAAAGCAGTATAAGAAACATTTAATCAACTGACTTGGGGCACAGGATTATCTGTTTTAAGTCATAAAATAGAGCACCCAGAAGGGGAAGAAAATCTATTTCATAGAGAGTAAAGAGAACATTCGAATTCTTGTATGGAGAGAAATTCTTAAGGACACAAGCAATCACAGTCCCAGGACAAGAGTCAGGAATAGAAAAAACAGAGAGGACCCCGTAGCAGTTTGATATTATTGATGAATTCCAAAAAGAAATATTGATTATGTTTCTAAACTGGTCTGTTCCTCTGGGTGTGACACTTTTTAATTGTATTAAATTCAAAGGTTGTGTTTACTTGATGAAATTAAGATTAGGGCTTTGATTCAGCCATGTCAGTAGGACATTAAATCCCCACCCCCTTGGTGGGCAGACACTCATCCAGAGGAGAGAGCTTAGTTTTGATGCTGGAGCCCAAGGAAGGAGCCAAACAGTTCAGCTGATAGTTTATAGCTGGTCTTGTGGAGAAAGGAAAGCAGCGGAGCCTGGAAAGTGATGAGCCCTGGGAGGAGAGATGAGTCCTATGCCAGCCTACAGCTGAGATCAGAAGAAGCTGGGACCATCGAGCCTTAGGAGGAAGAGGAAGACTGAACCCTCTCAGAGACTGGCAGCCATCTTGCGCCAACACGTGGCAACAGACTTTGGTGAGGGAACTAATTTACTTTGTATGGTCTTGTGACTGTAAGCTTCTACCCCAAATAAATACCCTTTATAAAAGCCAAAAGATTTCTGGTATTTTGCATCAGCATCCCTTTGGCTGACGAATACAGACCTGAACTTCACATTTCCTTTGGGCTTATATTCTTGTTAGGAGTGCAAAACTCTAAAGGAGACCACTCGTGAACACAGAGCCAATCTGCAAAGACAGTGAAAAATGTTGTTTGCATTGCTTTGTTTATTTTTGTTAGCTCTCGACACTCAAAGACATCTCTGTCATTTAACTAGGTGGATACAAATGTAAGGAACAGACAGCTCAGGGACTAATTCCAGAGTTAACACTTTAAATATTGAAATGTACAATGTGCAACAAAATAATACAAGACAAGTAAAGAAACAGGAAATGATAGCCAATCCAAAGGAACAAAATGAAAATCCAAAAACCATCAATGAAGCAGATGAAACTTTGGATATACTAGAAAAAGACTTTTAAAAAAATGACCCTCACTATGCTCTACAAGATAAAGGAAAACATAGAGAAAGAACTAAATAATGTTAGGAAAACAATGAACAATATGAGAGAAAATGTCAATAAAGAGAGAAATTTTAAAAAGGAGCTAAATTGAAATACTGGAGTTAAAGACCTCAATATCTGAAATGAAAAATTCCCAGGAGAGTTTAAAAAGCAGATATGATCTGGCAGAAGAAATAATCAGTGAACTCAGAAGACAAGTTAAATGAAATGATTCAGAATGAGTTACATAAAGAAAAAGAATTTTAAAAAAGCAAACAGACCTAAGAGAACTATGGGACACGTATATCTATATCTATCTATATATATACATATTACCAGAATCTCAGAAAGAGAATGAAGAAAGGGGTAGAAGGAATTTTCAAAGAAATAATGGCAGAAATCTTTCCAAATGTAAAGAAATACATAAGTATACACAATCAAGAAGTCCAAAGAACCCCAAACAAATAAGCTCAAATAGAACAACACTGAGACACATAGTAGTCAAATTTCAAATGCAAAGAACAAGGAGAGAGTTCTGAAAACAATGAGGGAAAAACAACTTTATGAACAAGGGAGTCCCGATAAGATTATGTGCCAATTTCTCATCAGAAAACATGAAAATAAGGGAGTGATATGGAATCTTTAAGGTGCTCAAAGAAAACATTGCTAACCAAAAATTTTATATCTGTTGAGATTGTCTTTTAAAAATTAGGGAACAATTAAGGTATTCACAAGTAAACAAAAGCTGAGGGAGTTTGTTACCACTAGATCTGCTCTAGAAATAAGCTAAGGGGAGTTCTTATGACTAAAAGGGAAAGACACCAAACAGTAGATCACAGCAGCATAGAGAAATATAGACCTCCAATAAAAATAATCATATGGGTAATTATAAATGCCATTACTGTTGTGTTGTATTGTATTGTATTGTATTGTATTGTATTGTATTGTATTGTATTTCATTGTACTGTATTTTTGGTATGTAACTCCATTTTTTCCTTCTTATAGGTTTAAAATGCAAATGCAAAAAAAGTAATAACAAATTTATGGTTTGGGATGTACAATGTATAAAGATATAATTTGTAACAAGTACAACAAAATGGTGGAGGAATGGAGGGATAAAGGAGCAGTGTAATTGTATGATATTGAAGTTAAATGGGTATCAAATCAATAGTGATTGTTATAGAATTAGGATGATAAGTTTAAGCCCCATGGTAACCACAATTAAAATATATAGAAAATATATACAGAAAGGAATAAGGGTTACAAATTGATATAATACAAAAAAATCCAATAAATGTGAAAGTAGGAATTAATGGAATAATTGAGGAATGAAAAAGTATAAGACTTACAAAAAATAGGAAATTGGCAGGAGAAAGTTGTACATTATCAGTAGTTTCTTTAAATAGAAATGGATAAAACTCTCCAGTCAAAAGTCAGAAATTGGCAGAATGGAAAAAAAAAACATGACCCAACTAGGTTGTTTACGAAGTTTCACCTTAAATTCAAAGACACAAGTTGGTTGGAAATGACAGGATAGGAAAAAATACAAATGGCCAAAAAGCACATGAAGAGATATGCTCAACATTATTAGTGTTAGGGAAATGCAAATTAAATCCACAATGACACACCATTTCACACCCACCAGAATGGCTACTACTAAAAAATGGACAATAACAAGTGTTGGAGAAGATGTGGAAAAATAGAAACATGCATTCAATTTTAGTGTGAATGTAAAATCACAGTTTGGTGGTTCCTCAAAAAGTTAAGTATAGAATTACCATATGACCTGACAATTCCACTTCTAGGTATATCCCAAAAGAATTGAATGTAGGGACTCAAACATATATTTGCACGTCGATGTTCATAGTGGCATTATTCATAATTGCCAAAAGATGATGGCATTCCAAGTATCTATCAAGAGATGATTAGATAAATGAAAGGTGGTATACGCACACTATGGAATATAAGTCAGCCATAAAAGGAATGAAGTTCTCAACAATGTGGTAACATGGCTAAACACTAAAGACATCATGTTAGAGAAATAAGCCATAAAAAAAAAAAACAGAACAAACACTGTATTATCTCACTGATATGAAATAATTGGAATAAGCAAATACATAAAGTTAGAAACTAGAATTCAGGTTATGAGAGACCACTATAGGAGTAAGGATGGGAGTTAATGCTTAATTGGTAGAGAATTTTCTGTTTGGGGTGATGGAAAGCTTTTGATAATGGATGGTGGTAATGGTAGCACAACATTGTGAATGTAATTCAAACCACTGAATTATATATTATAATATATATATATTATATATATATGATTGTAGTTAAAAGGATAAATTTTTACTAAATTACTAGATTAATATATATATTTAGGACTAGTGATGTCATCAAATGAAAACCTAAAGCATCCTCTGAAAAAATCTCCCCACAGATTCAGCAAATAAAATGACAAATCTAATCTTTTTGGAACTCTGGAGGACAGGAGAGACTAGAGAAGAACTCCACAAATGCTGAATCGATAAAAGGGAAATATCAGATAGGAAACTGCTGTCCCAGACCGGTCAGTCTCCCTCTCCCTCATTCAGTACCACGCACTTTGGGAGATGCTCAGAGGCGGTGACCCTTGTCCCTCTCAGGGACCCAACTTAACAGAGTCACAGTGTAGAACACAAGCTGCTGAGGATTGATGCATATAACAGGTGCCCTGGAGGAAAAAGGAGAGAGAGAGAGCGCGCGCGCACGCGAAACTGCAGTAAAACTGCAGCTGAAAAGTCTGTGCTCACTCAGTCCAGTTTTTCTTGACTGGACCACCTAAACACTAAATGGTCTTATATGGATTGAGCCATCTGGCTCCCTGGGGTGGGATACCATATAGGAGAAGCAAACCAGAGGCAAAAAAGCATCACAAAAAAAAGGGAGGTTTAAACTGAACTGCTAGATAGGAGGGTCCCAGAAATGTAAAGAATAAAGAAAATGGGGTACTGAATAAAGGAGAGAATTTAGACAACTCATAGAATCTGGGGAGAAAATTCTGCATAAGACACCAACAGAACAGATTAAGATTCCAAGAGAAGGAACAGAGTAAAAGAAGGTTTCTACTGGGGCAAACAATTGCAAAAATACTATAAGCATAAACATTGTACCACAAATCCAAGGCAAGAATCAGATGAAGAGCTGAGAAAATCTGATCAGTTAAACATAGTGTAGCAGTTTAATATTATTTATGAATTCCAAAAATAGACATTGGATTATGTTTGTAAACTGGTCTGTTCCTCTGGGCATATTAGATTGTATTAGCTTCAAAGGTTTCACTTTTACTTGATTAAATTATGATTAAGGCTTTGATTCCACCACGCCATTAGGACATTGAGTCCCTGCCCACCAAGGTCTGAGACTTCCAGAGAAAATGACACGGCAGAGGAGAGAGTTAAGAGTTTTTGATGCTGGAATCCCAGGAAGTAAACACACAGAGAAGCAGATATGTGAGGAAAGAGAGAGGGTTTCTTTAGACTCAGCAGAGGCTCCAGGAAGAGAGCCAAGCCTTTTGCCTGATAGTTTACAGCTGGCCTTGTGGAGAGAGCAGAGCAGCTGATCCCAGAAAGAAACAAGCTCCTGGAAGAGAGACAGGCCTTATGCTAGCCTACAGCTGAGAAAGGAAGGAGCTGGGACCATGGAGCCTTAGGAGGAAGAGGAAGACCGAACCCTCACAAAGAGGATAGCCATCTTGCTCCAACACATGGCAACAGACTTTGGTGAGGGAAGTAACTTACACTTTATGGCCTTTTGACTGTAAGCTTCTTCCCCAAACAAATACCCTTTATAAAACTCAACAGATTTCTGGTACTTTGCACCAGCACTCCTTTGCCTAATACACACAGGCTATTCTAAACCTCTAGAATAAGTTGAACCAAGTGTCAAAAAAAGAGCCTTAATGTAAATCCATTCAAGAATAAAACCCTAGACAAGAGAAACTGATCTTCAGAGTTAACTCATCAAGAGAATCAGATGAATAGACATCAACAAAAACTTATAAGCCATACTAAGAAATAGGAATATATGGCTCAGTCAAAAGAACAAATTAAAATTTCAGAGGAGACACAGAATGTGTAACAACTAATCAAAGAAGTTCAAACAAATCTCCTAAATCAGTTCAAGGAGATGAAGGAAAATATGCATAGAGAGATAAAGGATATTAAAAGGACAATGTGTGAGAATAAAAAGAATTTGAAACTATAAAAAAGAAACATAACAGAAATTATGGGGATGAGTAGCACAATGGTAGAGATTAAAAATACATGAGAGTCATACAACAGCACATTTGAACAGGAAGAAAAAAGAATCAAGAATCAGCAAACTAGAAAATAAGACAAGCAAAATCATACAGTCTGAAAAACAGATAGAGAAAAGAATAGAAATTGATCAGTGTCTCAGGAATTTGAGTGACATCAAGAAGTGCCCAAACATAAATGTCCTGGTATCAAAAAAGGAGACAAGAAGGGAAAGGGGGACAGAAAGAATATTTGAAGAAATAATGACTGAAAATTTCCCAACTCTCATGTATTATGAAAGACATAAATATATAAGAAGTGCAATATACACCACACAGAATAAATCCTAATAGACCTACTCTAAGAAACATGCAAACCAGAATGTCAAATGCCAAAGATAAAGTGAGAATTCTGGAAGCAGCAAGAAAAAAAGCAAATTCATCACATACAAGGGATCCTCAATAAAATTAAGTGCCAATTACTCATCAAAAACCATGGAGCCAAGAAGGCAATGGTAGAATATACTTAGTGTGCTGAAAGAGAATAACTGCCAATCAACATTTTTTTTCCAGCAAAACTAACCTTCAAAAATGAGGAATAAATTGCCAAAAGATGGAAACAACCCAAGTGTCTATCAACTGAAGAATGGATAAACAAAATGTGGTATATACATATGATGGAATACTATACTGCTATAAGAAGAAATGAAATTGGGACACATATGATAACATGTATGAACTTGAAGATATTATGCTAAGTGAAATAAGCCAGACACAAAAGGACAAATATTGCATGGTTTCAATAATATGAACTAAATATGAAGAATAAATGCATGGAGTTAAAACCTAGAGTATAGGTTATTAGGAGATAAGAAGAGGGCTGAGAAGGGGTACTGATGCTTAATGTATGTAGAAGTTTTAATTAACTTGACTGTAAAAGTGTGGAAATGGATAGAGTTGATGATAAAATATTATAGTGAGTAGAATTAACACAGCTGGTTTATAAATAGGATTGTTGCTGAGAAGGGTAGTCTAGGGATTTAAATGTCAATTGAGTAGGCTAAACATTCTCTATATTAGGAGCCATGCATGTGTCCCCAGATCTAGTTTTTCTACTTAGGTCTGGTTTTTAGAATGCTGGTGATAAACTAAGCCTGATTTATTATATGACCACCCTGTTTGGGGAAAGACTGTAACTCTAGGTATCTTTGGTCAACCTTAAGACATATAATAGGGGGACGGATATGACTCAAATGGCTGGGCATCCATGGTCCATATGGAGGGACCAGGTTCAATCCCCAGGACCTCCTGGGAAAAAGAAAAAAAAAATAGAGAAGGCATGTAGGCTACCAGGCCCTGTGTGCGGGTGAGCCCCACAGACCCCACGCGTGGGTGCACCCGCAGGCCCCACATGCAAGTGAGCTACCAGGCCCCATGCACGAGTGAGCCACCGGCCCCATGTGTGGGTGGGCCATCAGGCCCCGCGAGCCACATAGCAAGATGATGACATAACAGGAGAGTGACCCAAGGGAAAGCCAAGACGAGATGTGCTGAAAAATCAGGAACTAAGGTGAACGCCTCTCTACCACATTGGAGGTGCCAAGGATCAAATCCTAGTGAAGATAGGAGGAGAAGGATGAGAAGAGAGGGCTGGAAACGAACACAGAGAGTTGCCCAGTGAATGGACACAAAAACAGCAAAAATGGGGCAGGGGGTGTAAAATAGGATAAAAATAAATAAATAAATAAATAAATAAATAAATAAATAAATAAATACTTTTAAAAAATGTATAGGGGGTTAAGATAAGGACTATAGTTAGTAGTAATACTTTGACAATGCTCTTTCATAATATGTTAACAAATGTTTCACAACAATGCAAAGTATTTGTGGTGGGGTGATATGTGGGAGCCCTGTATGATGTTATGCATGTTTGTTTTGTAAGTTCACAATGTTTACTGAATACTTATAGTTTATGTATGTTCATATATGAATGATATATTTCAATAAATTGTTTTTAAAAATGTCAATTGAAAGAAAGCTAGAGAATAATCTAGGGACTGAATAACATAGTGAACCCAGAAGTGCATGAGAATTGTGGTTAATAGTATAACCATAAGAATGTCCTTTTCTACCAACTAGAACAAATGTATATCACTATTGCAAGGTGGTAAGAATGTGAAGAAGCATGTGAAAAATACAATTAATGTAATCTATAGACTATAGTTAACAGCAATACCCTAATATCCTTGCATCAATGCCAAAGATGTACTGTGTTAATAATACGGGGTATGGAAAAAATATAGCAAATGTACATTATAGACCATAGTTAATGGTAGTAGTCTGATGATATTATGTGACAATCTTTAAAAAATGTTCCACACCAATGTAGTATGTTGGTGGAGGGGTGTTGTATGGGACTTACATATATGTTAATGACTGTTTTGTAAGTTCACAACTTCTCTAATAAAAAAATATTTTTAAAAATGAAGGAGCATTTAAAATATTCACAAGATCAACAAAAACTGAGAGAATTTATCACCAAGAGACCTGCCCTACAGGAATTACTAAAGGGAGTTCTGCAGATTGAAATGAAAAGACAGGAGTTGGGTTTATGAAAAGATCAATAAAATTGGCAAACCCTTAGCTAGACTGGCAAAGAAAAAAAAGAAAGAAGGTGCAATTAAATAAAGCCAGAAATCAGAAATAAGATCTGAGCCCACAGAAATAAAAGACTATAAGAAGATACTGGGAACAACTGTATGCCAACAAATTAGACAACCTATGTGAAATGGACAAATTCCTAGAATCACATGAACAACGTACACTGACTCTAGAAGAAAGAGAAGATATCGAAAGGCCCAATCACAAGTAAAGAGATTGAATCAGTCATCAAAAACCTCCCAACAAAGAAAATCTCAAGACCAGGTGGCTTCACAGGTGTAATCTACCAATAATTATAAGAAAAATTAATACCAATCCTGCTCAAACTCTTCAAAAAATTGAGGCCAATATGACCTTAATGCAAAAACCAGATAAAGATACTAGAAGAAAAGAAAATTGCAAACCAATTTCTCTAATGAATATTGATGCAAAAATCCTCAACAAAACACTTGCAAATCAAACCCAACAGCACATTAAAAGAATTTATATGATAAAACAGGTTTTAAACCAGATATGAAAGGGTGGATCAACATAAGAAAATCAATTAATGTAATATACATTAACAATATGAAGGGGAAAAAAACTGTATGATCATATCGATTAATGCAGAAAAGGCTTTTGACAAAATCCAGCATCCATCCTTGACAAAAACACATAGACTGGGGGGAGGGTTGGAGGAAGGAGTAGATGGATTTGCTGATCTGTGATTAAAACTACAATGGTAGAAATGTTCTTTTGGCAAATATTGCAGGGGAGGGTTATTGGTGTAGGGCATTGGCTTTGGGGGGATATATAGGATAGTGTGCACCTGGAGGATGCCTCTATGGAATATGTAAGTGTTCATCCTGTTACATTGTATTATCTCAGTGGGTGGAGACTCACACGATAAATAAGAAAATATTAAATTCCCATCCTAAGAAGTCCTATTATGTTCTCAATTAGAGGGAAAAGAATCTCTCAAGAACGGAGGCAGTGCCTAATAAAAGAAAACAGACCAAAAGCCAAGCCTTCAATATTATTGCAAGTAACTATGAATCTTATTCTTCAAAAAATGAAACCTAATGGTTACCATAGGGTTCTGAAGGGAAGAAGAGGGAAGAATAGCAATGATGGAACATAGGGCATTTTTACGGCATTGGAATTGTTCTGCGTGATCTTGTAATAAAGGATACAAGCCATTTTAAATTTTGCCAAAACCTATAAAAGTGTATGGTACAAATGTAAACCATAATGTAAAACAATGACCATGGTTAGTAGCAATGCTCCAATATTTGTACATCAATTGTAACAAATGTATCATCTACTTATAAAATGTTATTAAAAGGGGAGAGTGGAAAAGGGGGAGGTGTTGGTTATATGAGAAGCCCCTATATTTTCTATGTGACTTTTCTGTAACCCTAAAGTTTCTTTGAAGATAAAATGAAAAAAAATAACACACAGGGGGAATATACAGAAGAAATTGTCACTGTATATACAAGACAACAGGTCTTACAGTGATGAAAGGCACAATGTATAAAAAAATTTTTATTTTATTTCAATTTTTAAATTTTTTTGTTATTGTATTTTTTTTTTTTTTACCGGGAGGTCCCAGGGATCGAACCCGGGTCCCTCCATATGGGAGACGGACGCCCAACCAGTTGAGCTATATCCGACCCCTTGTTATTGTATTTTATTTGTTATTTTTTAAATTATTATTTTATTTTCTTATTAATTTTATTTGGTTATTTCTTTGGCTTCATTTTTGGAGAGATTTTGGATCACAGAAAGGTCACAACTGTGGCAGGGGAGGATCACTGGTATGGGGTATCAATGGTTGGGGAACATGTGGGGAGGGGTGACCAGGTGGATGCCTCTAAGGCATATGAATATGTTCAAGACCCACACAATAACCAAAAGAATATTGAATTCCCATCCTGGGAGTCCTGCTACATTCTCTAATAGAATGGAAAGAATCCCCCGAGTACATGGGCAGAGCCTAGTGAAGGAAGACAGACCATTATGCCAGGCCCTTGATATTGATGACTAGATTTATGAACCTTTTCTTGTGAAACTGAAACTTAGCCTATCACTATATATTGCCTAAGAGTTACCTCCTGAAAGCCTCCTTGTTGCTCAAATGTGTCCCCTCTCTAAGCCAAACTCAGCATATAAATTCACTACCTTCCCCCTGGCATGGGACAAGACTCCCACGGATGAGCCTCCCTGGCACCGAGGGACTATTACCAAACGCCAACTAGCAATGCATCTGGAAAAAGACCTTGACCAAAAGGGAAAATATTAAATACAAATGAGTTTTTATGGCTAAGGAACTTTCAAGTGAGTCGGAAGATCATTCCAGAGGTTACACTTATGCACATTTCAGCAAGGTCTCATTGACTGCCACAGAAAACAGTGCCTCAAATAGGAGGGCTCCTAAGGCCTCTAGAGACATCTAGGAACTATAAGCAGTGCAGACAGGCTCAGGAATTTGGTACCCTGTCAGTGGCCTTACTTTGGAATTTATGCTCCCCAGTGTAACAGAGTTAGACTCATTTATAGTTTTCCTACATTTTGCTCTTCTGCCCCTTTTACTGAACCTATAATTAGCAGTTTACTTGTTAAATATATGTCCCAGAGACTTAAATCTTCTGTCTGTTCATATGTTGGTTGAGCCCTGAATCTCAGAAGAGTTGCAACACCTACTATCCAGTTCATTGGACTCACCCAGAACAACTAACAGGGAGATGATGATAGACAACTATCCCAAGGAACAGAGTGACTGCAACTGCAAGCAAAACAGTTCCATCCATCTGCCCCATGGGATCTAAGCTCTCCTCAATTAGAAACAGAGTGGGCATCACCATCCCAAAATGCTCAAGACTGGGAATAAACAATGGACTAAAGTAGACTTATTATTATTCTATTATTGACATTAATATTCTAACAATGGTAGAACTTTTATCATTGATATAAAGGAAGTGGCCACCAGAGGTTCTGAGGGGTGGGAGAGGGAAGAATAGGTGTAACATGGGAGCATTTTGGGGACATTGAAATTGTCCTGCATGACATTGCAATGATGGATGCAGTCCATTATACATTTTGTCATAATCCATAAAATTGTGCAGGGCAGAGTGTAAATTATAATGTAAACTATAGTCCACGGTTAACAGCAATGCTTCAATACGTGTTCATCAATTGTAACAAATGTACCATATTAATGAAAGATGTTGTTAACGTGGGAAAGTTTGGGAGGGGGGAGGGCTGAGTAATATGGGAATCCCCTATATTTTTTATGCAATATTTATGTAATCTAAAGCTCCTTTAAAAATAAAAATAAAAATAATTTTTTAAAGCAAAACGAAAATAAAAAATACACATAAAAATGTAAGAATAGAAGGGAACTTTCTCAACATGATAAAAGGCATGTAAGAGAAACCACATAACTAACATCACACTCAATGGTGAAACACTGAAAGCATTCTCTCTAAGAGTAGGACCAAGACAAAGTTTCCCTGTTATTCAACACTGTAGTGAAAGTTCCAGCCAGAGCAGTTAGGCAAGAAAAAGAAATAAAAGGCATGCAAATTTGAAAGGAAGAGGTAAAACTTACACTATTTGGAGATAGTCTGATCCTATATATAGAAAGTACCAAAAAAACTACAACAAGGATACAGAGCTAATAAATGAATTCAGCAAAGTGGCAGGGTACAAGACTAACACTTAAAATCCAATGTGTTTCTATACACTACTACCGAGCAATCTGAGGAAGAAATCGAGAAAAAAAAAAATTCCATTTACATAGCAAAAAAAGAATCAAATATCTCAGAATAGATCTCACCAAGGATGTAAAGGACTTATACAGAGACAACAACAAGACATTGCTAAAAGAAATCAAAGAAGACCTAAATAAATGGAAGGACATTCCATGTTCATGAGTTGGAAGACTCAATATCCTTAAGATGTCAATTGAACCCAAATTGATTTACAGATTCAATACACTCCCAATCGAACTTCCAACAGCCTACTTTGCAGAAAGGGAAAGCCAATTATTAAATTTATTTGGGAGGGTAAGGGACCCTGAATAGCCAAAAACATCTTGAAAAAGAATGAAGTTGGAGGACCCACACTTCTTTACCTTAAAGCATATTAGAAAGCTACAGTGGTCAAAACAGCATGGTATTGGCACAAGGATAGACATATTGACAAATGGAATCAAATTGAGAATTTAGAAATAGACCCTCACATCTATGTCCAATTGATTTTTGACAAGACTGCCAAGTCCACTCAACTGGGAAAGAATGTTCTGTTCAACAAATGGTGCTGAGATAAGTGGATATCTATAAGCAAAAGAATGAAAGAGAATCCTTTTCTCATACAAGATACAAAAATTAACTCAAAATTGATCAAGAGCTAAATGTAAGAACCAGGACTATAAAATTCTTAGAAGAAAATATAGGCGAGCATCTCAAGATCTTGTGGTGGGCAATGGTTTCTTAGTCTTTCCACCCAAAGCACAAGCAATGGCAGAAAAAACAGATAAATGGGATCTCCTAAAAATTAAAAACTCTTGTTTATCAAAGGACTTTGTCAAGAAAATGAAAAGACAACCTACTCAATGGGAGAAAATATTTGGAAAACACATATCCGATAAGGGCTTAATAGCCCCAATATCTAAAGAAATCCTACTACTCAACAATAAAAGACAAATAACCCAATTTAAAATGGGCAAAAGACTTGCATAGACATTTCTCCAAAGAAGAAATACAAATGTCTAAAAAGCACATGAAAAGATGCTCAACATAACTAGGTATTAGGGAAATACAAATCAAAAACCACAGTGAGATATCATTGTATACCCACTCGATGGCTACTGTTTGAAGAAAAAAAAAAACAACAGAAAACTACAACTGTTGGAGAGGATGTGGATGAATAGGAAAACTCATTCATTGCTATGTCCATGTAAAATGATGTAATATCTGTAGAAGATAATTTGGCAGTTCCTCAGGAAACTAAGTATAGAATTAACATATGACCCTGAAATCCTATACTAGGCCTATATCAGAAGAATTGAAAGCAGGGACTCAAACACATATTTGCAACACCAATGTTCAAAGCAGCATTATTTATCGTTGCCAAAAGATGGAACCTACCCAAATGTCCATTTACCGAAGATTGGATAAACAAACTAAGATATATACATAAAATGGCATATTATTGAGCTGTAAAAAGGAATGAATTCTTGATGCATGTGACAATATGGTGAATCCTGAGTACATTATGCTGATTGAAATGTCAGACACCACAAAATGACAAATATTGTACGACCTTGCTGATATGAACTAATTATAATGAGAAACTCATAGAGTTAGAATCTAGACTATAGGTTACCAGGGGATAGATTGGAATTCTAGAACCGGTAGTTGATGTTTAATTTGTAAAGAGTTTCTATTTAAGTTGATTGTAAAGGTCTGAAAATAGATAGTGGTGATAATAGCACATTTTTGTGAGTGTAATTAACAGCACTGAGTTATATAGGTGAATGTGGTTAAAAGGGAAAATTTTAGGTTGTATATCTTACTAGAATAAAAATTAAAAGATAAAGCATAAATTTTTAAAAGTTAAAGCATAGGACTGTATAATACAGTGAACTATTATAGAAAATGGACTATAATTTATAGTACAAGAATGTTCTTTCATGAATTATAACAAATGTACAACACTAGGTGCTAATAATAAGGTGGTATATGAAAAAAATACACCTAATATAAACTATGGACCATTGTTAACAGAACTTAGTAATTTTTCATCAATTGTGACAAAGGTAACTAATGTTTTAAAAAATTAGTACAATTACAAAAAAGTGCTATCATCAATTGCAACAAATGTTCCACACCATTGCAAGATGCTGGTGGTAGGATGGTATATGGGAATCCTGTATTTTATGCATGACTGGTAAACCCACAACTACTCTAATAAAAAAAAATTTTTTTAATAAATAATAAAAAATATTTAGGACTCTACAACAAAAACTGTGAACCCTAATGTAAACAATGGGCTATAGTTAATAGTACAATTATAATAATATTCCTTCAATTGTAAGTACCATCCAATGCAAAGTGTTAATAATAGGGAAAGGGGAAAATTGTAGGGAGGGGTGAGTTTATGGAAACTCTGTATTTTCTGCATGATTTTTCTGTAACCTATAATTTCTCTAATAATATATTTTTTTAAAAAAGAATCAACAAATAGAATACAATTGAGTTCTATTTCTTCAACAAAATTTTGACAATTGCTTTCTCTGGTTCAGTCTCTATGAAAGACACAGGATAAAATGGCAAGCAAAAGAAAACATGTTCCCCACCTTCCCTGAGTTTATAGTCTTGTGAATGAAACAATATAATCAAATAAATACTGAAATAAATGAAAGCTCTAGTAAGTGCAATGTCAAAAAGGCAAAATATAGCACAACTAGGGAACATGACTTGTTCTGGGGGTGTCAGTAAATACTTCCTCTTCCCAACTGAGATCTAAATAATGCATAATGGTTATAAGGGTAAGGATTGGCAGAATGGGGAGAGTAACTAAGTAGGGATAATATTCCAAGCAGGGGAAACAGCATGTGCAAAAGCTCTGAGGCAGAAAAGAGCATGATTTAACCAAGAACTTGAAAAAAGGCCAGTGCCTTGACAGCAAGTAGGAGAAGAGCATGTGGTAAAGCTGCAGAGGTGAGCAGGGGCCACATTTTGGGTTTTATTGTAAAATAATGTAAATCTCTAGAAAGGTTTCAGTAATAATCCTTTATTATAACTAACAACCACTGAGCACCCAACCCTCCACCTACTCCAAATCTGAATTAAAAGTACACCAAAGAACTGAAAAGGAACATCCATAAAAACACCTAAAATCCATCACAGAGGTCCCAAGTCAGGAGAGAGAAGGGATCATAGCTCTGTAGGTAGCCTAATGATATAGTTTTATCTGTTTGTTCTATATGCAGCATGTACCAAATTAGAAGAAAATGAGTGAAGGAGAGTTTGAGGGTCTGCTTTTAAGGATTTCATGACCTGATGGTAAAAACAGGCTTTTATTTGAAGAAAATAGGGTGAATGCTCAAATAGTGGTATTTATAGAACGCTATGGTAAATATTGTCTTTTGTTTTCCTTCCTCTTTTCCTTCCTCCAAGGGAAAGATTGAGCATTTAGGAGGCTCCTATTCATATCCCAATCTTTCTAGAGAAACAACAAAGAATCAATAAATAAGAGAAGTACTATTTAACATGAGTGGATTATCAATAACTTGCCCATTTTATGAAATGTATAGTTTTAAGATCAGCTGTGTGTGAAATAATCCAGTAAATTGTCATCCCTAAAAGATCACTGAATCAGAGAACTAATACTAAAATGTAGTCCTGGTAGACTACAAGTCTAATGGAGCTTTCAAAGGTGGCCAAATTTCCCCACAACTGCAGTTTGAAAGAACAGGAGTCTACTGATCATTTATCAAGTGCTAACAAAACAGATTGAAGGGGCACAAAGCCCAGTAGACTAATATTATATAAACAGTTCACAACTCTAATAAATGGAGAAAGGTTAGAAACATACTCTGGATTTACTGGGATAACAATGTGAAAAAGAAACCAGGCAGATCCCTAGTAGCTCCTGCATTGAGAGCCTGCGCAACCAGACACGTATGATCATATGGTGGCAGCTGACTCGTGCCAATGAGCGGCTCCTGCAGATGCTCCTGTCAGGTTCTTGGACAGGCATGACAGCCAGTGCTGGACTAACGATGCTATTCCCAGTGCCATCTTTTGAAGATGTTTCTATTCCTGGAAAGTCCTGGCTTAGATTTGTTGAAAGGGCATCACTTGTGCCAAAAGTAAACAGAGAACCTAAAAACTTGAGCGACATACGGACACCTTCCACTGAAGCCAGAGTTCACAGAAGGCAATTTTGCAATCTTGGCACCTGGCAGTGGTTGGGGCCATTTTGAAATGATGCACCTGACAATCAACTGCTCTGTGGACCCCAAGAACATGTTTGCCATATGGTGGGTACCAGTCCCTTTCAAGCCCATCATCCACAAGGCTATGGGGCAGCGCAGGGTGCCACTGATCACTACATGACACCCATGAAGTCTGCCCCCTCATAGTAGACATGGGTCGGCATTGTAAATTCAAAGCAGTACAAGGTTTCCTCCACCAGGTTGCCCACAAATTGCCTTTATCAACAACGGCTGTAAGCTGCAATACTCTCAAGAAAATGCAGAAAGATCACAAGGAAAGAGATCATAACAATCCAAATCCCTGGACCTTTGAATGCATAACCATTGCCAAGATGCTGGGGATACGGAAAGTATTGAGGCCCTATGATTTGGCTCAGAAGGGGTGACACTAGGGCAAGTTTTATCAGCCTGAATGAGTATAATAAGTACGTGAGAAAGTGTAGGCTATTGAGAAAAAGGAGGAATCTGTATTTTTATTCTCATCACCTCATCTTGAAAGGCTTTGAGTAGCCCTTATGTCATAACAAAAGAGTAGCATATAAGAAGATATTTTTTGGAAAAAAATGTACATATCTGTTGAATTTTTTATTTTTAATTATATTATCTAAAGTTTGAGCATCACCTCAAAAAAAAAAAAAAAAAAAAGAAAAAGAAAAAGAAGAAGAACAGCCAGCCTTATCTTGGTCAGGCTCTCATCTTTCATCATCTTGGAACTGATAAAGTATTTCCTGAAAGGCTTTGTAGATTTCACATAGTTGAAATATAAAGAAAGAGAAAAGCCAAATGGACTAGAAAAGATTAGAAAAGGAGGAATTCTGGCAGAAGCAAGTGGAAGAAAAATTCTAAAAAAAGTAATTTCATGATTCAGAAGGTAAAGTAAGTTCATGAGAAAACATGAAAGTCAACCATCATTGCACCATCTTTACATTCCACCTCTCATCCCCCACTTCCTGGAAACCCTATAAATTCTTCTTACAGTTAGGTTCACTGTTGACATTAAGACCACAACAACTACAGAGTCAAGATAATAAAGTTTATCATATTATGCAAATAATTATTTACAATTACTTACTGCTATTTATTTTATCCACAAATAAAACCAACATTTAAAAAACCAACACAAACTAATATCCATTATTCTGTAGATGATAGCAAGTTATTTCAAACAATGAACATCTCAAATGACTAATCACATTTTGATTTTTAAATAAAAAATGTTATTTTTCAAATAACTCTATCTGTTACTTAATGATCTGTTTCATTGTAGACATCCTTAATTCAGAATAATGCATAGCTAAGCAATAACTTTATGCACAAAAGAAAATTATGTAATATGTTATTTCTTAACACCCCCATATGACAAAGTTTTATAATCTTAAAGAGTAATGGAAAAAATTCAGGAATGAATGTTTTATAAATCTTTCCATTTACCAAAACTAGTTTGGAAATAACAATTTCTCTTCCAAACCCATGTAAAACATTTAATATTGGAGTTTAACAATTGTGAACTTGGAGAATAATTCCTATGGATCATTAACTTTATGAAATGTTCTAATAGATATGTCATTGTGATTTTCTCCACTGCTTTATAATTCTACAAATATTTATCCACATAATACTAGACTCTGGCTTTATAAATGCTTTTTATTAGGACTACATTATACAATCTATTTAGGTATTATCCTTGGTATCTTGAAGGAAAACCTTCTAAGGTATTGAATTATGAAGATCATGCTGTAAGAAGATATTAGCAATGTATGGAAGAAAAGAGAAATGAAACACAGTGTCTGAGTGGTTTGGAAATTATTAAGGAAGAAGTAACCTGCCTGCCAAGAGAGGTCACTGAGGCGCCATTAGTGGAAAAAGTCCAATGTGCATTAAATAATATACTGAACACAGTTTAACTTATTTGTATATTCTAACTCTTAAAAAGTCATAGTCTTAAAATACCTTGTGTCTGTGCTGACAACTTTTTCAACTGCAGCTCCAACTATAGGAATTCCACAGCACAAATTTTGCTCCTTTCCAAGTAGTTGTGAATTTAAATCATTCCTAAGTCAAAGTTCATATATTGGCAATTTTAGTTGTGAAAAAAAAAATGGCATCACTGATAGGTATTCAATCATGTTTCTTTCTTAATGGCAGGAAAATCCCATGACCCAGATGAAGGTAGATAAAATTCTTAAACCATGTTTTTAGAGCCTATCATGCATTTTACATATACCTAAACAAATAAGCACACGCTACTTTACAGAGTGCATTCCCCATCAATGTCCTATAGACAACTTACCATATGCTGTGTCAAAACAACTGTGAAAGAGTTGGGAGCCCCAAGAATTCATAGGATCAAGGGCATTGTTTAGGGCTGGAAAACACCTTAGAATACATCTAGCAGTTGTCATATTTTACAGATAACAAGCCTGAAGCTCAGAGAAATTAAATGGCTTGCCTAAACTTCCAGAGCCTGTAAGTGCCAGAGCTGGGCTTAGAATTCAGGCCAACTTCACTCTTGGTTTAGTATTTTTACTTCTGTATGGTATAGCCTCTCAAGGATGCATAAAAGATACATTTATTCACTCTACAAAAATTTTTTGATCAGCATAGGGATTACAACAACGAATGGATAAAACAGATGGAGTCCCTATTCTATTGTTTCTTACATTCGAGTGTGAGGGGGGAAATATACAAAAACAAAACTGACATATGATATATATTGGGTGGTGATAAGTGCTTGAGAGAAAAAGTGGGGTGAGGAGATGAGGAGTGAAGAGAGGTATTATTTTTATATCAAGTGGTCAGTAATGTGAAGTACAGGCAGATGCCTAAAGACAGGGAAGGAACAAGCCATGTAATTTTCCAAAAGAAAAGTATTCCAGGAAAAAGGAACAAAAAATAAAAACAGCTCAGGGGAGGAATGTGTTATGCATGTTCAAGAATCAGCACAAATGTCAGAGAAATTGGAGCAGAGTAAATTTACAAAGGTGAATTGTGATAGAAGAAGATATTCAACACAGAGTGTTGTAGCATATTACTTGGGCCTTTGAATTTTTTTCACTGAAAGTTTGTGAATAGAGAAATTTCATGATCTAACTTTCATTTAGCATCCCTATTTATTTTAGTTTCCTAGGTTGCTCAGGCAAGTACCATGCAACAGTTCAGTTCAAACAATAGGAATTTATTTGCTCATGGTTTTGAGGCAGGGGGAAATGTCCAAATCAAGGCATCATCAAGGTGATGCTTTCTCTCTAAGACTGTTGTGTTCTAGGGCTGGCTGCCAGTGATCTTTGGTTCCTCTGTCATATGGCAAGGCACATGGGGTCATCTCCTGGTCTATTTCTTCTCTTCCAGGTTCTCTTTTAGCTTCTTGCTGCCCGTGGCTTTCTCTCTGTGTCTCTGAATTTCATCCTCTTATAAAGGACTTCAGTAATAGGATTAAGACCCATACTGGGCCACACCTTAACTGAAGTAACCTCATTATAAGGTCCAACTCATAATGGATTTTCATCTACAGGAATGGATTAAATTTAAGAACATGTTTTTCTGGGGTACATACAACTTCAAACCACCACACTCCAACCTCTGGATCACAAAAAGACATGTTCTTTCTACATGCAAAATACATTTATTCCATCACAATATCCCACAAACCTTAAGTCATTTCAGAAACTTGCTTAGTATAAGGTCTCATCATAATCAGTTATGGGTGTGGTCAGTCCTGGGGCGCAATTCCCCTGTCTATGGACCTGGGAAACCTAGAGAACAAATTATCTGCTTCTGATATACAATGAAGACACAGACATAGGATAAACATTTCCATTTCCATAGGGAGAAATTGGAAGGAAAACAGGGGTCACAGGTCCCAAACAATTCCAAAACCCTGCAGGGCATACTCAGATCTCAAGATCTGAGAGTCCTCTATATAAAGGTATTTTGTCCTCCAGGCCAGATGGAGCAGCAGCCCCACCCCTTCCAAGCACTTGCCCAGCAGCCATGTTCTCCTCAAACACTGGGATGAAGATTACATCCTCTCCAAGCACCAGGATGGTAGGCAGACTCTCTGTAATCCCTGGGGCACAGGCTCCACCCTCTCAGAGCACTATAGTCAGAGTACTCCTCCTGAACAATAGGGCAGAAGGCCTGACCTCTCCAAGTACCAGGGTAGACTCACCCTCTCTACACACATTGTTTGGTGGGCCATTCTCTTGACACAAGAAGGTGTCTTTGGTCCAGAATTCAGCTTCCATGTTTCTGCCCTTAAAGTGATTTTTCCTTCAATTTTCCCCTTCTCTGTCCCTATTAGTCCAGGCTAGCAGTTGTTCCATTTATACGATAATGAAAAAAAAAAAAAAATGTGTTGGTCTTGTATGTAGTTCACAGGGGTCTGAATCATCAGATAAAAGAAGTTTCCATAGATCCTTCCTAAATAACTGCATTTCCAATCCTGACTTGCACAGAAATTGCTGACTGTTTCCATGTTCAGTTAAACCCTCACATTGTGAACTATTCTCTGGGAATTCGCTTTCTGGAAGCTCAGAACTTTCCAATTCAACCATTCTTTGGTTTCTTCATATACAGGAGTTCAGTTCTTAGTTCATCCCTTTCCTCTCACATTTTACTATAAGCTGCAAGTAGAAACCAGGCTGCATTTCCACACTTAGCTTGGAAATCTCCTCAGCTAAATATAAAGTTCATCGCTTTCAAGTTTTCCTTCCATCCAACATTAGTACTCAAACTCACGGAGTTCTCTGTCACTTTAAAACAAGAATAGCCTTTGTTCCAGTTGCATATAATACCTGCATCATTTCTTTCTAAGGCCTCATGCGAAGTGCCTTTAGCATCCATTTTTCTAGCAAAAATCTCTTCAAAGCAATCTAAATTTTTCCTATCAAGCACCTCACAATCCTTCCTGCCTCTACCAATTACCGAATTCCAAAGCTATTTCTACAGTTTTTGGTTTTGTTTTTTGTTTTGTTTTTTTTTGTTTGTTTGGTTGGTTTGGTATTTGCAACATCAGCACACCACTCTCTGGTACCAAAATCTGTTTTAGTTTTCCAGGTTGCACAAGCAAATACCATGAAATGGTTCAGCTTAAACAATGGGAATTTATTCACTCAGGGTTTTGATGCTGGGAAAATGTCCAAAACAAATGGACAAAGGATCAATAAGGAAACAGTGAACTTGAATAATATAACTGAACTAGACCTCACAGACAAATAAAGAACATTATATCCCAAAACAGCACGATATACATTCTTCTCAAATTGTTCAAGAACCTTTCTCCAGGATAGACCATATGTTGGTTCACCAGTAAGATCTCAATAAATTTTAAAAGTTTGAAATTATACAAAGAAAAAGTTGTTAACCTTCTGTGAGTAATTAGGAAAGGAATCCTTTTGAATTGATCTTTCAGCTGAGTATATTTCAGGAGACTGTTGGTGGTGATGTGATATGATAGTGGACAGAGGGTAGAATGGTAACATTAGGTCAAAGGACTGAAGGCAAGAGAGAAAGAAAGATTTCCAGCTACTGACAGAAGTCCAATATGTTACAGAGTGAAATAGGATGACAGGGAAGGTAGAAAGAAAACAGATTATTGGGGTCCTTGTAGGTCAATTAAGAATATACTACTTTATTGTAAATCCATTAGACAGTCACTAACAGGAAAAAGCAAGGGGGTTTGTGTGTGCTCTGATCAGACTAACAATTTTAAAAGATAATTCTGACTACAGTGTAGAAACATGAAGCCCAGGCTTTTGTGGTCATGCAAGTCAGAGATGTTGGTTACTTAGATATATCTGGTAACAGTGGGAATGGAAAGAAGTAGACAAATCAATAGATATTCCCAACTCTTATGAAAGACATTAATATACATGTCCAAGAAGTAGACTGCAAACTAAATAAATCTGAATAGACCTACTCCAAGACACATACTAACCAGAATGTCAAATGCCAAATTTAAAGACAGAATCTGGAAAACAGCAAGAGAAAAGCAATTCATCATATTCAAAGGATGACCAATAAGATTAATTGCCAATTCCTCCTCAGAAACCAGGAAGGAGAGAACGCAGTAGAATGAAAAACTTAAGATAATGAAGGAGAAAAACTGCCAGAAAAGAATCCTCTATCAGGCAAAACTGTCCTTCAAAAATAAGGGAGAGTTTAAGATATTCACAGAAAAAAAAAACAGAAAGTGAGAATTTGTCAACAAGAGACCTACCCTAAAAGAAAGACTAAAGGGAGACCTGCAAGCTGAAAGGAAAAGATAGGATAGAAAGGCTTGGGGAGAGTGTAGAAATGAAGATTACCAGGAAAGGTAAGTAAAAGGGTAAAAGAGGAGATAGAGAAAGATAAGATAGGACATAAAAAAGCCAAAGTATAAAATGGATGAAATAAGTAATACCTTTACAGTAATAACTTTAAATGTTAGTGGATTAAACTCACCAATCAAAAGACACAGATTGGCATAATGGATTAAAAATATGATCCATCTATATGGTGTCTACAAGAGTCTCACCTTAGACCCAAAGATATAAATAGGTTGAGAGTAAAAGGCTAGAAAAAGATATTCCAAAAAAAACAATATCGCCCCCCTCCCCCCAAAAAAAGCTGGAGTAGCTATACTAATATCGACAAAATCGATTTTAAGTGCAAAGATGTTATAAGAAACAAAGAAGGACATTATATAATAATAAAAAGGGGGGAAGCATATGTAGCTCAATCAATTGGGCTCCCATCTGCCATGTGGGAGGCCCTGGGTTCAATTCCCAGGGCCTCCTGGTGAAGGCAAGCTGGCCCAGAGAGTTGACAGCCCACACCCACGGAGAGCTGATGACCCATGCCCACAGATGGCACAGCAAGATGATGCAACAAAGGAAATCAAGCAGGCACAGAAAAATGCACAGCAAATGGACACAGAGAGCAGACAGTGAGCGCAAGCAGCAAGTGTGGGGGAATAAATAAATAAATCTTTTTAAAAATAAATAAAATAATAATAAAGGGGCAATGCACCAAGAAGAAATAACAATCATAAATATTTATGCACATAACAAAGGTGTCCCAAAACACATGAGGCAAACACTGACAAACTAAAGTGAGAAACAGAAGTCTTAGAATAAGACTTGGAGACTTCAATACACTACCCACATCAATAGATAGAACATCTAGATAGAGGATCAATAAGGAAAGAGAGAACTTGAATAATATGATAAATGAAATTGACCTAACAGACATATACAGAGCATTGCACCCCAAAACAGCAGGAGAGCAATTCTTCTCATGTGTGCATGGATCATTCTCCAGGATAGACCACATAATGGGTCACAAAGCAAGTCAATAAATTTAAAAAGATGGAAATTATTCAAAGCCCTTTCTCTGACCATAATGGAATAAGACAGAAAGTCAATAACAGGTGTAGGCCAGAAAATTAAAAAAATTATGGAAATTAAAAAGAAACATTCGTACAACCAGTAGCACAAAGATGAAATTGCAAGAGACATAAGCAAATATCTCGAGATGAATGAAAACAAGAACACAACATATCAAAATGTATGGGATGCAGCAAAGGCAGTGCTGAGAGGGAAATTTATAGCCCTAAGTGCCTAGATTATAAAGAAAGAAATAGCTCAAATCAAAGACCTAACTATGCACCTGGAGAAAGTAGAAAAGTAACATCAAACTAATCCTAAAGCAAGCAGAAGGAAAGAAATAACAAAAGATTAGTGCAGAAATAAATAAAATTTAGAACTAAAAAATGATATAGAGAAAAAACAAACCAAAACTGGTTCTGTGAGAAAATCAACAAAATTAACAAACCCTTAGCTAGAGTGAAAAAGGAAAAAAAAAGATGATACATATAAGTAAAATCAGATATGAGAGGGGGACATAACTGCTACCTGACAGAAATAAAAAATAATGTAAGAGAATACAATGATCAACTGTAGGTCAACAAATTAGAAAACTTAGGTGAAATGTACAAATTCCTAGAAACACACAAACAACCTACATTGGCTCTAGAAGAAATAGAAGATCTCAACAAACCAATCACAAATAAAGGGATTGAATCAGTCATCAAAAACCTCCCAATTTATAAAAGTGTATGGTACAAAACGTAAACCATAATGTAAATCATTGACCATGGTTAGTAGCTATGTTTCAATATTTGTACATCATTTGTAACAAATGTACCATCCACATATAAAATGTTATTAATAGGGGAAGGGGGAAAAGGGGGAGAATATTGGGTATATGGGAGTCCCCTATATTCTATACATGACATTTCTGTAACCTAAAACTTCTTTGAAGGAAAAATGAAAAAAGTAAGACACTGGGGGAATAAATGGACGAAAAAGTCACTGTACATACAGGACAACAGATCTTACAGTGATGAAAGCCAAAATGTCAAAAGAAACTTTTAAAGATTCTTTCATTAATTTTTATTATCCCAATTTTTTTTTATTTTTACTTTAAAAAAATTTTTTTTGTATTTTATTTCTTATTTTTAAAACTATCATTATTATTCCATTTTCTTATTAAGTGTATTTGGCTATTTTATTGGCTTCATTTTTGAAGAAGTTTTGGATCACAGAAGGGTTACAACTGTGGCAGGGGAAGATCATTGGTGTGGGGTGTCAGTGATGGGGACTACATAGGAGGAAGCTCACTTGGGCATACAATAAGACATATAAATGTGTTCAAGTGTTCATGGAGCATTTTCATGGGGGGTGGAGATTCACACAATAACCAAAAGAATATCAAATTCTTATCCTAGGGAGTTCTGCCACATTCTCTAATGGAGCAGCAAGAATCCACCAAGCACAGGGGCAATGACTAGTGAAGGAGGATGGTCCACTGATGGGCCCTTGATATTGATGACTGTGCTTACAAACTATTACTCCTGAAATTGAAACTTAGCCTAGTATTATAGGGTAGGGTGCCCTAGAGTTACCTCCTGAGAGCCTCCGTGTTGCTCAAATGTGGCTCTCTAAGCCAAACACAGTCAGCATATAAATACAATACCTTTCGCCCAGCATGAGACATGACTCCCAAGGATGAGCCTCCCTGGCACCGAGGGATTACTACCAAGCACCAACTAGCAAAGCAACTGGAAAAAGAGACTGACCAAAAGGGGTAAAGGGTAAAGACAAGTGAGTTTATATGGCTAAGAGACTTCAAAGTGAGTCAGGAGGTCACTCCAGAGGCTACCCTTATGAACGTCTCAACAGGACCTCATTAACAGCCAAAGTAGATATTGCCCCATTTGGCAGGGCTCCTGAGGGTTCTGGAGACATCCTGACACTATAGTCAGAGCAAATGGTTCAGGAGTTTGGTGCCTTGCCAGTGGGCCCTACTTTGGAATTTATGTTCCCCAGTGTGACAGAGTTGGACTCAGTTGTGGTTTCCCTACACATGGCTCTACTGTCCCTTCTATTTGAACCTATAATTAGTACTAGAGTTGGTAAGTGTACGTCCAAAAGACTTAAATCTTGGGCTTTCCATGTCCCACCTGGGCCCTGAATCTCAATGGAGTTGCAAAACCTATTCTCCAATTCATTGGACTCACCCAGGACAACTACCAGGGAGGAGATGATGGACAACCACCATACCAAGGAACTGAGAGAGTCTACACCTTCAAGCAAGACAGTCCCATCCATCAGCCATGTGGGATCAAAGCTCCCTCTCAATTAGAGTTGGAGTGGGCATCGCCACCCCAGAATCCTCAGGATTGGGGAATGAACTATGTACTAAATTAGACTTACTAGTATTCTACTATAGACTTATTGTGATTCTAGCAATGGAAGAAATTATATCATTGATGTGGAGGCTGTGGCCACTGGAGGTTCTGAGGGCAGGGAGAGGAAAACACAGGTGTAATACGGGGGCATTTTCAGGACTTGGGGATTGTCCTGAATGACATTACAATGGCAGGTACAGGCCATTATATATCTTGGCATAACCTACAAAATTGTGTGGGAGAGAGTGTAAACTACAACGTAAACTCTAATCCATGCTTAGTGGCAATGCTCCAAAATGTGTTCATCGATTGCAATGAATGTACCACACTAATGAAGGATGTTATTAATATGGAAAAATGTGGGAGGTGTGGGGAACGAGGCATATGGGAATTCCTTATATTTTTTATGTAACATTTATGCAATCTAAGTATCTTTTAAAAAAATAAAAAATATTTATTAAAAAAAAAAAAACAAACTCCCAATAAAGAAAACCCGGGACCAAATGGCTTCACAGGTGAATTCCACAAATCATTTCAGGAAGAATTAATACCAATCTTACTCAAACTCTTCCAAAATATTAAAGTGGTGGGAATGTTACCTAACTCATTCTATGAAGCAAACATCATCCTAAAAGCAAAGTCAGATAAAGGTAATTTCTCTAATGAATTTAGATGCAAAATACTCAACAAAATACTCAATAAAATCAAAACTCACAGCACATCAAAAAAATTATATACTGTTATCAAATGGGTTTTATCACATATGCAAGGGTGATTTAACACAAGAAACTCAGTTGATGTAATGTAAAACATTAACAAATTGAAGGAGAAAAACCACACGATCATCTTGATTGATGCAGAAAAGGCATTTGACAAAATCCAGCATCTTTTCTTCATAAAAACACTTCAAAAGATGCAAATAGAAGGAAATTTTCTCAACATGATAAAGGGCATATATGAAAAAGCCACAGCCTTCAATGGTGAAAGATTGAAAACCTTCTCACTAAGCTCAAGAACTAAACAAGAATGCCTCCTGTCACCACTGTTATTCACCATTGTGCTTAAGAGTTCTGGCTAGAGAAATTAGGCAAGAAAAAGAAAGAAAAGACATCCAAATCAGAAAGGAATCTGTAAAACTTGCACTATGTGATATGACATGATCATATACCTAAAAAGCCCTGAAAAATCTACAACTAAGACACTAGAGCTAATAAATGAGTTTAACAAAGTGGCAGGATACAAGATCAATATGCAAAAATCAGTAGTGTTTCTATACACCTGGCACGATCCATAAAGGAGGAAATGGGGGGAGGGAATCCATTTACAATAGCAACTGAAAGAATCAAATATCTAAGAATAAACTTAAAAAGGATATAAAGGACCTTTATTCAGAAAACTACAAAACATTGCTATAAGAAATCAAAGAAAACCTAAACAAATAGGACATTCTGTGTTCATGTATTGGAAGATTTAATTTCATCAAATGTTATTTCTACCCAAACTGATTTACAGAGTCAAGGCAATCCCAATCAAACTTCCAACAGCCTACTTTGCAGAAATGGACAAGCCAATTATCAAATTTATTTGCAAGTGTAAGATGCCCTGAATAGCCAAAAACATCTTGAAAAGTCACACATCTTGACTTTAAAGCATTTTACAAAGCTATAGTGGAAAATAACAGGATGGTACTGGCATAAAGATGGGCATATTGATCAATGGAATCAAACTGAGAGTTCAGAAATAGGCTCTACCATCTATGGTCATTGATTTTTAACAAGGCTACCAAGTCCACCCAACTGGGACAGTGTAATATCTTCAACAAATGATGTTGGGATAGCTGTATATCTATATCCAGAAGAATGAAAGAGGAACCCTATCTCACACTTTATGCAAAACTTATCTCAAAATGGATCAAATATCTAAATATAAAAGCCAGGACCATAAAAGTCCTAGAAGAAAATATAAGGAAGTATCTTCAAGATATTATGGTAGGAGGTGGTTTCTTAGACCTTACACCCAAAGCTCAACCAACAAAATGAACAATAGATAAATGGGATCTACTCAAATTGAGTACTTTCATGCTTCAAAGGACTTTGGCAAGAAGATTAAAAGACAGCCTCCTCAATGGGAAAAAATATTTGGAAACCACTCATCCAATAATGGTTTAAAATCCTGGCTATATAAAGAGATTCTAGAACTCAATGATAAAAAGACAACTCAATAAAAACCTGGGCAAAAGACTTGAATAGACACTTTTCCAAAAAGGAAATACAAATGGCTAAAAAAGCACATGAAAAGATGTTCAACCTCACTAGCTATTAGGGAAATGTAAATTGAAACTATAATAAGATATCATTTCATATCTACTAGAATAGCCATTATTTCAAAAACAGAAAACTACAAGTTTTGGAAAGGATGTGGAGAAAGAGGAACACTTTTTCACTGTTGGTTAATGTAGAATGGTACAACCACTGTGGAAGATAGTTTGGCAATTCCTCAGGAATCTAAATATAGAACTACTATATGATCTGTATGATCTCACTAATGTGAACTAAATATAATGAGCAAACTCATGGAGTTGATATCTAGAATATAGGTCACCAGAGGATCATGAAGGAAATTAGGAAATATCTTGAGGTGAATGAAAATGAAAACTCAACATAAAAAACATACAGGATGCAGCACACACAGGTCATAGAGGAAAATTTATAGCTCTAAATGCTAACATTAAAAAAGAATAAAGATCTCAAATACAACTGTAGGATCTAGAAAAAGAAGGGCAAACTAAAAGCAAACAAAGTAGAAGAAAGAAAGTAACAAAGATTAGAGAAGAGATAAATGAAATAGAGAACTGAAAAAAAAAGAGATAATGAATGAAACAAAAGTTGGTTCTTTGAAAAGATTAATAAATTTGACAAACTTTTAGGTAGGCTGACAAAGAAAATAAAAGAGAAAAGATGCAAATAACTAAAAATCATACATGAAAGGAGGAACATTACTACTGACCTCACATAAAGAGGATTATAAGAGGATACTATGAACAACTATACACAACCAAATTAGATAACCTAGATGAAATGGAAAAATTCCTAGAAATACAAAAGCAACCCTACACTGACTCAAGAAGTAATAGATCTCAACAGAAAAATAACAAATACAGAGATTGAATCAGTAATCAAAAACCTCCAAACAGAGAAAAGCCCAAGACCAGAAGGCTTCATGGTTAAATATTACCAAACATTCCAAGAAGAATTAACACCAATCCTGATCAAACTCTTCCAAAAAACTGAAGAGGAGGGAACACTCCCTAAGTCTTTCCAGGATTCCTACATCATTCCAATACTAAAACCAGATAAAGATATCATAAGAAAAGAAAATTATAGGCAAAGGTCCCTTAGTAATATAGATGCAAAATCCTCAACATATCACCAAACCAAATCCAACAGCACCTCAAAGAATTGTACACGATGACTAACAGAGATTTATTACAGGTATCCAAGGGTGGCTCAACAAAAGAAAATCAATTAATGTAATACACTAAATTAACAATGAAAAGTGGAAAAAACACAGTCACCCCAACTCATGCAGAAAAGGCATTTGACAAAATCTAGTACTACTTCTTGATCAAAACACTTAGAAAACTAGAAATAGAAGGAAACTTCTATTTATCAGCAGGATAAAAGGCATATATGAAAACCCACAACTAGCATCATACTCAATGGTGAAAAACTAAAAGCTTTACATCTAATATCAGGAAAAAGACATGGATGCCCATGATCACACTGTTATTCAACTTTATATTGGGAATTCCAGAACATAGTTACTAAAACTAATAAACAAATTTAGCAAAATGCCTAGTACAATATCAGAATTAAATAGGCAATAGTGTTCCAATACACAAGTAAAGAACTATGCAAAGAGGAAATCAAAAAAATATACTTAAAATAGCTACTAAAAGAATCAGATATTTAGGAATAAATTTAACCAAGGATGTAAAGGTCTTATATCCAGAAAATTACAAAACATTACTAAGAGAAATTTAAAAAGACAAATAAATGGAAGGACATTCCATGCTCATGGGTTGGAAAACTAAATATTGTTAAGATGTCAATTCTACCCAAAGTAATTTACAGAGTCAATGCAATCCCAAACAAAATTACAATAGCCTTATTTGCAGAACTGGAAAAGCCAATCATCAAATTTATCTTGAAAGGCAAGGGGCCCTGAATAGCCAAAATCATGTTTAAAAAGAAGAATGAAGTTGGAAGACACACATTTACCAATTTTAAAAATTATTACAAATCCACAGTGGTAAAAACAGCATGGTACTACACAATGACCAACATAGAGACCAAGAGAATTCATTTGAAAGTTCAGAAATAGACCCTCACATCTGTGGCCAATTGACTTTTTACAAGAGAGCCTAGTCTACTCAAAGAACAGTCTTTTCAAAAAATATTACTGGGAAAACTGAATATCCTTATGCAAATAAATGAGGATGGAGCCCTATCTGACACCATATTCAAAAATCAACTCAAAATGGGTCAAATATCTAAATAGAAGAACCAAAACTGTAAAACTTCTAGAAGAAAATATAGGGAAGCATCTTCAGAACTTTACATTATACAATGGTTTCTTAGAATTTACACCAAAAGTGGAAGCAAAAGAGGAAAATTAGATAAATGGGGCCTCAACAAAATTTAAAATTTTGACGATAAACTCCTAGAAGAAATTGTAGGGAAGCATCTTTAAGATCTTTTGGTAGGCAGTGGTTTCTGAGATTTACATCCAAAGTATAAGCAATGAAAGAAACAATAGATAAATGGAACCTCCTCAAAATTGAACACTTTTGTGCATCAAAGGACTTTGTCAAGAAAGTGAAAAGTCAGCCAATGCAGTGAGCGAAAATATTTGGAAATCACATATTCAACAAGGGTTTAATATCTAGAATATATAAAGAAATCCTACAACTCAACAATAAAAAAACAACCAACCCAATTAAAAATAGATAAAAGACTGAATAGACATTTCTCCAAAGAGGAAACACAAATAGTTAAAATGCATATGAAAGATGCTCAGCATCATTAGCTACTTAGAGAAATGCAAATCAAAACCACAAGATATCATTTCACATCTACTAGAATGGCCAGTATTAAAAAAAAATAAAAAAATAAAAAAATAAAAAAAAAACAGAAAAGAACAAGTGTTGAAGAGGATGTGGAGAAATTGGAACACTTATTCACTGCTGGCAGGAAAGTAAAATGGTGTAGCTTACTCTGAAAGACAGTCTAGCAGTTCCTCAGGAAGCTAAGTATAGAATCGCTATATGATCTGTCAATCCCACTCCTGTATATTTATCCAGAAGAACTGGAAGCAGGGACACAATCAGTCATTTGCACACCGACATTTATAGTGGCATTATTCACAATTGCCAAAAGATGGAAGCAATCCAAATGTTTGTCAACCAATAAATGGATAAGCAAAATGTAGTATATAAATACAATGGAATCTGGTTCAGCTATAAGAAAGAATGAAGTTCTTGTTGCACATGACACTGTGAATGAACATTGAGGACATTGTGTTGAGTGAAATAAGCCAGACACAAAATGGCAAATATTGCATTATCTGACTAAGATGAACTAATTATAATAAGCAAACTCATAGAGTTATAATCTAGAATACAGTTTATCAGGAAACAGAATGGGGGTAGAGAATGGGGAGCTGATGCTTAATTTGTGCAGAATTTCTAATTTGGTTGACTATAAATGTTTGGAGATAGAGGGAAAGTGATGGTAATACATTATTATGAGCTGAATTTTGTGTGTGAGTGTGGTTGAAAGGGAAAGTTTGGGGTCGTGTATGTTACTAGAAGGAAAGCTAGAGGATAAAACAGGAGACGGTATAACACAATGACTCCTGCTATAGATGATGACTATGGTAAACAGTACAAATATAGGAATCTTCTTTCACAAATTGTAACAAATGTACATCCATTACAAAGTGTTAGTAATAGGGTGGCATATGGAAAAAATAAACCTAATGCAAACTATAGACTATAGTAAACAGTAATATCTTAATATTTGTTCATCAGTTGTGACAAAGGTACCACACCAATGCTAGGTGTTGATGATAGGGGAATACATGGGAATGTAGTATTTTTTACACGACTTTTATGTGAACCTATAAATTCTTTAATTTAAAAAAATTACAAAAAATTAAAAACTTCTGTGCATCAAAAGACTTCATCATGAAAGTAAAAAGTCAACTTACAGAAAAGGAGAAACTATCTGGAAACCAAATATATCTGATTAGGATTTAATATACAGAATTTATAAAGGAATCCTACAAGTCAACAACAAAAAGAAAAACAGTACAATTTTTTTTAAATGGGCAAAAGTCATGAATACATATTTCTTCATAGGATATACAAATGGCCAATATACATGAAAATATGCTCAACATCATTAGCCATTAGGGAAATTAATCAAAACCACAATGAGATTCCATTTCCCACCCACTAGAATGGCTACTATTTAAAAAATGGACAATAACAAGTATTGGAGAGTATGGAGAGAAATAGGATCACTAGTTCATAGTTGGCATATTATAATATGGTGCATTCACTATGGAAAACAATTTGGTTATTCCTCAGAAAGTTAAGTGTAGAATTACCATATGACCCACTTCTCTTTATATACCCAAAAGAATTGAAAGCAGTGACTTGAATAGATATTTTCCCACTAATATTCATAATGGCACTATTCACAATTGCCAAAAGATGGAATGTGGTATATACATGCAATGGAATATTATTCAGCTGTAAAAAAGAATGAAGATTTGACACAACCAACAACTTGGATGAAACTTGAAGACATCAAGTTGAGTGAAATAAGCCAGACACAAAAGGAAAAATATTGAATGACATCACTGATAGGAAATAATTAGGATAAGTAAATTCACAGCATGAGAAACTAGACTACATTTTACCAGGGACCATTAAAGAATTGGGATCAATGTTTAATTGGTAGAGAGTTTCAATTTGGGGTGATGCTAATATTTTGGTAATAGATGGTGTTGATGTTAGCATAACATTTTTAATACAATTAACAGCACTGAATTATATATTTAAATGCAGTTAGTGGGAAATTTTAGGTTGTATATATGTTACTATAATAAATAATTTAACAAATCCATAAGACTTGTAGAACACAAATAGTGAACCCTAATGTAATTTATGGATTATAGTTTATAGTACAATTATAATAATATTCTTTCATCACTTGTGACTATCACACTAATTCAAAGTGTTACTAATTAGGGGGCTTTTAGTTTGCCAAAGTGCTGCTGATGCAAAGTACCAGAAATTGGTTGGCTTTTATAAAAGGAAATTATTTGGGGTAGAAGCTTACAGTTCCAAAGGCCATGAAATATCCAAACTGAGGCACCATAATAGGTGCTTTCTCATCCAAGTCAGCTACAACTGATTCTGTCATCCAGGCTTGTGGCAAAGCAAGATGGCCACTGATATCTGACAAGGTCTTAGCCTTCCCTTCTGGGCTCACCATCTCCTCTTGAGCTACTTCATGGGCCCAGCCTCTTGGGGGCTTTATGCTTAAGTGATTCCCTAATCCTTTCTCACATGGCAGGATCAAAAATGGTGGCTTCCTTTTTCTGTGTCTGTGTCTGTCTCTCTGTGTGTCTCCATTTTTATGACCCGGCAAGAGAGTGGAAACTCAGCATGAATCACATCCCATTGATGTGGTCCAATCAAAAGTTCTAAACTAATCTTATCAAGTAATCTAAATCAAAGGCACCTCAACCAAATTTAATGCAATCAAAGGGCATCACACCCACAGGAATAGATTAGTTTAAAAATATAATCTTTCTCTTTTAGGATTCATAAACTAATTTCAAACTGCCACACTCCACCCTCTGAATCCCAAAAAGACATGCCTTTTACATTCATTACATCACAATATTCCAAAAACCTTAAATCACTTCAGTACCAATGCTAAGTACAAAATCTCATATAAACGAGTTATAGGTATGCAGTTTGTCTTGAGGCAGAAATTCCCTTTGGCTGTAGACCTGTGAAACTTACAAGACAAGTTATCTGCTTCCAATACACAAAGTAGGCACAGACATAGGATAAACATTTGCATTATCGTACAGAGAATTTGGGAGGAAAAATAGGTGTCATATGTCCCCAATAGTTCCGAAAACCTGTAGGACATACTCTACCAGATTTCAAAATCTGAGAGTAATCCTTAGAACAATGTCTTCTTCTTTGGCGTCTCATGGGGTCATCATCTCCAAACTGCTTTTAATGATGGAGTTCTAAATTTTAATAATTATATTTTATAATTATAGATGTTCTGTTTAGTTCTTATGAAAATCTACCTAGTCAAATTCAATAATACTGTTTTATAATATTATATTTAATTATTATGACTCCTGTGTATATTACTGGAAATTGTAAATTTATTTTCAAGAGAATGAAACTTCAATTAAGACTCCCTAATAACTGGGTGACAGACAGCACTTAATGTGAAATAATTGTTTAGCCTCATTTTGTATATGTCATATAATTTTGAAATTGACTATATCTGTTTGTGTGTGTGTGTATATATATATATAAATGAAATTGTAAGCTTACCAAAAAATCATGCAGAAAATACTGAGTTCCCATATACTGCCTGTGGCAGTTTGAAATTAGTTTATGAATCCCAAAAAGAGAAAGATTATGTTTTTGAGCTAATTTAGTCCTGTGGGTTTTATTAAGACTACTTGATAAGATCAATTTAGGACTTTTGATTGGACTATGTCAATGGGTTGTGATTCGCGTTGAATCTTCTCCCTCTTGCTGGATCTGATAAAAATGGAGACACACAGAGAGACACACCCAGACACAGGAAAAGGAAGCTGCCATTTTTGATCCTGCTATGTGAGAGAGGACTAGATCATTTAAGCACAAACCCTCCAAGAAGCTGTGTGCTCAGAGCGGCTCCAGAGGAGACTGAGCCCAGAGGAGAAGGCTGAGATCTTGGCAAAAATCGGTATCCATCTTGCTTTGCCCTGTGCCCAGACAACAGAATCAAAAGTAGCTAACTTGGGTGAGAAAGCACCTGTTACGGTGCCCCAATTTGAATATTTCATGACCCTAGAACTTGTGGCAGTTTGAAATTATTTTATGAATCCTAGAAAGAGAAAGATTATGTTTGTGGGCTGGTCCATTCCTGTGGGTGTGAGCAACCTTTTCAATTGGACTACATCAGTGAGGTGTGACTCAGGTTCAGTTTATACCCCCTTGCTGGGTGTGATATAAGCAGACTCACTCAGACAGACACAAGAAGAGAGAGCTCTCCCATTTTTTATCCTGCCATGAGTCAGAAAGGGAGGCTCAAACAGCTGAAGGCCTGGGGAGAATTGAGCCATGTGCCTGATAGCTTACAGATGAATTTGGGAAGAGAGTGGAACAGCTGAGACTGATATAGGAAGCCCAGAAAGAAACAAGCCCTACGCCGGGCTTCAGTTATTTGGCTCTTGATTTCTAAGAGTTCTTTTTATGTTAGGAATATTAATCTTTGTCTATGGTATATGTTGTGAATATTTTCTCCCAGTTTGTTAATGTCTATTATCTTTGTTTATTCATTCAATATTTTATTTTTATGCAGTCAAATTTATCAATTTTTCTGTTTTTGTTTCTGGATTTTGAGTCATAGTTAGAAAGTCTTTCCCTATACCAAGGTGAAAGAAGAATTCATCCACATTTTACTCCTATACTTACATGATTTCATTTTTTACATTTAGATCCCAAACCCATTTGGAGTTCATTCTTGTGTTTGCTATGAGACAAAGATCTATTTTTATCTTTCTCCAAATTGCTACACAGTTGTCCCAGCACCATTTATTAAAACATTCATCTTTATCCCAGTAATTTGAGATGTTGCGATTGTCATACACTAAATTTCCAGGTGTTTTTGTGCCTAATTCTGGACCACCTATTCCACTGGTCTGTTTCTCTATTTATGAACCAGTACTACACTGTTTTAATTAGAAAAGTTTTATATGTTTTAATGTTCAGTAAGTATAGTTTACCACTCATAGTTTTTCTTTTTCTTTGTTTTCCTAGCTAGTCTGGAGTGTTTGTTTTTCCATTTGAATTTTAGTATCAACCTGTTTAACTCTACAAACTAATGTGTTGGCATTTTTATTAAGATTATACCTAATTAATAAATGAACTTAGGGAAAACTGGTATCCTTATAAGGTTGAGTCACCCTATTTGAGAAAATGGAATGTCTGTTCATTTGTTCAAGTCTGCCTTAATGTCTTTCAGGAATATTTTTAAATTTTCCTCATATAGATTTTTGCACATTTCTTCTTAAATATATTCCTATGTGTATAATCTTTACTGTTATCACAAATAGTATTTTCTCTACCATTAAGTCTTCTGTTTATTGTTTGTGTATATGACGGCTACTGATATTTATATGTTAATTTTATAAGATTTACTTCACTGAATTCTGCTTGAGTTAGTTTTATCATTGATTCTCTAGGCTGGGAGGGGGAAACAGTTAATTATAATAAATCATCTGCAAATAAAGGTAGTTTTATTTCTTGTTTACCCATTCTTATGCTTCCAATTGATTGATTTATTTTTAATTACATTGGCTAATAACTCGAACGCAATTGTAATAGTGGAGATAGGGGACATCCTTGCCTTGTCCATGATCTTAGTGAAAATGCCCATGGTATTTCTTGATTAAATAAGATACTGGATTTAAGACGAAGAATATCATCTTGAAAAAACATTCTTCAACTCCTATGTCCTTGAGTGCTTTTTTTATCAGGAAAGGATGTGGAAATTTTTCAAAGGTTTTCTCAGTTTCTGTGATAATCATGTGATATTTCCCTTGCATTTATTAATATGGTGCTTGATATTAAAGTATTTCCTTGCATTCAGACAATAAATCCCATTTGGGCATGTTGTATTATTTTCTTAATATGGTATAGGAATCTGTTTGCTAAGATTTTATTTAGAATTTTTGCATCAATATTCATAAGTGATATTGGTCTGCAGTTTTCTTTCATTATGCTATCTTTATCTGGGTTAGGTATTTGTGTTATATTTCCTTCTTTTTCAATACCATGCAAGAATTTATAGAGCACAAACTATCTGGCCTTTAAAGGTTTTGTAGAATTTCCTTGTGAAACAATCTGGGTTTGGTGTTTTCTTGGTGGGGTAGCTCCTTAATAACTATATATATATTCTATGGAAATTTGGCTATTAAAGCTCTCTAACTCCAATTGATTCAGTTAATCATCTATATTTATTTTCTATTTCAACTGACTTTTCAAAATTGTCTGCAAAGTTGTCGCGTATGACATTCTTTCATTTCTTCTGTTTCAGTGGTTATTTCCTTCTTATAATTCCTTATTTTATATATTTATGTATTCCCTTTTCTTTTTTGATCAAATTAGGTAGGAGATTATCTATTTTGTTAATTTTTAAAACCAGACTTTGATTTATTAATTAGGTCTATTATTTTTCTATTAAATTCCTCATTACTTTCTGTTTTTATCTTTATTACTTTCATTTCTGTGATTTCTTTTGGGTTTACTTTGTTGTTTTTTATAGAGGTTTTTTTGTAGTGGGAACATTACTGTTCTTCTTTCATTTTTATCAAAAAAAGTATTTAGGATAATAAAATGTGCTCTAAATACCACTTTAGATGGCCCTAATAGATTCTGAAATATAGTGTTTTAATTGTTATTATTTCTTTAAAATTTTGTAATTTTTGTTATTTCTCATTTCAACCAGGAATTGTTTAGTGGTTTGTTTGTTTTTTAATTTACAGTTTGAAGGAGCTCCCTTTGTTTTTTTGTTTACTATTTTTGTTACTAAATTCTAGTTGATTACCTTGTGATCACAGATTATTGTTTGTAATATTCCTACTTCATAGATTTTACTAATATTTTCTTTTTTTAATGTGCCATGAACAATTGAGGAGAAAATGTATTCTCTAAATAGGGTTTAAATTAGATATATTTCCATAAGATCTACTCTACTTAGATTTTGTCCACTTTATTTACCTTATGAGAATTACAGAGCAAAGTATTTTATTACAGAGGTGTTTCTACCTATGTCTCCTTGCTTCTTGGTCAGTTTTTGCTTCATAAAGGAGGTTGCTTTGTTATCTGGTGCATATTTATAAATGTTACAATGTCCTTGTGATTATGTGCTCTTTTTTATCACATTTTGGGGTTTGAGTTCTATCTTGTCTGATATCAGGATTGCTACCTCTGCTTTCTTTGTTTTGTTTTTTGTTTCCTGTTTTAATTTGTCCATCTTTTATTTTTAGCCCTTCTACATTATTTGGTTTTAGGTATGTCTATTGTTAACAGTACAAAAGATGAGTTTCATTTTGTGGACCAAAATAAAATGAGTTACTTACTCATTTTTATATGTTTATATATGTTTACTTGTATGTTCAGGTTCAACTCCATCATAAAATTAAATAATTATGCATATTTTGTTATTTTTGCAATGATGTTTTTTCTCTATTATATAAATTTTCTTTGCCTTTTTATTTTAGGGAAAAAAATGACAGATTATTAGGAATGTTGTAATTTTATCCTATTGGTTACTTATGTATTTATATCAGTTTTAATTCCCTCAATCCCCTGTTTCTTATTTAATATTTACCTAGATGGTTCATCCGTTTTCTTATTTTATTATCCTTTATACTGCCTATATAACAATGAGTTTTTCTGTTATCCACTTTTCTTTCCTTGTTCCTCCATTTTTTGTTGTTGTTGCAATGCTTCTACTTTGCTACAACATACAATAGTTGGACAGTAACCTTCTTCTCTCATCCTAACATTTGTCTTAGTTTTATGTATATTTATATATTTATAAATGCTCCCCATCAGTCTTTTTGCTGAAGTTTTCTCAACATTTGTTTGAATGAATTTCATCCTCTAGTAGATTCCTCAGAAAGAACTAATGGTACATAGTTTCTTCAGTGCTTTTGAGATGAAAACTATTTTTCTATATTTGAAAGATGGCTTAGCTGGATGTATAACCCTGTTTTATACTATCATTCACTGAGGTTTTTTAACACTGCTCCATTGTTGCCTTTCTTTGAATGTTCACTTTTAAAAATCTGATGCTAATCTAATTTTTTGCCTAAGTTATTTGTTCTTTTTTGCCTGGAGGCCGTGGCAATTTTATCTTTACCGTTGATCTTATAATTTTCCTAGGGTATGTCTCAGAGTTGAACATCCTGAATTAATTTTCCCAGGGGAGACATTTCAATATAAAGATTCAAGTCACTATATTTCTATGAAGTTTTCTTGGATAGCAGTTTTAAATATTAGTTCTATTCCATGATTTTGTTTTCCTTCTTTAGGGAGCTAAAGTAATGCAAATTTTACTCTTTCCTTGTCTTCCATTTTCACTGCTTTCTCTCAAATCTTATATATTTCTTTAAGCCATTTTCATGACCTTAATTGCTTTCCTGCATTTCTTCACTCGTTTTATTTTAATTTGAATCTATTCTACTTTAGGAAGCTTTTCATTTATTCTTTATTTCTGAGATACTTTTTTCTTCCATTTCTGAGGTCAAACAACTCTTTGTCCATTTCTCCCTGTTTTTGTCCATTTGTGTTTTTACATGTCTGATTCAAGGTGAATTTTTATCCTCAAATAACTCTTAATATATTTATTCATTTGGAGTGTAGACTTAAAATGTTTGTTTTGCTTCTCAATTGAGTTTCTTGGGGGGATGGAAAGGCTGGGATTTTCCTCATTTATGTATGAAAATTCATTTCTTGAAATTTGCTATGGATTTTCCTCTTGTTTATTTTTGTTATATAATAGTGTTTAACATGATTCCTACTATAAGGGCAGCCTAGCAAAGTCCAGGTCCTTTTAAGATTTTAAAATTTTGTTTGTTTGTTTGTTTGTTTTTTGAAGAAGGGATTGCAAGTCCTCTGATTTTATGGTTCTCTTTTGTCATCCAGGACACTAAATATTCTCATTTTTCTTATTTTCTCTGTATTTGCCTAGTTGCCAAGGGACCTTCCTCTTTTCTTTTTGCCTTTTCATTCTCCCCAGAAGCTAGGCATTTGGAAGATTTTTCCTATAAAACACACTTGCTCCTAGAGTGACATCATCAACATGGCAATGCAAGACCTCCTGGGAAAGTATCCCTCAGAATCAACCATCAATATCCCAGGAGGAGGAAAGAAAGGGAAGGGGGCAGAAAGAATAGTTGAAGAAATAATGGCTGAAAAATTCCCAGCTCTTTTGAAAGACATAAATATACATGTTCAAGATGCACAGTGAACTCCAAACAGAATAAATCCTGATAGACCTACTCCAAGATACATATTAATCAGAATATCAAGTGCCAAAGTTAAAGAGAATTTTGAAGGCAGCAAGAGAAAAGTGATTCATTACATACAAGGGCTCCTCGATAAGAAAAAGTTCTGAACCAAGGAGGCAAGAAGGCAGTGGTATGATATATTTAGGGTACTGACAAAAAAAAAAAAAAAAGTGCCTGCCAAAATTCTTTATCCAGTAAAACTGTCCTTCAAAAATGACTGAGAGTTTAAAATATTCCCAGATAAACAGAAACTGAATTAGTTCATTAAAAAGAGGCCTATCCTACAAGGAATACTAAAGGGAATTCTGCAAGCTGAAAGGAAAATGCAGGAGAAAGAGACCTGGAATAGAGCAGGGATTCTTAACAAGGGATCCATGAGCTTGAATTGAAAACATTCTTCTTGTGGGGACGTGTTGGTGTGAGTGTGATATATTTATTAAATAATACACAGTATAGTGTGGACTTAGTATGGGGTCTGTGGTTTTCACCTCTGGCAAAGAGGTCCATGGAACAAAAAAGGTTAAGAACCCCTGGAGTAGAGTGAAGAAATTAAGATTATCAGCAAGGATAACCAAAAGGGTAAATGCAAAACCCAATAGTACTGTATCCTCAATCTACAACTCTATTCTTTAATTATTTATAAGAGTCAGAATACAGGAGGAGCAATCCAAGACAGCAACAGAGTAAGGAGTTCTAAGATTCACGTCATCCCACAGGGCAGCTAGTAATCAGTCAGGATCTGTCTGGATAAACTGTTTGGGGGACTCAGGAGACCAGAAGAACACTGTACACCATCCAAGGAAGAGAAGGAGGAGATTGACAATCTGTCGTGAAGATTCCTAAGTAGATCCCTTCACAGTGCAGAGGCTGGCCAGGCAGGCCACCTAAGGAGCCATGCCCTGGCTGGAAACAGAACTTCCCTTTCCCAAAAGCAGGGGAGGGGAAGCAGCCTGGCACTGACTATGACAATTGATTAGCAAATTCAGCTAACTGGATTCCAATTCTGAACACAGCTGAAGTTTAAACCCTTCCAAGACAAAAAGAAGCCAGCAGCCTTTGTTTTATCTCTGCCCCCAGCAGGAGTAGAAACAGAGTTGATTGAAAAGCACACTAGACTCCTGGTATGGTAGGGATCAGGTTCAGCATGCCCAGATTGGAGAACTGCTGGAAGCTACTATTTGGGCCCCTGCATACCCAGCAGGAGAGAGAGTTGGGTGCAGTTTGATTACTGTCTTGGGGCAGAGCAGATAGATTCACCCTGCCCGCCTTAAAGGGTCACAGGAGTCTGGCTCCAACATGCCCCAGGAAGGAGACAAAGCAGGGCCTAGTCTGAACACTCTCTCTTGGGTAAGAGTGGACAGATTCACCCCACAAACCGTCAAGAGATGGTGGTCCCAGCTCCAACATGCCCCAGGCAGGAAAGAAAGCAGGACACAGTCAAAACACTCTTAGGGAAATGCGGGCAAATTCATCCCTCCCACCATAAAGGATCATTGGTCCTGGCTTCAATGCACCCCAAGCAGAAAAGGAAGTAGGACATAATCTAAAAACTCTCTCTCAGGAAAGCATGGGCAGATTCACTCTGCCCACTTTGGGGGACCCAGCACAGGTTGTGGCAGTTTGCTAAAGAACTCAGATCCCAGGGGCTAGGAGCTGTACAACAGTTTCATCCCAGCAAGGCTGACAGCCTCATTCTCAACCATGCCACCATCAGGGGCTAAGTCAGCTGAGAATTAAAGGCACAGAAACACCTTAGGGCAATGAACAGCTGGAGGAAGAGCACTACCTCCTGGGTATATTAGGAAAGCAAAGATTTGGGAAGACTTCAAAGAGAAGGTTGGTGACTTTAGGAGCTCTTCCTCAGAGCACACTGGAATTGATCAACACCTCCTTCATGTATTATTGTGACTGTTTGGGCTGGGAAATCTGATCTAGGAAGGTTGTCTCTGGGGGGACACTCCTACCAAAATTAGCCGTCCAAGTAATAGCAGCTAGAAAAAAATGAAAGGAATGTTAAAAACATAGAGTGGCAAAAAAAAAAAAAAACAGAACAGATTAATATTCCCAGGGGAGGAACATGAGAAAGGAAGCTTTCACCTGGGGATGAAATAAGTGCACACATACTGCAATCCCAAAAATTGCACTGTATCTACAACAGGGTAAGAATCAGATGAATAAGATCTGTGAAAATATGATTTGTTAAGCAAAAGATATTATTCAGGTTCAGAATAAATTGAACCAAGTGTCAAAAAGGGGCTTTAGCAAAAAGCCAACCAATAAGAAAGCTATAAGTTAAAAAGAGAAACTGAACACAGGACAAAACACATCAAAAAAATTAGATGCCAAGACACCAGCAAAAAATTACAAGCCATACTAAGAAATAGGAAGATATGTGCCAGTCAAATGAATAAATGAAACCTCCGATCAAAATACAGGATTTGAGACAACTAATTACAGATGTCAAAAAAAAAAAAAATCTCTTTATTAAATTCAATGAGATAGCAAAAGAGGTTAAAGGTATTAAGAACATACTGGGTGAACACAAAAAAATAATTTGAAAGCATGCAATGAAAAGTTACATACCTCTGAGAAGAAAGACACAGTGGATGATATTAAAAATAGACTAGAGGCATATAACAGCAGATGTGATGTGGCAGAGGAATGGATAAGTAAATTAGAGGACAAAGCATATGAATTTGAAAAGAGAGAGAGAAGAGAAAATTGAGCAGTGTCTCAGGGAATTGAATGAAGACAGGAAATGCACAAACTTATGCATTATGGGTTTTCTGGAAGGAAAAGAGAAATGAAAGGGGGCAGAAAGAATCTTTGAGGAAATAATGGCCCAAAGTTTTCCAACCCTTATGAAAGACATAAATATCAATATTCAAGAAGGACAGTGTAGGTTGTTAATAAATTGAACTCCTCAATCAAAAGACACAGATTGGCAGAATGGATTTAAAAACTTCAACCATCTATATGTTGTATACAAGAGACTCTTTTTTTTTTTTTTGAGGTTCTAGGGCCGGGGATTGAACCCCAGACCTCATATATGGGAAGCTGGTGCTCAACCACTAAGTCACATCTGCTCTTCTGAGTTGGTTTTTTTCATTTGTTTTCTTGTTGTTTATTTTTTTGTTTCTAGGAGGCACCAGGAACCAAACCTGGGACCTCCCATATGGGAAGCAGGTGCTCAACTGCTTGAGCCACATCCACTTCTGAGACTCAATTTAGATGCAACAGCACAAATATACTGAAAGTGAAAGGTTGGAAAGAGATATTCCATGCAAAGAGTAACCAAAAAAGAGCTGGAGTAGCTACAATAATATCAGACAAATTCGATTCTAAATGCAAAACTTTATAAATGTGTATAAGAAGGGCATTATATATTAATAAAAGAGGGATTACAACACCTACTCTCCAGTTCATTGGACTCACCCAGGACAACTAACAAGGAGATGATGATGGACAATGACCAATCCAAGGAACAAAGAGAGTCTGTAATTGCAAGCAAGATAGTCCCATCCATCTGTCCAAGGGTATTGAAGCCAGCTCTCAATTAGAGGAGGAGTGGGTATCACCATCCCAGAATCCTCAGGATTGGGGAATGAATGATGGACTAGAATAGACTTACTAGTATTCTACTATAGACTTTTTTTGATTCTAGCAATGGAAGAACTTATATCATTGATATGGAGGCAGTGGACACTGGATGTTCTGAAGGGAGTGAGAAGGAAAAACAGATGTAACATGGAGGCATTTTCAGGACTCAGGAATTGTCCTGAATGACACTGCAACGACAGATACAGGCCATTATATATCTTGCCATAATCTACAAAATTGTGTGGGAGAGAGTGTAAACTACAATGTAAACTATAATCCCATATGCAGGGCATATGGGAATCCCCTATATATTCTCTGTAGCATTTATGTAATCTAAGTATCTTTTAAAAAATAAAAAAAAATGAGAAGACAAAAAAAAAAAAAGAAAACAAAACATAGAGGATTCCCATATGCCCTGCTCCCCACACCTCCCACATTTCCCCACATTAACAACATTCTTCTTTAGTGTGGTACATTTGTTACAATTCATGAACACATTTTGGAGCATTGACATTAAGCGTGGATTATAGTTTACATTGTAGTTGTCTTGTATGTATAGTGACATTTTCTTCCGTTTATTCCCCCAGTGTCTTACGTTTTTCATTTTGTCTTCAAAGAAGTTTTAGGTCACGGAAAAGTCACTTATAGAATATAGGGAATTCCCATATACCCAGAATCCTCCCCATTTCTCCCTTTCCCCCATTAATAACATTTTATATGTGCATGGTTCATTTGTTACAATTGATGTACAAATATTGAAACATAGCTATTAACCATGGTCAATGGTTTACATTATGGTTTACATTTTATACCATACACTTTTATAAATTTTGATGAAATTTAACATGGCCGGTATCCATCATTGCAAGATCATGTAAAATACTTCCATTGCCCCCAAAATGCCCCATGTTCCATCTATTCTATTCCTTCCTCCTCCTCCCTTCAGGACCCACAGCAACCACCAGGCTTCACTCCTTGAAGAACAAGATTCATAGTTACTTGCAATAACATTGAGGGCTTGACATACTGCTCTGTCCTCCCCTGTTAGGCACTGCCTATGCTCTCGAGAGACTCCTGCCTCTCTATTTAAAGAACATAGCAGGACTCCTCAGGATGGGAGTCCAACACCTTCCAGCTCATTATGTGGGTCTCCACCCACTGATACAATCCATTATGACAAGATGAACACACACTCTGCCTATAAGCCTGCCCCAGGTGCACCCTGTCCCAAATGCCCCCCTTATCCAACACCCTATACCAGTAACCCTTCCCTGCCATGTTGCCAAAAGAACATTCCCAACATTGGGAGCCAATGCCAAAGTGGGCAAAATCTGTGATAAGGTACAAGTGGGTAGTTATGCAGTAGAGGGGCATGACAGTGGTGCAGTGATACTTTTTGGTTGGGCAGTGCTGGTTTGTCAGGGAGTTAGGGTGAGGAGGGTGGGTTGGACTGTCCATGGAACTGGAGGAAGGTTGGGGGAGGGAGCAGGTGAACACTGGGGATTGGCGAGTATGTGATTTCTTAAACTTTACACCCAAAGCATGAGCAATGAAAGAAAAAAAGTAGATAAATGGGATCTCCTCAAAATAAAACATTTTTGCACTTCAAGTAACTGTCAAGAAGATGAAAAGGCAACTTACTCAATGCAAGAGACCATTTGGTTACCACACATCTGGTAAGTGTTTGATTTCCATGTTATATAAAGAGATCATACAACTCAATGATTAAAAGACAAGCAACCTAATTTAAAAATGGACAAAAACTTTAATAGACATTTTTCCAAAGAGGAAATAAAATTGGCCAAAAAGCACAAGAAGAGATGTTCAAATCACTAGCTAAAGAGAAGTGCAGATCGAAACTACAGTGAGATATCATTTCACACCTTACAGAATGTCCATTATTTAAAAAATAGAAAACTACAAATGCTGGGGATAATGTGGAGAAATAGGAACACTTCTGCATAGTTGGGAATGATGAATGGTGCAGCCTCTATGTAAGACAGTTTGGCAGTTTCTCAGGAAGCTAAATATACAACTGCCATATGATTCAGCAATCCTGCTAATCAGAATATATTCAGAAGAACTGAAAGCAAGGACACAAACTGAAATTTGCACACGGATGTTCATAGGGGCATTATTTGCAACTGGCAAAAGATGGAAAAATCCCAAGTGATGAATGGATAAACAAAATGTGGAATATACATGCTATGGAATACTATTCAAATATAAGAAATAAAGTGGATGCATATGACAACATGGATGAACCTCAAGGACATTATGTTGAGTGAAATAAGCCAAACACAAAAGGAAAAATATTGTATGGTCTCATTAACATATATATGATGAGCAGACCCATAGAGTTAAAATCTAGAGTATAGGTTACTAAGAGATAGAATGAGGGTTGAGAAGGGGAAGCTGATGTTTACTATATGTAGAATTTTTAATAAGGTTGATTCAATGTATGGAAATGAATAGAGTTGATGGTAACACATTATAGTGAGTATAACGAACACTGCTGATTTGTAAAAGTGACTGTGGCTGAAAGAGATAGTGTAGGGAAATAAATTTCAATTGAAAGAAAGGTAGAGGAAAAACTAGGGTCTGTAAAGCAGTGAACTCAGTGGTGCATAAGCATTGTAGTTAACTGTTCAAATACAAGAATGTTCTTCTATGATCTAGAACAAATGTATGTCACTATTTCAAGGTGATAAGAATATGGTGATATATGGGGAAATTACAACTCATATACCTTAAGAACTATAGTTAACAGTAATATTGTAATATTCTTCCTTCAGTGGCAAAGAAGGTATTATATCAATGCTAATGTCAAAAACAAGGTGATATAAAGTGGTATAGATTTTTCCTTTTGAAGTATGAAAACGTTCTAAAATTGACTGAGGTGATGACAGCACAACTCTGTGATAAAACTGAGAGTCATTGAGTATACACTGTGGATGGACTGTACAAGGTATAGGACTATATAACACAGTGAACCCTGTGGTGGATGATAGACTGTGGTTAACAGTACAAATATGAGAATATTCTCTCATGAACTATAAGAAATGTACAGTAGTAATACATGGTTTTAATAATAGTGGTTTATGGAAAAAATACACCAAATGTAAGCTATGTACTATAGTTAGCAGTAATATTTTGATGATGTTCTCTCATTATTTGTAATAAATGTTCCACAACAATGCATGGTGTTTGGTATGGGATGATGTATGGGAATCCTGTATATTATTCATAATTGTTTTGTAAGCTAATAAAAAATAAAGAGACAGATATAATTGAACAAGAAAAAGGCATATTTCCATATAATAGACATGCAAAATACAAGGAAGTAATTTGGGACAAAAACAATATAAAGAGGGGGAACAGAGGGATATAAGAACAGAGAATATGTATGCTACATTGGTATCTTTTCAAATTCGTAGGTTATACATGTAGGTTGTGTAGTATAAACCCCACATCAACCACAAAGAAAGCATTTTAAAAATATAAAGAAAGAGAATTAAGAAAGGGATCAGTCACATACATCACAAAAGATCAACTATACAGAAAAGAAGGTTGCAATAAAGGTAAAGAGAAAAAAATGCATGGCATGTAAAAACTAAAAGAGAAAATGGCTGAAGCAAATACTGCCTTTACAGCATTAACACTGAATGTTAATGGATTGAGCTCCTCAATCAAAAGACATAGATTGGCAGAATGCATTAAAATAGCCTGATCCAATCATATGTTGTTTACAAGACACTCACCTTAGACCCAAATAGGTTGAAAGTGAAAGGATGGAAAAATATATTACAAGCAAGTAGCAATTTCAAGAGAGCTGGGGTAGCTATAACAATATTGGAAAAAATAGACTTCACATCAAAAACTTTTATAAGAGACAAAGACAGACACTATATAGTAATAAAAGGGCCAATCCAAGAGGAAGAAATAACAATCATAAATATTTATGCACCTAACCATAGTGCCCCAAAATACATGAGGCAAAACTAGAAGGAGAAATAGATACTTCTGCAATAATATTTAGAGATTTCAATAGACCATTCTCATATATACAAAGAACATCTAGACAGAAGACAATAAGGAAACAGAGAACTTGAATGATATGATAAATACACTACAGCTAACAGATATATACAGAACATTGCACAACAAAACAGTTGGATAAACATATTTCTCAAGTGCACATAGACCATTCTCCATGATAGACCATATTAGCTCATGAAACAAGACTCAATAAATTTTAGAAGATTGAAATTATACAAAGCATCTTCTCTGACCATAATGAAATGAAGCTGGAAATCAATAACAGACAGAGAACTGGAAAATTCACAAATTTATGGAGGTTAGACAAAACACTCTTAAACATTTAGTGGGTCAATGAAATTACAAGTGAAATCAGTAAATATCTTGAGACAAATGAAAAATAAAACACAACCTATCAAAAGTTATAGGATGCAGAGAAGGCGGTACTGGTAAGGAAATTTACAGCCCTAAATGATTACATTAAAAAAGAAGAAAGAGGTAAAGTCAAAGACCTAACTGCACACCTGAAAGAACTAGGAAAAAAACAGATAACTAAACCCAAATCAAGAAGAAGGGAAGAAATAACCGAGATTACAGAAGAAAAAAATGAAATTGAGAGTCAATAAACAATAGAGAGCATTAAAAAAAAAAAAAAAAAAGTTGGTTCTTTGGAAAGATCACTAAAACTGACAAATCCTTAGCCAGTCTGACAAAGAAAAAAATAGACGATGCAAACAAATAAAATCAGAAATGAGAAGGAGACATTACTACTGACCTCACAGAAATAAAAAGAATCATAGAAGGATACTATGAACAATGGTATGCCAACAAATTAGACACCTTAGTGAAATGGACAAATTCCTAAAAACACACGAACAACCTACACTGACCTTAGAAGAAAAAGAGGATCTCAAAAGGACCAATTATAAGTAAAGAGTTTGAATCCATCATCAAAAATCTCCCAACAAAGAAAAGCCCAGGACCAGATGGCTCCACAGGTGAATTCTACCAATCACTGAAAGAAGAAGTAATTCCAATCCTGCTCAAACTCTCAAAAAAACTGAAGAAGAGGGGACACTACCTAGCTCATTCAATGAGGCCAACATCATCCGAATGGCAAAACCATATAAAAATACTACAAGAAAATTACAAACCAATTTATCTTATGAATATAGATGCAAAAATCCTCAACAAAAATACTTGCAAATCAATTCCATAATAATTAAAAGAATCATACATCAGGTATGCAAGGGTAATTCAACATAAGAAAATCAATTCATGTAACATACCACATTAACAAAAGAAAAGGAAAAAAGCACATGATCATCTCAATTGATACAGAAAAGACATTTGACAAAATCCAGCATCCTTCTTGATAAAAAACACTTCAAAAGATAGGAATAGAAGGATACTTCCACAATGTGATAAAGGGCACAAATGAAAATCCCACAGCTAACATCATACTCAACAGTGAAAGACTAAAAGCTTTCCCTCTAAGATCTGGAACAATATAGGGATGCCCACTGTCCAACTGTTACTCAACTTTGTACTGAAAGGTCTAGCCAGATCAGTTAGGCAAGAAAAAGAAATAAAAGGCACCCACATTAGAAATGAAGAAGTAGAACTTTCCCTATTTCCAGATGACATGCTCCTATATTTAAAAAGTCCTGAAAATTGATAATAAAGCTACTATAGCTAATAAACAAATTCAGCAAAGTGGCAGGGCCCAAGATTAACTCACAAAAATCAGCGGTGCTTCTATACCAGGGGTTCTTCACCTTTTTTGTCCCATGGACCCCTTTGCCAGTCAGGTGAAAACCATGGACCTCTTACTAAGTTCACATTATACTGTTTATTATTTAAGAAATACATCATACCCACACCAACACATACCCACAAGAATAATGTTTTTTTGAATTTCAATTCAAACTCATAGATCCCTTGTTAAGAACCCCCTGTTCTATACACTAGTAATGAGCATCTGAGGAGGAAGTACAAAAAAATTTTCATTTACAATAGCAACTAAATGAATCATATAACTAGGAGTAAATTTAACTATGGAGTAAAGGACTTAAACACAGAAAAACTCAAAAATTTGCTATAAGAAATCAAAAAAGATCTAAATAAATGGAAGGACATTCCATTCTCATGGATTGGAAGACTAAATATTGTTAAGATGCCAATTCTATCCAATATGATTTACAGTTTCAACACAATCCCAATCAAACTTCCAATAGCCTACTTTGCAAAAATGGAAATGCCAATTTCAAAATTTATTAAAATTTATTAAAATTTATTTGGAGGGGTATTTGAATAGCCACCTTGAGAAAGAGGAAGGAAGGTGAAGGACTCACACTTCCTCACTTTCAAGCTTATTACAAAGCTACAGTGATCAAAATAGCACAATACTTGCACAAGGATATATTGACCAATGCAATTTAATTGAGAGTTCAGAAATAGACCCTCAAATTCATGGCCAACTAATTTTTTATAAGGCTTGCCAAGCCTGCTCAATTGGAAAAGAATACTCTCTTCAACAAATGGTGCTGCTGGGAAAACTGAATATTCAAAAGAATGGAGGAGGACTCCTTTCTTACACCATATGCAAATATTAACTCAAAATGGGTCAAAGACCTAAATATACAAACCAGGACTCTAAAACTCCTAGAAGAAAATACAATGAAGCATCTTCAGGGTTTTGTGTTAGACAATGGTTTCTTAGACTTTATACCCAAAGCACAAGCAGCAAAAGAAAAATAAATAAATGGGACCTCACCAAATCTTAAAACTTTCGTGCAAAGGACTTAATCACAAAAGTGAAAAGACAACCTACTCAATGGGAGAAAATATTTGTACACCACATATCCAATAAGAGTTTAATGTCCAAAATATTTCAATAAATCCTACAACTCAACAATAAAAAGACAAACAATCCAGTTTAAAAATGGGCAAAAGACATGAATAGACATTTTCTTCCAAAGAAGAAATACAAATGGCCAATAAGTACATTAAAAGATGCTCAAAACATCTTTACCTATGAGGGAAATGCAAATCAATACTACAATGAGATACCATTTCACAACCATTAGAATGGCTGCTATAAATGTTAAAGAACAAAAATAATAAGTGTTGGACAGGGATGTGGAGAAACAGAAACACTCATTCATTGCTGTTGGGAATGTAAAATGCCGCAGTCACTGTGGAAGACAGTTTGGCAGTTCCTCAGGAAACTAAGTATAGAATTACCATATGATGCAACAATCCCTCTACTAGGTAAAACCCAAAAGAATGAAAAGCAGGGACGTGAATAGATATTTGCACACCCATGTTATAGTGGCATTATTCACAGTTGCCAAAAGATGGAAGCAACCCAAGTGTCCATCAACCAATGAATGGATAAACACAATGGAATATTATTTAGCATTAAAATGGAATGAAGTTCTGCTTAATGTGACAATATGGATGGACCTTGAAGACATGCTGAGTGAAATAAGCCAGAGACAAACGCAAAAATATTGTATGAGTTCACTGATGTGAGATGGTTAGAATTAGTGAGCTCATGGGTTAGTATGGAATGTAGGTTGCTAGAGACTGGGTTGGGTGTGGGGAATGAAGAGTTGGTGCTTAAGTTGTAGAGAATTTCTATTTAGGTTGATTATATGGTTTTGGAAATGGATGGTAGTGATAGTAGTACAATATTGTGAGTTTAATTAACAGCTTTGAATTGTGTATGTGAATATGGATAAAAGGCAAAATTGGGGGTCATATATATGTTACTAGACTAAAAATGAAAAGATAAAGCATGGGATTGTACAAGACAGTGAACCTTATTGTAAAAAACGGGCTATAGTTAATAACAGAATTATAAAAATATTCTTTCATGAATTATAACAAATGTACCACATTAATGCAAGGTGTTAATAATATGGTTATATATGGGAAAAACTACACTCTAATGTAGACTATGGACTATAGTTAATAGTACAATGTTAATATTCTTTCATCAACTGTGGCAAGAATACCAGACTATTGCAAAGTGCTGATGGTAGGGGCAAGTGTATGGTAACACTGTTTGTTACATGATTTCTGTAAACCTACAACTTCTGAATTTAAAAAAAAAATTTTTTAAGCAAACACTTGCTCCTTTAAACTGAGTCTGGCCCTTTAAGAAGAGTCTGTCCCTTTAAATCAAGGGCCTGGCCCTTTAAATGGTACAGATTTTGGAATCCCTTTCCTATAGTCCTGCTCTGATCTGTCAGGTACTTTTATAGTATTTTCAAATTTAGAGTAGATTTAACATTCCTGGTGGTTACTCCAACTCTCCCTCAAATTCCTCCCAGCAAAGCTTCCTAGTGGGTGACTCAGAAGGGTAATTTGTGTGACTGGACACTGAGATTTGTTTGTCTTTACTCACAGTGTTTAAATAATAGCATTTACATAACAGAAAAGTAAATAATACAGAATAATATATAATTTCACATAACCATTTTCATACATTTATGTTAAAGTAATAATCCATGTGTGTAATATATAATGAATGGTGTATAATACATAATACTTATATGTAAAGTATAATAAGGTAATATCAAACATATGTAATATGTAAAAATATATGTAACATTTTGATGTTAAAGTAATAACAGATGTGTGTGATATTTAAAAAAAAAAAAAATGGTGGGGGGTGGTTAGGGAAAGAACTGGTATGGCTGTGTCCAGGTTGACTCTCTAAAAATTTGGTCACTATAAATTACATGCTGTTTTATAATAGGAAATTTTCAACTACTGTTCTCCTTTCCATGTTAATAAATTTTCATTTCCTATAATAGTCTATATTCAAATGTCACAATTGTCCCAAAAATATCCTTTAAACTGTTTTCTCCAAACCAGTATGGAACCCAGCTCCACACACTACATCTAATTATAATGTCCCTTAAGAGTTCTTTTAATCTAATACAATTAATTCCCCGATTTTTTCCCAGGTGATGGACTTACTGAAAACACCATACTGGCAATCTAATAGTATTTCCTACCCTCTGGATTTGTCTTAGGGATACTTTGAGATGTCATAGAGCTTGCTTCCTTTCTCCCCTATTCTTCCTGTTTAGCTGTCTTGCTCTAAACTGAATGGTAAACTCCAAATGGTTCAGTATGTGACCTGTCCATTTTTGTGTCCCTAGAAATAACACCAAGCTTGCCACATAGCCAAGTTCCTTAATAAAATAAAATTTGCATTGAATTGACTAGTGAAAGACCAGTTATTCATAAGGGTTAAAAGTAAAGTGAGAGTCTCCCGGGGATGGGTAAGTGCTGTCGCTCACCCTATGACGCGAAAATAATCTCTACTGCATGGATCCGAAAGCGGAAAGGGTTGAAGGACGCAGTCTCTGGCCCTTTATTGTGCGAACCGAACTGAGTAAGTTGCACGTGGACCAAAGGATCGGTCAGGTTAGGAATGGAAACTGAAAATGTAAATCCAGACAAAGCAATAGAGCAAAACACTGAAAAGAAAAAAGATGTAGAAAAAAAGAAACGATCTCAGGTTAAACAGGTGCTTGCTGATATTGCTAAGCAAGTGAACTTCTGGTTTGGAGACGCTAATCTTCACAAGGATAGATTTCTTCGAGAGCAGATAGAAAAGTCTAGAGATGGATATGTGGATATATCCCTTCTCGTGTCATTTAACAAAATGAAAAAATTAACCACTGGTGGAAAGTTAATAGCCAGAGCATTGAAAAGCTCAACTGTTGTAGAGCTGGATTTAGAAGGCACCAGGATAAGGAGAAAAAAACCTCTGGGTGAAAGACCAAAGGATGAGGATGAGCGGACAGTGTATGTGGAATTACTTCCCAAAAATGTTAATCACAGTTGGATTGAAAGAGTATTCGGGAAATGTGGCAATGTGGTTTATATAAGCATCCCACATTATAAATCTACTGGAGATCCTAAGGGATTTGCCTTTGTGGAATTTGAAACAAAAGAACAAGCAGCAAAAGCTATTGAGTTTCTTAACAATCCACCAGAAGAAGCACCAAGAAAACCTGGAATATTCCCAAAGACAGTGAAAAATAAGCCCATTCCTGTCCTAAGAGGAGGAGGAGGAGGAGGAAGAGGAGGAGGAGGAGGAGGAGGAGGAGAAAGGCCGAATAAAGAAGGAAGATAATAATGTCCAAGTCAAAGAGTCAAATATGGACACAAGCAATGAGAGCATCTGTAAACTGAAAAGATCAAGGGCGACATCTGAAGGCTCTGAGGTAGAAATGATTGAACCCCAAAAGCCACTCTCAAAGAAAAAGAAAAAGCAGGAAAGAGCTGAAATGTCCTATGTATCTGAAGTCAAAACAGGAAAAAGGAAGAGAAGTAGCACCGAAGATGCAGAGTGTGTAGCTCCCAGAGCAAAAGTTAAGAAAATAGCTCAGACAGAAAACATTAAAAAAGAAGCTTCAGAAGTTAAAGAAAACAAAGATTTAGAATTTTCTACAGAAGAGGAAAAGGACAATGGAGATATAAAAGATGGATCGCTCTTAAAATCAAAAAGGAAGCATAAGATAAAACATAAAGAGAGACTCAAAATGGGAGAAGTTATACCACTAAGAGTACTATCAAAGAATGAATGGATGGATTTGAAAAAAGAGTATTTAGCTCTGCAAAAGGCCAGCATGGCTTCTTTAAAAAAAACAATATCCCAACTAAAATTGGAGTCCGAAATGGAAACAGACGGTGGTATACCTAATAAATGTGGAATGAAAACTGAAAAAACAAACAATGAGGAATGTCACCCCCAGAAGAAAGTTAATGCAATGGGACCACAGTTTGTGAGTGGAGTGATTGTGAAGATTGTTAGCACGGAGCCCTTACCTGGCAGGAAGCAAGTCCGGGATGCTTTGGCAGCAATCTCAGAAGTTGTTTATGTTGATATGCTAGAAGGAGATACAGAATGCCATGCTAGATTTAAAACTCCTGAAGATGCTCAAGCAGTAATAAATGCATATGCTGAAATAAAAAAGAAACACTGCTGGAAACTCGAAGACCTCTCTGATGATCATGAACAGAGGTATTGGCAGAAGATTTTGGTAGATAGGCAAGCCAAACTTAATCAGCCTTGGGAAAAGAAAAGAGGCACTGAGAAGTTAATTACCAAAGCTGAAAAGATTAGACTGGCAAAGACTCAACAAGCAAGTAAACACATTAGATTTTCTGAATATGATTGAACGAAAAAACTATGGCTCACCTCTTAATGTTTCACTGGGTACTTGAGTTATTCATAGGAAATCCATTTTTATTATGGTTGTGCTGCATAATGAATATTGTTCTAAGCCCTACATCTAATTAAAAGAAATATCTTCATTCCTCAATTTGTAAATAAAATTTTTTTCGAGAGACAAATACATTGTATTACCGTAATTTTTCATTAAACATTTTATTTGTTGGGAAAAAAAAGTAAATTGACTAGTGAAAAACTAGTTATTCATAAGGGTTAAAAGTGGCCTAAAAAATCCGCTTACCCTTCCCCCAAAAAAACAAACTAGGAAATAACATTTGAAACTACAAAAACAGAATAACGTATGATAGCATATGTTTTCTAAGGTTGGTGGGAACCTCATGGAGCAGCAGAGCAGTTAGGAAAATGTTCGGAAGTAGAATGATAATGACAATGATTACATACTGTAAAAGTTGCTATTAGGAGAGCAACAGAGAGTGTTTCCACAGCAAATGGGTTTTGAGCATAAATGTTTCCAGAAATCATACATCATTTCAGCAGAGGAAATTGAGATCGAGAATGGAAAGGACAAGCCAATCTATCATAGTTTTGAAAAAATTGTCATGAAGGAATATAACTATAGGACATAATAGCAGAGCCCTATGTTTACAAATATATGCCTGCAGATACGTAATCACTCAAAATTAAGTGACCTAAATCCTGATTCCAGTCCTCCCACTATGTGTTACCTTCCCTAAAACATTTCACTTCTCTGTGCCCTAGTCCTCCACCTATAAAATGTAGACAAAAATGTAGTAAAGCCAGTGGCTTCCTTAATCTGACCAAGCCTCCCCTTCCAAGACAGACAATGAAAAAGAAAGCCTTCCTGTGGAGTAGTCTGTGTCTTCAGCCAGCTCTTTGCTCCCACTAGGGAATCAAACATGTCCCCCAACAAAAGACATGTTCAAGTCTTAATCCACATTCTGGTAGGTATGAACCCTTTTGTAAATATTCCAAAAAATAGGAGTTTTTGAGGATGCTATTATTAGTGCAGGAGTGGCCAAATGGAATCAAGGTGGGTCTTAATCCGTATGACTGGATACCACAAAAGAGAGGAAATTCGAATTCAGTCAGTGGAAGCCAGAAGTCAGAAGAAACCAGAAAGGAGAGAGAGATAGCCATGTGACAGAGGACTGACATCACCAGAATGCTATCAACACCAGGAGAAAGCATGCCCTTGTCTACATCTTGATTTTGGAATTCTACCTTCAAAACCTCAAGACAATAAATGCCTATTATTTAAGCCAACCCACTGGGTGGTATTTGTCATAACAGCTCTGGCAAACTAAGACAGCTCCTGAGATTCATTCCCCCTATGAGATTCCTGAAGATTGTTCTTCCATTGTCAAGCTCAAAGATTCAGGGCTTGGTTTTGTTACAGGAATTGGTAGGTTTCCTTAAAGCCTCATGACAGAGGCAGAGACAAAGCTCAAAACAAATATAAGATATATGGACTTTTTTTTATTCCACTGGAAGTAGTTATCACACAAATTCTATTCTACATTTGTACAACAATGACACTATAACCCATGACTAGGCTTGCCGAGTTTTTATTCAGTAAAATTTGTTTATTCTTCCATTTCCTCTTTACATTGTATTACACAATATTGCTTATTACAATAAGTCATTATACAAAGTACAGTGATTTATCATTTTTATTGTGTTTTTATAATTTCTCCAAATGACTTCCATATGATTCCATTATGAATCTCATAGGTTATATTCTATACACTGATTGATTAATTTCTTATTTTTGTTTGCTATTGCTGAGTTGGATTTCCTTTAAACATATCACTATTTTTTTATACTCCTACTTAATGATTTTTTTATTGGTTCAGAATTCTTTTTTAAACCTTACTCAGATAAAATGAAAGTTGATGGTAACACAGAATGCTATATACTCTTCCAACCAGGGAAATAAATTTCAATTCAAATCTATCATTTAAAACCAAATGAACAAATCACAGTGTCAAATACTACACTTAAATAGAATAGATAATAATTCAATTTACTATTTCTTTGCTACAGAAAGTTGACTGAAAATCTAATGTCCTTTATTATATCAAAGAGGATGCAGCACACACAAAGTTGAAGTAACAGAGGCACATATCCTTTAAGTACTTTAGTAATCAGGCTGGATAACACTGTAGAAATGGACCCTATTCAAATCATTATGCACATGCTCTCTTTATTCCAGTTATATATCATACTAAATATTGTCAAATTATTAGAGAGTGGATTGTGGGAAGATGGCATTGGACTAGGCAGGCAGGGCTCAACTCTTTCACAAAAACAATGGAGAAAGAGCCAAAAGCTGTCTGAAGGACCTGCTTTGGGGGTCAACAGACTAGGACAGTGCTACACAACTCCCAGGAGGTGAGGAACAGAGAGAAACCAAAACAACAAACCTGAGTTACCAAACCCCCCTCAGCAGCCGGGAAGGGCTACCCTCTTTCACCCCCCAAGATATTAAGCTAGGGTAAAACCCCTGGCTCACTGCAGCTGACTAAGAGGGAAACAGACATCTTTCTACCTGTCAGCTATTACAAGGGAAAAGGGAGGGGACTTGGGGGGCTTGTACTTCAGTGAATTTGCCCAGCAGAGCCCACTTTGTATCTTGGCTCTGGCCAGACCAAAACACAGGGAAATAGAGATTGAAATACCTCCATTAAAAGGATGGCTGAGATTGCTATCTGCTGGTCAATATGGAAGTTGCATGGACAAAAACTGCTTTTGGTTTGCTCTGTGCCCTAATTCCTGGGAGAAAATCTGCACCCCATTAGTGAGTCCCTGGCCCAATCCTGATCATTTAAGCTGGGCAATTTTAAAGACTTAGAATAAGTTGAAGAAAATGTCAAAGAAGAGTTGTGGGGAAAAAAAAAATAACAATAAGCAAGAGAGAAAAACTGGTCATCAGAGTAATTTCACCAACATATTTGGATTCCTAGACATCAGTGAAAAATTACAAGTCATACTAGGAATGAGGAAGAAATGGCCCAGCCAAAGGAACAAACCAAATATGCTGAATAGATACAGGATTTAAGACAAACAATCAAAGATATTAATAACTACACAACCCTCCTAAATAAATTCAAAGAATTGAAAGAAAATATGACTAAAGAGATAAAGGATATTAAGAAGACACTAAGTGATCATAAAGAACAATTTGAAAGCCTGCAAAGAAAAATAACAGACCTTAAAGGAATGACACAATGGATGAGATTTTAAAAATATATATCTTAGAGGCATATAAGAGCATACTGGAATTGCTTGAAGCCAGAATTAGTGGTTTCAAAGACAGAACATCCGAACTTGAAAAGACAGGAGAACAGAAAGAGAAAAGAATGGAAAAAATGCAACAGGGTCTCAGGGAATTGAATGACAATATGAAATGCAACACACATACACATTATCAGTGTCCCAGAAGGAGAAGAGAATGGAAAAGGGGCAGAAAGAATATTTGAGGAAATAATGACTGAAAACTTCCTAACCCTTATAAAAGACATAAATATGAATATCCAAGAAGGACAATGCACACTAAACATAATATATTCGAACAGACCTACCCTAAGACACCTACTATTCAGAATGACAAATATCAGAGGAAAAGAGAGGATTCTGAAAGCAGCAAGAGAAAAGCAAAGCATCACATACAAAGGAATCTCGAAAAGATTAAGTGCTGATCTTACATCAGAAACTATGGAGGAGAGAAGTAAGTGGTATGATGTATTTAAGGTACTGAAAGAGAAAAACTGCCAGCCAAAAATTCTGTATCCAGCAAAACCATTCTTCAAAAATGAGGGTGAGTTTAAAGTCTTCATAGACCAAAAAAAAAACAAAAACAAAAACAAAAAAACCAGATAGAATATGTTACCAAAAGCCCAGAATTACAAGAGATACTAAAGGGAGTGCTGCAGCCTGAAAGGAAAAAACGGTGAGAGATTTGGAGGAGAGTGTAGAAATGATGATTATTAGGAAGGGTATATTAAAAGGTAAAAAGACAGAGAAAAGTACGATATGACAACAGAAAGCCAAAGGACAAAATGGATGAGTAAGTAATGCCTTTACAGTAATAACATTAAATGTTAACGGTTTGAACTCCCCAATCAAAAGACATAGACTGATAGAATGTATTAAAAAAACATAAGCCATCTACATGCTCTCTACAAGAGACTCACCTCAGATGTAAGGACACAACCAGGTTAAAAGTGAATGGTTGGTAAAAGGTATTCCATGCAAATAGTAACCAAGAAAGACCTGGAATAGCAATACTAATATCTGACAAAATAGATTTTAAAAGCAAAATTGTTATAAGGGATGAAGAAGGTCATTATATATTAGTAAAAGGGGTAATTCACCAAGATGAAATAACTCTACAAAATATTTATGCACTAACATGAGTGCCCCAAGATACATGAGGTATACACAGGCAAAATGGAAGGGAGAAATAGATGTCTCTACAATAATAGTAGGAGACTTCAATATACCACTCTCAGTATTGGACAGAATATCTGGACAGAGAATAAAGAAACCAAGAGCCTGAATAATATGATAAATGAACTAGACCTAATAGAAAGAAGTACATTGAGATTTGTTACCCTGAGGGCAAGAACTGCTTTTGTGGTACCTTCTCCAGAGATTAATTGATCACTTAAGATAAACTATTGCTTGAGATTGGACAGATAAAATTCATGGGAGCTGTTTACATTGAAAACAATAAGGAATGTCACAAAGACAGGGCAAACTGGTATGAGACGTCCATTCCCTCAGCAGGCTGGAGGCAGGAAGTAGAGAATAAATGGAGGGGGCAGGCTGTGGGGCAGAAATTACGTAGGAAGGGCCTGGAGGCAAGAGTACAGAAACCCAGACATATGGTAGCTCTGACCAAGGGGCACGGTTAGGACTCTAGAGAAAGGGATCATAGAAGTACCATGGAAGGAAATTATTTTTAATGAAATATAACCACACACAGTGGAATATTATTCATCAATAAAAAGAAATGAGCTATCAAGTCATGAAAAAATATGAAAAGACCTTAAATGCATATATCTAAATGAAAGAAGGCAGTCTGAAAGGGTTACATATTGTTTGACTCCAACTACATGGCGCTGTGGAAAGGCAAAACTATAGACAGTAAAAAAATCAGTGGTTGCCACAGGTTCAGGGGAGTTGGAGAGTGATGACTAGATGGAACACAGGGCATTTTTCAGTCAGTGAAACTATTCTCTATGATACTGTATTGGTGGATATATGATATTGTGTATCTGTTAAAACAAATAGAACTATACATACAAAGAATGAACTCTAATGTAAACAATGGCCTTTAGTTACTAAAACCGTATCAGTATTGGTTAATCAGTTTTAACAAATGCACCACACTAATGCAATTTATTAATAATAGGGGAAACTACTTGTGAAGAAGTAATATGGGAACTCTACATTATATGCAATTTTTTCTGTAAACATACAGCTGCTGTAGAAATAAAATTATGTAAATATATATTCACATACATATATAAAACCACATATAAAAAATGGATTTCAAATTATCATTGCTCACACCAAAATGACCATTCTTTTAAGAAACAATATACATGTAGGTATGCATAGTTTATATGTTCTTGTTCTATTGTGCTGCTATTGTTTTTTTCCCCATCAGAAGTATGATATATTAAGAAGCATTCTGAGCTTATAATCGGGAGCCTGTTCTAAGCCATCTGGCTGTCCCATTAGCATTTTAAATTCATCATGTATAATTCTGAAATTATTCTTTCACCTTCTCCCCACCTCCTCCCAATATCAACATACCCCTGCTGTATTTTTCCCTGTCTTGCAGAAAGAATTACCATTCTTGAGTAACTCAGCCAGAAATGTAGGAGTTATTCCAGACTCTTCTCTGCCACAGATTTATATCCAATCAATCATTAAGTTCTGTCAATTTACCTAAGCATCTCTCAAATCTTCTCCTTATCTCCACCCCCATTAATACTTCTTGACTCAGGCTCCCATGATTTTTCATTTGAACTGTAATGCATCCACAGTGCTGTTAATGTTCTTTCTAACATGCAAATCTAGTCAATTTACCTCCCTGTTTAAAATCCTTCAGTTATTCATCATTGTTTTCAAGATAAAATCCCAACTTCTGAGCATGATGTTCACAATCTAGTTTCTACTTGGCAATTCAACCTCATCTCTGGCCACACAACACATACTACACAGCAGTCATGGCAAATTATTTGTACTTCCTTATGACAGCTTACTCTCCTTTATCCATGTGCTTTTACATCAAATGTCATGCCAATTTCCACCACCCCTTCTGCTCATTCTTTAAAACTTACATCCCTTAAGTAATTCCTATGCTTGCTTGTAACATACACTGATCTCCAAATTATAACTATTTATAAGTTAATAAATGAGTAAATGTATAATCTGAAGTTAGGTCCTGATTCTGTCATTTACTAATTCCAAGTCAAATAACCTGTCAGAGTTTCAGTTTCCTCAACTGAATACAACTGTCAGAGGTTAAGCTACACAGGGCAAAAATCACTCTGTGTGTGTGTATACATGTGACTCAGCAAAACAATCTCCTTGGGAAGAACTCCTTGAGAAACCCTTTAACCAATCACCACCCCAAATCAGTCATTATGTTTATTTCTTTTCATGCATATTGATTGATACTGCTTAAGTACACTTGTCAGATCCCTTTCTGCCCAACCTGAATCCTCCAGGAAGTAACATTAATCAGCAATTCTCACTTTTCTTCAAATAACTGCCATGGAGAAACTTAGTAAAATTCTTTTTTTTTTTTTTTAACATATATTTTAAAAGATGCTTAGACTACATAAATGTTACACAAAAATTACAAGGATTCCCAAGTTCCCCACCTCCCACACCTCCCATAACATCCCACAAAAACATCTTTCATTAGTGTGGCACATCACCTGCAATGGATATACACATCCTGGGGCTTTGCCACTAAGCATGGACCATAGGTCACATTGTAGACCACTCTCTCTCCCACACAGTTCTGCATGTTATTTGCTGGTATAAAATGGCCTATATCTGTCGTTGTAATGTCACTCAGGATAATTCCTAAGTCCCGAAAAAGCCCCTGTATTACAACTGCTTTTCCCTTCCCTGCCCCAAAAGTGTCCAGTGGCTACTGGCTCCACCTCATCGTTGTAATTTCTTCCATTACTTGAATCACAATATGTCTACAACAGAATACCAGTGAGTCCACTCTAGTCCATAGCTCTTCCCCCCTGTGGGCACAACTACAGTCATGATAGCTGTTCTGAAAAAGCATTGTCTGCAAAAAGCTTCTGGCTTCTGCTTCTGCTTCTGCTTCTGCTTCTGCTTCTGCTTCTGCTTC